>JANIIA010000006.1:26377591-26388050 GCA_027478495.1 Erythroxylum alaternifolium | reverse complement strand
TGAGATGTGGTAATTTACCACATCTGGACCCGTTTCTTTGGTCCGACCCGTTCTCTGGAAACGGGATGTTACATCTAACACCTGGTCCTCCACAACATTCCCCTTTTTCCTTTGCTCCCTGTGGTGGTGCTACTGAATTATTTTCTTACGGCTTTTACACATTCTCAATCCATACCCTTACCATAGTAGCCTCACTACCATTTTAGTTTTTCCAATCCCATCAGAACAAGGTGCAAAATGGTATCTCAAGCACAATTGGGAATGGTAACTTTATATCTTTATAGTATGACAACTAGTCAGATATGGGATAACTCATACAACATTTCAACAACCTAAACAGTCCAAAAACCTCATCCCTCAACATTAGACTTAAATCTATGATTAATGATGTTTCATGGAATTTTACTTACAACTTGAGACATTTACAATCTACTTATCCACCTATCCCAACCTCTCTTGATACATTATATTGGCATAATCAACCTGTCCATAAATTTACCAATAAAATCACCAAAGATTTGCTAAGAAGTAGAAAACTAAAGGTAGTGTGGCAGAAGATCATATGGCAAAAGGCCTTGACTCCAAGAATATGCTTTATATTGTGGTTAACGGTCCAAAATAGACTGAGTACAATAGATAAAATGTCATATCTACAAGTGGACAAAACCTGTCTAATGTGTCGAGTCCATGTGGAAATTACAGATCATCTCTTTTTCACATGCCCTTACAACAGCACCATGTGGGATCATATAGCTAGGAAATGCCTATAGATAGATCATGGGATCTCCTTTACTGAGATTATACAAAAACTGCTCAACCCGACAGCTTACTCAAATCCCAAAAAGTCGATTCATACTCTATCATTGGGGCTTTATGCATATGTATTATGGAAAGAAAGAAACCTCATAAGGTTTACCAACAACAAATCTTCTAAGGAGTCCATTATCAAAGAAAGGTTCAGGGAACTCAAAGAGCTAATCCTACTTAAAAAAACCTAAATCTGGCCTGCAGCACAAGCATACTATCTTCTCTGAATATCTAGCTCATTGATTATCTTAACATAAACTCCCCTATTTCTTTAGTTCTTACTCCTTACACATGGTAATCTACAAAAGTAAGGAGCTATACAGAAAAATTAAGTATGGCTCAGCGCTTTCCTGGTCTGTCATCACTTTAGCATGCCTTGATTTTCACCGCTTTGTTGGATCTTCTTCTATTGTCATTACGTTATCATTTTCTTCTTATAGTAATGTTAAAAGGCAGTCGTTTGGGCAGATGTTTTATAAGAGTTCACTCTCCAATTACTGTACCATTAAACCTTCTTTATCATTAATGATTTTTTTAAAATTCTCAAGAAAATGTTAAGGAATATTCTTTTCTACCTTTCAACTTAATCTTTAGATTTTTAAAAAGATTTTTTTCTTCTTTTAATGTGCTTTTTATTAAAAAAATAAAAATAGCTTTTATGATTGAGAAGTAATATTTTATTATGACAGTCAAACTTTAAAATATAAATTCCACTAATTTCATTAGTGTAGTATATAATACATAAATATTAGGATAAATTATATTTTACATATAAAACTTTATTCAATTTTGTAACACTAGTCAGAAGTGCAAAAAGTATCAATCAAATATTATTGATTTTAATTTTTTATAAATATAACCTAAAGGTTTAACTTCATTAACTTTTTCCATTAACTGAAACAAGATGAAATGTAGTATAAGCTAGGTTTCATCCACGTCAATGTATATATGAATTCAAAAATAAAATAGAAAATTAATTGACCACCACCTATCACTATGGAGAATAACATTGAAATCCTAAAAAATTAGTTTATTAAATATTTTACTTATTAAAATTTGACATGTTGTTTGAAATAAAAGGACTGAACTTATATGACAATTTACAAAAGTAAGATCAATGGTAAGAGTTAATTGAAGGTTATATTAGCAACAAAATAAAATTCTTTTTATGTAATTGATTTTTTTATACTTTTGATTAATCCTGTAAAATTGGATAAAATTTAAATTTTAAAATACAATTTCAAATAAATGTTTTAAGAATAAGATTAAACTAGAAAATGATGCCTCTGTTCTTTATTTAGATGATATATTATTTTCTCAAAGATAAACATGATCTATTTGATAACATATTTAAACTTTGGAAGAAAAATAATATACAAGACTATACCACAACCTTATCACTTTGCTAATGAGTTGGATTATTGTTCTAATGATATAAATATCCTAGTTAATAATATCAATTGTAAATTGAGATAATATGAGAATGAATATGATATAAATCATACTTAAAATCATTAGTTACCAAATTATTACCCAATTTATTAAAAGAATAGGATTTCAGGGTAATATTCATTGCAAGTAGACTAAACACTTTTTATAAGAAAGTCTTCTTAGTAAGTTTGAAATGAATCGTATGGAAACATATTTGATGTAAAAACATTGGCCAATTTTAAAGGTTTTAAGTTATTATTTCATATAAAAGAAATTAGAATGACAAAAGAGAACCTAATTATGTGTAGTCATAATACTAAAAATAACATTGCACTTATAATTATATACATTTTTTATAATATGTTTTTTGTGTACGTCCTATAGTTAATAGGTTGGTTGTAGATTTGATGAAAAAATTAATTAAAGGCACTATTTATCTTTATTTATTTAGTTAATTAATTACAATTGATGTTTAGTACTAAAGGTAAAATCCTTAGAATAATTACTTTGTAATTAAAATTATGATAAGATCATAATTATGAGATTCAATTTGCAATTATGTATTATTCCTAAATTGTTCTTAGTTATAGTTTCATCAAGATTGAATATTGATGGAATGGTAAAACTACTGTACGTTATGTTTCTTTCTTATGAAAAAAGTAATTGATCCTAAAAGTATGTAGATACTTAAACATATATATGGGTGCTTATTAGAGAATAAGTTCACTAAACTAACCCTATTATGAGAATCTCAAATGAAATATTACTGATATATCTGTGAATTTTTTCATTATGTTGGTTGTATAATTGATTCTTAGACTTAAGATTATGAAAATATCTCATATGGGAATTATTATGTTTTCATGCTACTTATGACATAATCTATTTAGGGTAGCTCAGTTGACAATATATTGATATAGTATGAACATACGAAGATAGATGAGTAAGTTAATAAAGGATTCGTCACTCTAAAGAGGGAATGTTCATTGTTCTTGATTAGTGGTGATTGAAGAAATTCTTTATAGTGAATTGAGATTTGAAAAGTTATTTTTAAATATCAATTATAAATCAATTACTAATTAACAAGAACGAACATGATTGAATTTAATTGAGTAGACACTAAATTCATAGTTATGTCTAATTGGAACATTAGAATATGGAAAGATTAAAATATATATCATAACTATGCAAGGGTAGGTCAAGTTAAACTATATTGAAATTCCTAATATTTGGGTGGTCATAACATGTTGCTATATAAAAGAAAATATTTCAATTTTTTTAAGTTTTTTAGTATAAATTGTATAAGGATAGTTAATACATTCTTTGAATGTAATTAAGCATCACTGTAATGTATGAACCCTTTTATTTTAATAAACAAAAATTTCCTTTAGGACCTTATACTAATATATTATTTGAAATTAATGGAACCTTAATAACTACTTTTGAACAGCTAACTAGTGTGATTGATTTATTTGGTTTCTAAAATCAAGTTTGCTAAAGGACTTATATATGTAGATTTCTTAAAAGTGGACCAGTAACACTCAAATTAAAGTAATTTGTCAGTCCATTAGGACACCACTGACCTTTAACATTTATGTTGTAGTGCATTTGTTACTGAAAGTATTCCATATGTTCTATTAATCCAAAGCATACTATAGACATTTAAAATATAATTATTATTTGATCACAAAAATTCCATTTTTTGTTCATTATCAAATAAAGTGTACTCAACTGTGCTTTATATAGCTTAGACACATAAAATAAAAAGTTAAACAAACTTTAGATTTCTACACAGTGTTAGTATTATAGCTTAAAAGAGGAACAAAATGTTCTACATATAACAATTCAGACCACAAATAGATTAAAAATTAACGGTATGTCTCATTTATAGTTCTTGTCCATATATGGTAAACATACAATAGCAAAAAACACAATACAAGAATTTGCACAACCAATCTGGTGGTCAGCCACTAGGTTAAAATGTTCTTAACTTTGTTTGGCTTTGAGGTCCTCCCTTTTATTGTGCCCCAATTCTTATAGACATCCCAATGCTTTTTCCTTAATAATTGTTCTTTTTTTAAACCACCATCTAGATTAATAAGTTTCTTTATTTCATCTATCATAACATTAACTGCAACATTTTTTTAGATGAAAAATGTCTATGCATAACAATGAAATATATATGAATAACTTTTATAACATCGTTGAAATTTTAAAGTGTTATACACAAGGAAACTTACCATTTGTAAAGGTTGATTTGAAGATAACCTCGACTTTTGTCATCCATACCAAGTTATGGTGCATGTCCTCAAATTGTGTCCCCGTCAATTATGCTAAAAACTTGATCTATCAAATCTTCAATCGTACAGATTCAACTGTAACAAGTAAATAAAGTTAGATTTATTTTAAAGTATCTATCTTATAGGAACCATATCACTAAATTTATAAATATTCTTAGTTAAACAACTAAATTAAATAGAGGTAAAGATTACAAGAGACATTTAATTCACTAAACTATTGAAAACATGTAAGTAGACTAGAGAAGGAAAATTAATGAAGTAAATTTACTTATAATTTAAATTTTCAAATAAGATTGACTATCTATACCGAAATAACAATTAACCTAAAGTTTTTATCCCCTCTATTAAATCATATAGGTATATTTAATTAGGCAATTACCCCCTCTCAATATACAATTCAACCTAATTAAATTCACTAAGCATAGTTAACATATTTCATTGTAACAATGATCTAGGATACTTTTGTTCTCCAATGCTAAAGTGTTCATTCTTCTAGCTTATAGATCATATTTCATCTCTCAATCCTTCACACAGTCCCTAAGATTAATCTATAACAACTACAAATAAACTCAACAATTAAGAAAAAAGACAATAAATTCAACCAAAAATAAACATATCATTGATAATTGAAAACTTTATTATAAGATACATCCTTAACCCTAACTAAGATTTTTAGCCACTCAACATAATGAAAATAAAAACATGAACAAATTAATTTTGACTTGAGGGAAAGAATAGAAGAAATGATTTGTAAAAGTTGTCATTGACTCCTCTAATCTTACTATAAAAACTCCTCCAATGTTACTATGATACCTCCTCCAATGCTAAGAAAGACTAAAACTATGAAAACAAAAGCAAGTTGGCTATTAAAAACCTTTTAAATGTTCATAAATTTAACCTAAAACTAGTATTTATAGTTAAGGTTACACAAATAGAGTCCTAGACTACCTAAACTTAAGAAATAACATGTCTTCATAAATTGTGCATGAGAATCGGTGCCAGATCAGCATCTACACTAGTGTTAATTTTATTTTGAAATTTTTGCAATATAAATCAACATGTAATGAACACTTAACACCTAACACCAAGTTGTAACCCATGCCAGTTTTGTTTTATAACTTTCTTACATAAAACCATGATGAGTTTGACATCGATCATACACACCACTCCAGTGTTAGTCTTGTTCCATTTCTTAACCTCTTTAAGCCTTATGGGGGAAAAAAGCACTTGTCTCCTTGGCTAGTTCAGTGATTATACCTTTTTTCACTAACTTCTCCACTCTTCAATATTTTTAAAATATAATTGGCATCTAATTTCTTTTATAAAGTTGTTTTCCATCCTCTTATTTTCTAAATGACTCTAAAATCTCCTCAATTGGACAATTGTGGAGAAAGTAGCACTCAATTTTGTGTCTTCTCCTCGAGATCATTACCTAGAAGATAATGAACTAAATATAGGAAAATATTATATAATCCATATGGAACATGCTAGAAAAGTTTCAAATACCAAGTATTTTAGCTTCAAATAACATGTAAAATATGGAGCTATTAAGAATTCAATCAAATATTAATATTTAGACAAGTATTTCCTATAGTATTACTTTTTGATTGCATGAATGGATAAACTTGAATGGATACATTTCATTGGATCAGTAAGATCTCCAAGAAGTTGAAACTGGACTCTTTCAAGCTAGAATCATTTATTCTCCTATTGGTTAACACATGTCTTTACTAATGCTACTACCCCTTTAAATGTACTAAGATGAAATCCCATAAAAGAATATACTTTAACACTTGAAAGATCATATAGGTCTCTCTTATGCATCTCTTATTACCTATATCATAGTCTACAACATGTAGGATTTTTCAAGGCATCCATAAGCGAATTAAAATTAGATATAGTTACTACCATCACTAAATCATGTATTAAGATCAATCAAAGGTAATTCATATAAATGTATCTCATTTATGAAGTAAAATAAATCAATTTATGCAAAAGTAAAAACTAGGATTTTTTATATCTAAACATAAAAAATATTTATCCATTAATCGTATTCATAATAAAGATCAATAAATAAAAAATATTATATGAGTAAATCTAGATGTAAATCTTGATTATATCGGTAGTTTGATTCGTTGAGATGATGTTTAGATCTTAATTCATTAATTGGAAATAACACTGAAATTAGCCTCCTAAGGGTTCTTAGACCTCCTAATGGCTAATTATAACTTTTCATAGTGAAAAATATGTGTCTAAAGTGTAAGTTTCAAAAAATCTTTCAAAAATTAGACTTTTCATACTTTATATACATTTTTGCACACTTTGACATGGTTTGCATCACAGTTGTGGCCTAGGTTGTAGATCTATATGTTAACTCTAGAATTAGTACGCAATCTTTAGCACAACCATATCTCTAGAACATGGATCTCCTTGTTTCTTTTAAAATTAGTATATCATTAGTGGTATGCTCGTGCCTTCAGATTATGGATTTTAGTGTTTCTATAGAAATTAGTGCATAGCTTTTGGTATGCACGTGGCTTAGGTCATATTGCTCTGTGCATCTTCTTAAATGCCACATGGTCTCTCTTTAGGTTTTATTTCTTACTACATTTGATTTATATTGGACACAAGGCAATGCACAGTCGTGGTTTAGATCGTGTTCCTTCAAAAATTGTGATTTTCTTATGATTTTTGCTTGAAATAACCTCTAGTTCTTAAATAATTTCATCCCAAAATCAAATTTCCTAAATTATCTGAAAAATTAAAAACTAAGTAAAACAGGGTAATTTAACATTAAAAATCAAAATTCTTAAGAAAATATGTGCATTTTTCACTCACATCAAATATCACCACAACTAAACTTTTACTTGCAAATCAATTCTAATCACTTTTAGCTTAAATAGGTGGCAATTCTAAGGAAAACTCAATAAATCAAATTAGACTGTTCAATTTTCTTATTTGTTAACTAGTTTAGCATTTAGATGCTTGTATTAAATTATAAATTAATTTAATTCATTCCAATAATCTTATAAGCATCAACTTAATTAACATAATTCATCTTAACATATAAAGTAGACATACATTAGTAAGAAGATTTTGTGTTTAAAAATTTTAATAACCCAAATTAATAGAAAAATAAAAGACACTTATTATTAAAGTAATGAATGAACATTAGAGGCTTGTTTGAAGAATAATATAACCTTTTGATGCAAAAGTAAATATCTCATCATGAATATTCTTATTTACTCAATTAGGTTAGTGATTTAAATAGCTATCAACACCACTTTTTATTTATGTTAAAGTTAGTGGAGTGATTTATCTATACCCATTTATTCACGTAATAGTATTTTTATTTTTATTTTTTAATGGGATGCTAAAATGCTTAAAAAAAGAATCCACTTTAACTAAAAAATATGCCCAAGTTATAAAAAACATTTCATTAACACATCAAGCATCCATTTTCAAATCATTGGATTAAATTAAAACTAAGTTATTTTTTAATTTATGCAAAAAGTTTCATTAGCACGTCAAACATCCATTTTCAAATCATTGGATTAAATTAAAACTAAGTTAGTTATTAATTCTCTTATCTATTTACCTAAACTAACTAAATCACAAAAAAAGCATATTTCTAATAAATCATCTTAGTTAATGTTTTTTAACATAAAAATTCCCAAAATTGTTGCATATTAAGCTAATAGTGCTAAAGTTAATCCATCAAGGTAAAACATGCTGGGGGTCAAAATAAATATTTCCCTCCCTACTATTAAGTTGTGTATCAACCTTAAAGTAGCATATTAAATAAAGAGAGAAAATATTAAGGACAATAAAAACATAAATAGGATGGAGGAAAATTGACAGGGAAAAGTAGCTTCTCTACCCCTGATGTCACCTGTTGCCCATGGTCGATATGATCAACATCTAGAATTTATTTGTACCTTATAAACAAACTATCCATAAACAAATATTATAAATCGCAAATGAAATTTAACATAATAATTAATTAAAAAATAGCTTCTCTAGCCTTGATGTCACCTTGTTTCCATGGTAGATATGATCAACATCTAGAATTTATTGTACCTTATAAACAAACTATCCATAAACAAATATAATAAATTAATCAAAATAAAGTACTTGACCAAAGTAAATAATATAGTAGAAATAAAAACAAAGGTCAAGATTACAAAAAAAAAGTGAATTATTAAAATGTACAAGCCATAAGGAAGAGAAAAGGAAAGAGGAGCTCAATCCATAGTAGGTTCACCATTGCAATCAATATCCTCCTTTAGCATTGTTGAGGATTGTGGAGTTATCCCATACGCTAAAAGTAATTAAACAACCACCGTTCTATATATTATAACAATTATCCTTGTTTCTTCAACTTGCTTTGCATCCTCTGTATTATAGAGTTATGTCTTTACTACTTTTTCTTGAGTTCAAGAATGGTCATGTCTATCCACTCCCATAATAGTTATTGCGGAGTAGGCTGGACATCACCGCAATCCTCCTTTGTCTCCTCTATTTGAGGTGCCTCCTTTATTTGATAAGGCTCTGCTCTCTCTTTATTCTCTCATGCCCTAAGGGACATTTCCCTTCTCAAACTTTGCATTATAATCATACTAAAATTCAACAAAATTTCCAAGGAAAGCTACTTATATAAATATTCCACTATTAAAGCATGCTCTACCCTAAGTTGTCTGTATAAGTCCTCACTTCCTCAACTAGAACTATGGTCTCCAAAGTAACCCAGTCTATACTCTTATTGGAATTGAAGGGATCAATTTTAAAAGAGCATAGCTTTAACAAAATCTAGCCTTAATGAAGGTGAGCATTAGATGCTCTATTGAAGTTAGTTCTCTCACTTAAACTTGACTATTTAACATATCCTAAATGGCTTGAGCCTTCATTCTTTTACTTTCACTACAAGAAAATCATGAATTAGCGATGGAAATTTTTCGACGGACAAAAACCATAGCTATTTATCGATGGAAAACAACAATCCGTTGGTACATACGTTGTACTATTTATATATAGCGACGGAAATATATTACCGTTGGCAATACTAAAGGGAATGAATTTCAGCGCAAAATCTCCGACAACATATAGCGACGATGCAACCTTTACTGTCGACAAAAATTGCAGGAATGCTTCCTGCAATTTAATTGCTTCGGACATGTACCGATGGAGCATATTCTGTTGGTAAGTTATGCTCAATGTCTGCTATTCACCGATGGAATATCGTCCGTCAGTAAACTTGATTTTAAGTTTATCGACGACGTAACCATGACTGTCGATAATGCTTCCCACAATTAACTAACTTCAGACATTTACCGACAGAATAGGTACCATCGATAAATGTGGTTCAGCTTTTGTTATATACCAACGTAATGTGTTCTGTCGATATAAATTAAATTAACTTTATCGACAAAAATTTGGTTCCGTCGCAAAATGTAGCGGCAACAAGACGCAGTGAAATAATTAGGAAATTTAAATACCGACGGAATAATGTCGACTAGTTAATAAATAAAGTGACGTCGTTTAGTTTAAAACTAAACGACATCGTTTAGTTCATCGTCTTTAACACAAACCAGACCCCCCCCCCATTTCTTCTTCTTTGCTCCTCCCATCGCGCCGTCTGAATCTGACCCCCTTCCTTGCATTTTTTAGCCATTTTTTACCGCTTTCTAGCTCATCGTGCGCCGTTTAAGGTAAGCTCTCTAATGGGTGTATTATTTCTCCAAAAAACGCATGTTTTTAGTGTTAACCGTGGGTGTTTGGGTGATAAAATTTTGCTTGATTATTGTTGTTGTTTGCGATCTTTTTGTGTCATTGTTGGTTGATTTGTTGTTTATATGTGTTATTGTTGGTAAATAATGAAAAAATGCAATTGATTTGTGATTAGATTGAGATTATACATATTG
>JANIIA010000006.1:26218301-26232947 GCA_027478495.1 Erythroxylum alaternifolium | reverse complement strand
AAAATATTATAATTAATATTTGACAACTATGCCAATTTTTCATGCCTCCACCGGCCCGTACGTAAGAAATACAAAACTTCCTTAATTTTTCTAGAATAATCTGTCCAAGTAACAGTTGAATTGTCTTCCGTTAAACTAACATTAGCACAGGTCCTGTCAACAACAAAGACAGCTTCTATATACAAAACAACAAAAAAAAAGAGCTTCTATATAGGGCCGAATCAAATGCCATCAATCTCTTGGCATCTTCTGTACCCAAATTGTGTGTCAAAGATGTGAACAGAATTAATCACGCTCTGCATCGCCAGATATCAGACAACCTTTAGAGCTTTAATTACGAATTTTATGAAAGCTGGGATATTCAAAGTGTAAGAACGATGATTGAAATCAAATTATTCTCCAGGTAAACGATGGCTTCTTATAGGTATACGATAGCTTCCTACGAGTAAAACCTTAAAAAGGTGATTATGAGGAGCTAATGGGTGAGAAGAGCATCTATCAAGATGATAGACTGACTAAGGTATCAACACCGAGCACAAACTCAACTGGTCAAAATGGTGCAGATGGTTTTCCAACTAATGGGCCAGGGGAATCTGTTGAAGTAGATAGTGATATCATTGAGGGAGACACTGTTATAGCTTATAGTACTCCTACTGGTAAGAGTGATAGTACTCGTGTGGTTAAACCCTCACGTATCTCGGTTGATATCTTTAGAAATCAAGAGAAGTTGGTTACCACTTCTTCTCCTCTCGAGGATAAGAAGGATGATGGCCCTATTATGGAGAAATTTTTGATAGCTACAAAAAGGAAATCCGATAGGGGCAAAGGTAAGAGCTCCAAAAACAATACTTTTTGATTATGAAAGTCTTTGCATGGAGTGTAAGGGGGATTAACTGCCCTAAAAGCTCTCAGCTTTAAGGGATTTTGTCTGTGCACAAGTCCATGAATTTTCGCTCCTTTTGAAAACAAAATCAGATATGTGAATCTTAGATTAATGAATAAATTGAGCTCTAGAAGGAATTTATTTCCAATCATTAAGCTCATGTCTATGGGAGAATCATTATTGGTTATAATCCTGCGTTGGCGGATGTCCACATTTTTGTTACTGAAATTCAAGTTATTCAGCTGAAATGGAAACCTATTTAGGCAAATGTTGAAATTTTTTCTTCTTTCATCTACGGTGCCATTCATGCATTCCAAAGGAAGCTTCTATGGGAAAGTTTATTTGAGTTTTAGATGGTTGTAAATGTCCTTTGGCTTTTATGTGGTGAATTCAATTCTACTTTACACAGAGCTGAAGATGATGGAAACTTTAGTTTGAGGAATTTCTCAACCGACTTTCATGTCTATGTGAGTAAATTGGATATTCTTGACCTTAAGTCCCACAACCACTTATACACATGGAGTAATAAGCAGTCTACTAGATGAGCTTTGAGGAAGAAACTGGATCGTACTATTGTAACACCCCACTTCTACCAAGTACGTACTTGTACATCCCAAGGAAATTCGGGCACATGTCCTATGAAAGCAGCATGTTAGAGTAGTCACATTCACTTATCATGACATCATACATAAAACACAATTATTTAAAAGCCAAATTCCTCATTTCCATTCATATAACATAATTTACAAAGTAGCTTTTCACTTCATAATACATATATACAGTACCATAAGTATCTCAGAGTTTAACACTCTTTACAACATTTTACTTGGATGAGGAACAATACAAAAGATTCTATCTAACTCTTCAGTATCAGCTGATCGACCTTTGAGCAATTTCTTGTGACCAAAACGCAAATATAAGACTTGTTCTAGGTTAGAAGGTAAGTCTCCTCTCTCGTACCTGAAAATCAACATTGCAATTTTGATGAGTTTTGCGAACTCAGTAAGCTAACCATCATTGATGAGCTCACTCATACCAAACACAATAATAATTCACATTTCAATAGACATATCACGTAATCAATTATTGCATATATTTTCACATTTTAGTTTTAGAATAAATATAATAATTCATTTCAATCAATCATATAACACACATATCAAATTATATATATGCAATTGCTCGTGAGATTTCACTTTCATTGTTAATTGTTGTGATTAAGCGTCTTTTTAATTGTCCCATATCCATTGTAGATATCAAGCTTATTAATAACTGTCCTGTATCTATTGTAGATAACGGGCTCATTTTACTAGTGAGCCTGTGGCTCTTATACACATTTTGAGCCTTAAGCTCTTTTTCACTGACCACTCCGATCACAACTTCCTTTATCTGATCATGCATATCATGTAATAAAATGCATCAATTTACATATATTCAATCAGACAATTTCATTCAGTAAACACATTCACTTTTCACTTTTTCATCGAACACAATTCCGACATTCAACATATTTGTTGAGAACACTTATTTCTGTCAGATTCACATTCAATCAGAACACTTCCAATACATTCCCAGTTATCGAACTCCTCAAACTATTAATGTCCAAAATTATCACATTCACATAATTATCAGTTCAATAATTGAAATTTAAGCAAATACAATCAATTTTAGCGAGAAACATCTAGGTTACTCACAGTAAGCTCCAGATAGTTATTATCTCGATGTCCCGATAATGTTTGGAGGCCGTTGTTCTATTTGCGCTTCTATATCATGCAATATACACATTTATACACATTACTAAATTGCTCAATTATATTGTCATACACATATGTATATGTGTTATATACAATGACATTCCCAGGTATGTATCCTCAGTTACTAATCTTAATCATTCTTACCTCAAAACTCATATATGTCTAATTTGAATTTATGTTTACACCTCAATTATACAAGATTATTCTTAGTTCATCAATCAATCATTCACCAATGTTATTCTAACATTATAAGATCACATAATATCTAAATTCTCATTCATCTTTACTTTATACACATCATTCATCTCATTTGAATCATATTACCATTCATAAGATCACTTTCATTCCTATCACATCTCTAAATTTTTGATAGATTTATATCATCACTCTTTTCCTTAGTTATAACCTCAATTATCACCCTAAAATATCAACATTTAATTACTTAATCCATCATTAAACTAGGTTTCATTTCAAGCTTCATTCAAGCCTAAACACACCATAGGAAAGTACCTTAGCATTAGTTATTTTAAACATCACATAAAAGAAGAAGAACTCACGTTAATGGCCTTTCCCACGATCGTGGATGACTTCCCATGATCGTGAGTTAGTCCACCAGAACAATTCTAGCACTTTCTTGCATTTCCCACGATTGTGGATGCGTTCCCATGATTGTGGGTTATCGTATCTGAAATTTTCCAGCCATTCTCTTCTGTGTTTTCCAGATTTTCAACTCCTACATGTTACATCTAAACTCTCTTATGCATAGTTCATCATTTCTGCATAATTTCTGCTTTATTCTCACCTTAATTCCATCTCAATTTCTTTTATACATCAATCTATAAACTATGGTTTATCATTTACATTAAAAAAACATCAATATATATATATATATATATATATACACACATATTAATTGTCAACATTTTGTCACACTTTATTAACACCATTTTCATCATCATTTTATCTCTAAACTATCATCTTAGTTCTTCTTTTTTCAAGACACTTCACTTACCTTTTCCTTAACTTCAAAACTCAATCTAATTCATTTCTAAAATAACCAATAAGCCACGTTTTTCATACAACTAAAACAAAACACAAGTATATCATCCCTTCATAAAATTTCTACATTCTTTCAACACCATTATAATGATAATTCTATCTAAAAAACATTCCTAATTTCTTCATCCGCTTTTCAACATATATTTAACTCCATTAACACTCTCAATCTATCTCTAACTATCATCAAAACATTTCAATTAGAACAACCCATGAAGAGCAATATGCTACTTACTTGTTTTAGCTTTAAAGTTTTCTTCAAATCACCATGAAACTCTAGCTTTTCATGCATACACGATCATCATCTTTCAAGAAGGAAGGATTAGATTTTCAAATAATAAGATGAAGAAATAACAAGGATCTTGTTGGAGTAGCTAGGTGTTGGATGATAGCAAAGTTCAAGATGGTGAGGGTGAGAGTAAGATGATCGTGAGTGAAGAAGAGAGAAGAACAAAAATTGAAGAAGAGAGTTTGTAGAATAAATGAAAGACAACAAAAGACAGTCTTTCAATGGTTTTAGGTTGTGAGTGGTGAGTGGGAAGTGTTAGAATAAATGAAAGACAATAAAAGATAGTCTTTCAATTGTTTTAGGTTGGGAGTGGCGAGTGGGAAGTATTATGACACTTGTCACTTGCCACATTTCACCTTATTGTAGTCCTATATTGGTTTCTTAATAACTAGTCCATTTATCTCTCCATTTCCAGTCCATTTATCACCTAATTTTCTATGACACTTGTCATTAAATCCTAATGTCACTTGTCAATTATTTATATTGCCATATGTCACTTATTTCTACTACTATGAATCAATTTGTCTTGCCACTTGACATTTTTCTTAGTCCAAAAATACAAGTAAATTGATAAATCTCTCAATTATAACAATTAGATTGTAAATCACCAATTATAATTCACCAAATCAAAATCACAACATATAATTCAAAATTTGCATCATAATCATTTTAAATCGTTCATACCCCGGAATATGTTAATTGAGTGCATTTACACTCTTTGTAATGTGTACAAAAATCAATAATCACGTGTGTGTATGCTTATGCTAGTAATATGTAAATGTAATGCATTTTGTAATCTTTCGTTACTATTTCATTTCTCATGTATCATGATCTAGGATTCTAACCCTACATATGGAGAAACGGGTTATTACAATTCTCTCCTCTTTAATTGAGCCTTATTATGGAGAATCTATTAACATACAGAGGCTAAAATTCTTGAAAAAGAAAATCAACTTAATTTGCAAGTCAGTACTTGAGTAAGCGGTGTCCTTTGTCTTTGATGCATAGAGTGCGTCTATCAAAGCTGAGTACTCTAATCCTTTCACTCTGAGTCAGTTCCAAAAATAAGAAGCGTATTCTTGAAAATACTCTCTTTCCATCAGTTGTAACAGTTTCTCCTACTGTAATCGGCGACCATCTTCCTAAACCCTAATTTGCTAGGAATTGGGCGAAAGGGAGAAAACGCATTCTAAGCTTTTCAAATTTGCCTAACTCTTAATCTGATGGCAGCATTAAGCTTTTGTGACTCTTGCTTTATACACTGCTTCTGTACTAGCTGAAATTTTGATATTTGCCTCTAAATGATATGGTGGATGTAGCTGAGCTTTATCCTCTAAATGTTGCCGCTGCATGACCTACTAGTTATTCTTGATCTCATATGTAACTTCCTATTTAATTTATTAATACAATTTTACTTATTCCAAAAAAAAAAGATTGAAATAAAATTGTTAAATAACCCAGTTGATAGTTGAGACGGAATTCCTCTTTAGCTTTATTCAATAAAGTTTGAAATTTAGAATAAGAAACTCATCCATAAATTTTTTCTTTTTAGTTTCTATAAGTTAAAGTGTCAAGAAACTTTTTGGTATATATAAACATCTTGAAGCAGATTATTGACCTATCAATTTCTAACCCTTTTAATAAATAAATTTATTAGCTTTTAAATTTGTAACTATTTTAAGTAAATAGATTTATTAACTTTTTAATTTAAAACTCCTTTAACGAGTGGATCCCTTATAAATCAAACACAAGTAATGAGTGGGCCCTTACCCAAGGCTGACACTAACGATAAAGGACTCGGATAATATAAGAGATATGAAATCATAAATGATTAAATAAAAAATTATGAATAAGTCACCATTTATGCTTCAAATTATAAAGAATTCAATCAAAAATCATAAAAAATCGAAAAAGAAAAGCTTTATTGTGAAATAGAAAATGATCAACATTTGTTTTAATTTTGTTAATTATATTTTAAAAATATTTTAACATGATTATTTAAATATTATGCATGTTCTAACATGTAAAGAGGTTGACTTACATGGTGGATTTATATCAGTAACATTAATGGTAACTATATTTACAAAATTTAAAAGTTTTAGCATTCGATTGATATTTTTGATAATTTTAATTAGTAATATAGAACTAAGTAAAATTTTACATTTAAAATAACATTTAATGTAAAATAATTAGATAAAATCAATGTTATGAATATTGTACCTATGCCAGTACCGGATTTAATTATGGTACAATACTGTTCTGATATCGGTCATTACTGCGTGTCGTTTTAGGCAACTTTTTAAATTTATGAAATAGTCTCTGAATTTTTTAAAATTGTAAAATAGTACTTTAGTATATTGTACTATATACTTTATAATTTTACATTAATCATGTCTCCAAAAGTATAATAATAGAAATTTAAAATAACAATATTTTATTTATTTTTATTAATATTATTTTTCACATATTTCATATATAATAACTACAATTAATATGAAAAAGATCATTTAATCATCATATAAATATAAAATTAAAAACAATACAAAAATTTGAAATATTACAATTTCATCATATAATAAATAATAATTACATAAAAAATGAAATAATAAATAATAAATATCCATTACTCTCTAACAATTATAATTTATAACAAGAGTTCGTGTAGAAGAATCAACTGGAAGTGAAACTTGAAACACAAATATTTACAATTACATTGCTTATATATAATTTAACACATACGTTAAATATAAGTGATATTAAAAAAGAGGAGAAACAAAAATCTAGAACTTCGTTCAATCGGATACCCGCTATAACTACATTGACCTTAATTTTTATTTGATACAAAATTCTCATCATTGAGAGGAGTCTCATTATTACCATCATTCAAATTCATTGCACCAAATGACATGTCAATACTTTCTTATATAAGATTATCTTCCAAGTCACTTTCATTTATCAAACTTGGTTTATCAGAAACCCAATATGTCAAAAGATCGATCTTATTAATGCAAATTAGAAGTTCGATTAATAGAACTAGTAAATAATAAAATTAAATTATCAAAAATAATAAGAAATTATATCTATCGTAATAATAATAATAACATACATTTCCTGAAACTTTAAATTGTATTGAACAAAGATCAAGTCATTCAATCTTTTGTGCTTCAATCTATTCATTTTCATGGAATGAATGAATTTAAATATGCTCCAATTCCTTTCACAACCGGTTGCACACACACATTGACTTAGAATTCGAATTACAAACCTTTGCAATTCTAGAACACCACTTCTGAATTGGTTCCACCAAGAAACTGTAAGTTGTAAGACAAAAAAAGTAGCATTATAAACAAAATAAAGTAATGAATAATTTTCAACGAGTAACAAAAGTGAAAAAAATATATACTTGGATTAAGCTTTTCTCTTTGAGGAATAGCAATTGGCATCCCAAAATCACCGAAAGTCTCTTATAAATCTCCATTTGTGAGCTGAGGAGATCTTGCATCATCTCATGGGAAACAACTGTTATAATAGTTAATAGCATTGTCTATTTAAATTCATTTTTCTTTGAAAATTTTGATCTAAAATCGATACTAGGATTTAGGGATGTCAATGGGCCAGACGGGGCCATCCAGTGGGTCAGGATGGGCTAGCTCGCTGCCCAGCACGACTACGGGCTGGCCGATTGGGCCAGTTCGTCATTTTTTTAAAATAAAAATTTTCAAAACAATGTCATTTTGGAGGTAACGGCTGGGCCAAAAGTGGGCTGGGTGGGTAGGCCGGTTTTGACATTCCTACTAGGATTTAAAAATATCCCAGTTGCAAGCAAAAGAGAGTAAAGTTGCCTTTCTCATCTCTTATTGATAAATACAAGATAATGTGTGTACAAAGAAGGCTTATTTTTCATATTGGCCTTTACTTCCTTCGAACTCTCCATGACATCATAAAAAAAACTAATGTTTCCTTTTCATCACTATCAGTTAGACGAAGTACCCTCATCAAAGGCTAAAAAATTCAGATAAAAAATTAACATTATGACCAAAATTCAGTATCTTAAAGTATAATTTTAGGTCTAACGTGTTGAGATATAACTTGCTTATCTGTAAACTTTTGTCTAAACTCTTTCTTCATCAAAATTAAAAATGAAGTGATAAGAAATTTGTTGTAAATTTTGTACCAATAGGATGAAAAATTCTTACCATAGTGAAATCCTTTCTCATCAAATTCAAGACCCATGGACAATTGTAGATGAACTTAGTCACCTTTTTTTCTTTCTGCACAATCTCATTAGTAATAGAAAAACACCTAGCATCCCCTATTTTTTTTTCAACATTAAGTCGATACAATGTGAAACACAAGGAGTCCAACAAAAAGAATTATACTTGCTTTGTAATCTTCTTCTAGCTGCTGTATAAGCAGAATCTTTGTCAGTACTGAACAATATTTTCTAGCCTAACTTCATTTACAACTTCGTTGACTATTCCTAATAAAGTATTAGCATTCCTAATAAGGCTAGATGCATCAATAGACTTCAAAAAAATTGACCTTTGTAGGATAAACCAAAAAATTAATAATAGACTCATGTATTATATTTGTCTAACTATCACTTGTGATTAAACACTCAAAAGTAGCCTAAATTATTCTTCTTTCATCAAAATAACTTTTAATTTCATAAATAGAGCTAATCAAAAGTTTACCTCTGTGGTCATCAATTGAAGGAGCTTTATATCATAGAATGTAAGAGGAAATAACATCTACCACAAGCTGATAATAATATGACTGGGAAGCATTGAATGTTATACCTCAATCATCCACCATCTAGCCATTGTCATATCTATATTATGAGATGCTTCTCTTGATTGTAGGGAAATACGAAATGAAGACTGAGCTTTAGGAGTTATTCGTGGTTCAACAAAATTAGACACATCTTCTTTTTTTCTTAACATCAAGTCTAGGTGCAACTTTCACTTCTTATTGGGTAAGAATACTATTACCTTCAACATTCCCACTATCATCCTTAACACCAACAAACAAACTTCCATAATCAATTTCTTAATTCAATCTTTGCCTTCGTTCTTTCTCGTGCTAATACTCTTCAAACAAATTCTTAATTTATCATTTCACATTATGAATTACTTTTTTATAAGTTTCCACATCTCCTTTAACCCTAGACAAATGCTTTTTTAATCTGGTGATTCCTTCACCTTTCAAATACTTTTTACAAAAAGGCAAATTGCATAGTTCTTCATTATGGGGATCAATCCAACATGAGCCCAAGTTAGACCATTGTATCTTCTTAAAGCGATCGAATTATTATGAGTACTTAAACTTTCTTCCATTTATCTGTAAAAATAATTAAATTCATATATCAAAATTAACTTATCATTATCAAATACTATCACAAAATATGTATTGTTTAACTTAAAAGTCCAAACTAACACAATTACACAATACGCATATACATCTTATATAAGATAACTCATTTTGCATGATTAGATCATACATAATTCAATTTTATTCAACACAATTCACTAATAACTCAAAAACTAACAATTCAAATATTAAACATACACAATTACATAATACACATATACATCTTATATAATATAACTCATTTTGTATGATTATATTATTCAACTATAAACTAAAGACATACAATCACAGTTGTAACATATTCAACTTTAACCATAACTCATAACTATAAGTTTACAACTTACTTTATATAATCTCATAATTTAACTATAAAATAATAACATGTTACAAATCTTTTCCTTCGGATGAGGAGGCAAGGAAATATGTTTTGGAACGGATGTCTCCAGAAAATTGGAACGTTTTGTGTGATTACCAGCCTCTGCCAATGTTAAGGTTTGTTTTCTTTCTCATTAAATTTGCTTCCATTAATCTTTTTACACAATTTAATGACTATTTCTTTTCTTTATTTAGGAAAAGTGTGAGAAAGCCAAGGTTAATAGAGAAAAAAATGAAAACTCCACACAGCCAAGGCTCCAAATCATTTGTTATCCTACGAAATGAATATGTAAGTTCTTTGTTTACAAGTTATAATTACATCCATAAATACAATATTATTTATTTTGTAGTTTTTCATAAAATAGAGTCAAAAGGAACTACATAGAGAATAGCGTGATAGGATCATACTCTACAAACTGACATACTATAAGAAAGATGAAGGCTGAATGTCTGAAGAAGCAGAAAATAATTACGTAAGTATAAAAATTTGTTTCAGTTTTAAGTTTATTTATTTATGTAGTATTAACTAATAATATTTGAATTGAATATTGATTTTATTTTTAAATTTTAGAATAAGATGCAGGAGTTGTTGTAAACATGAATATCTGATGGAAATGAGTCATATGTAGATGACATTTGCAATAACGTGCTTGGAACACAATCTAGCTACATCAAAGGTCTTAGGTTTGGGCCAAAGCCAACTACTTCATCTTCATTAAGACCATAATATGTTCAACATCTTGAAGAGAACAACTAGTTACTTTATGCCAAATTAGAACGTAATGAAAAAAAGTTGGCCAAACATGAAAAGTTGGTAAAAAATATACTTGGCCCAAATTATGTAATTAGTGAAAATGAAAATGATTCTTAATCATTCAACTAATATTTGTATTTTTTATTATGTATTTAAGTATTTTTCAAATTGTAATTAACATCTTGTACATGATCATATTTAATGATATTTTAATATCTATATACAATGCTTCTAATTTTTAATTATTTTTAATTGTATTTTTGCATACTAAATTTTATAACAAAAATATTTAAATATTACATAAAATCTCAACAATAATTACAATCTACATGATATAACATTTAGCTGAAATGTATATTTAAAATTTCAAAATATCACTAAAAATATTTGGCTACGATTTTAGAAATGTAGTCAATAAGTTTTCTTTGCGCTTCCATTTCGTAGTTAAGAGTTATTAGCTACATTTTGAAAAACGAGCTAAAACTAATAAGTTTTTTCATAGTAAAACGTTGCCTATAATTTTTTGCTATGAAAACTATTTATAGTAAAACTGTATTAGCAAAGATTTGATGAAAACGTTGCATATAGTTTTTTGCTACAGGGATTTTGCAATGATTTTTGCGACAAATATAAATCATCAAGAACGAGTATTAGCGACAATTTTGTGACATTTAGCAATGAATTTTTTCGTCGCTAAATGTGCCTTCTATTTTAGTGGATAATAAATACCTTTTTTAAAAATTTGTGCTAATAACTTACTTTTATGCAGAGTCACAATTGATTCAGTTTAAAGCTTCATGAAAGCTCTACCTAGGTTCAAAGATATCTCGAGGTTGAGCATTAATCTCAATAGGAATCACCTCATCTTCTCTAAAGGAGCTGCTCCAATGGTCTCAATAATAATCTTGCTTATCGGAATGGTAGAGAGGCCTCCACCTCTACTTTATTTGGAGCTTCCAATTTTGACAATGAGATTAACAATCCTTGAATGTTATCCTCTTGTTGAGAAAATTCAGAAGAGAATCAGATCTTAGGTGAATCACTTCTTTTCATTTTATGGTAAAATTCAACTTATCCAATTGATTCTTAGCTCTCAATGTTTATTGGAGCTCACGTATTTTTCCTGCCAAAGAGGTCATCGAGTCGATTAAAAGATTACTCAAAGACTTTTTATGGAATGATATGATGGGAACTAAAGGTTGTGCTATTGTTAAATTGTCTGACATTTGCTTCCCAAAGGCCGAAGGAGGCTAAACATCCCTTACATGAAACTCACTAATCATATCCTCATCCTGAAACGATTATTGTAGATTCTCAAAGATCGGCAAACATTATGGATACGTTGACTTCATTCATATTTCCTTAAAGGAAGAAGTATCTGGGTTGTTCATAAGATAAATAACAAGTCTTATTTTCTAAACCAGTTAATTCATTTGAGGAATCTTGTTTAGGAGCAAGTATCTTGCACCATGGCAACAGGAAGCTTATATCTCTATGGCTTGATAATTAGATAGATCAACGAGCTTTATTCCAATCTCAACATTTGCTCAGAGGTTCTGTCAATTTTCCTCTCCATACTAAAATAGATTTCTTCATCAATGAAGGCTACTGGAATTTTCCAGACAATCTTAGACATTTGTAACCTCATTACTCTCCCTCTCTCTCTCTGGATACATTCTTTTGGCATAGCAGGCTAACTCACAAATTATCAAACATTCAGGAGTTGTTACAGGTGAGGAAACTCGAGGTATTTTGTCATCGAATCATTTGGCACAAAATGATTCTACCAAGAACATCCTTTCTATTATGGCTCACTATACAAAACATGTTGAATATGGCTAATGAAATAGGTTATTTGAGCATTAATGCCCTCTGCCCTTCTGTTAACTCTAGGAAGAAACTAGAGATCATCTATTTTTTACGTGTGAGGTGACTAATCAGGTATGGAAAACTGTTCTCATGTGTTACGATTTCCTTATCCAAAGGAACACTTTCTCTGCCATTGTTTGGCAACTCTAATAACTATCAAGATCTCGTCCCATATAGTAGTTGTTAGCATGTGTGTCCAATCCATATGGAAAGAGAGAAATGCTAGGCATTTTGAATCCAAGTCCAAGCGTACAGATAATCTTGTCTTTGAAATTCTGCGTCAAAGAACTTATGGCTTTAAGTACCATTTCCACTAACAATAACATTCTCTAGTCTTTTTCTCTCGATTACACTTCTGTTTGCTTAGCTAAATAGTTCCCAATATTTTACGTTTTTAAGGGGTATCCCCCTAAACTTATTGTAAGCTCTTAACTATATTTTTCCTATAAATGCATTTTATTCTTTTTTTTAAATACGTGATAAATAAGACAAGATAAACAATCGAGAGGAAAATTAAGGGTCTGTTTGGTTGGAGGTTTAGGAATGGAACGGAATAGAACGTAACACATTTCTATCGTTTAGTTGAGGGTTTCATAATAGAATGTAATGAGATGGGATGGAAGCGGAGGATTTCATGTTACATTCCATTCCATCCTAAGCAGTGAAAATAAGAAACCTCTAATTTGGGGGGTTTAGGATGGAACATAAACTAATAAATACATACTACCTAATATACCCTTAATAATTTTTCTTAATACCAATTATTTCTTCTAACCTTAACCCCGTTGTATATAATTAATAATATTTTTTATTATTTCTCCTTAACCTAATAATAATTTTTTATATTATTAATAATAAAATAAAAAATTTTAATAAAATTTTTATTAATGAAAATAGAAAATATATAAATAATTATTCGTTTGTTTGTATATATTTATATATAAATAAAAATATAAATAAATAATTTTAAAATATAAATCACATATAATATAATAAGATTTATTAAATAATTAATAATAATATTTTTATATAATTAATAATAAAGTGTATATAATTAATAATAAAATAATAAAACTTTTATTAAAATTTTTATTATTTTAAAATAGAAAATATATTTTAAAAAATTATTTGTCAAGGTTGTGCCTGAATTTTTAATTGGAAATGATTTTTGTTTAAAAATCATAGCGTTAAACCTCTTGCAACAATCATTTTAATATCAGGGGTATAATAGTCATTAAATATACATTACATTACATTCCATCCATCTTCGAAATAATGCTTTACTATGTTACATTATGAACCATTCCATCCCTCCCAAACAACTTTTCACTATATTACATTCCATTTCATTATAAACCGTTCCCTTCCGTTCCATTTCGTTCCGTTTCATTATATTAATTAACATCTAACCAAACAGACCCTAAGGAAAATACCAGACAGTAAAATTCTTCGTAGGATATATTATTGCAATTTTTTGATCATAAGCAACTGGAAATTCAAATAGAGGACCTGACAGTAAAATTCTTTGTATCCTAAACAGACAAAAGCATAAACCACTAGCCTTATGTTAAGAGCTTTTGAACAACAGATTAAGAACATAAAAAGAAACTGGGAGAATGACTTTATTTGATATGCAATCTAGCTATATATAATAGCCTTACAAGATAAAACAAGAAAAACAAATACACCCCATATTTAGCTACAAACGTGGTAATAGACTAAGAAAAGATTCAAACTTGTAACTATATCCAGTAGACTAGGATACTTATTAATTGAATAACAAACTACTCTAAGTCATGACATTCCCTCCCTTAAACTAGATTGCCTAAGAAACTAATTTACTGCAGGTGCTTTACAAACTCCCAACTGATCTCTTATGCTACGTTTGGTTCCTGTCTCCAGTATCTGTAGACGGAACAGAACAGGACGAAACAGAACAAAAGCTAGAGAGAGTGAGGTGTTTGGTTGTGGTGGACAGAACAGAAATTTCTGTCTCCGTCTCGAGGACAGAATGTGTTTGGTTGTAGTGGACAGGACGGAAAAATGGTGACAATGACAAAAAAGCCCCTGATCTATAATATGATTAAAAATATGTTATTAATTGACAAAAAGGAGGAGAAAACATGAAATACCAAGATAAATTGGATTCACTTCTCATCTGGAGAGAGCATGATGGCTAAAACAACATTTTCCAAGGACCATAAGTTTGTTGTATTCACCTGTTAATCCACCTGTAGCAGTAATTTCCAATTCCAAGCTTAATTGTTATTGAAAAGGTTTTAAAAAGACCGTCGTC
>JANIIA010000006.1:26144538-26155740 GCA_027478495.1 Erythroxylum alaternifolium | reverse complement strand
TGAGATGTGTTGTACTAATTTCTCTGATTTACCACACTTGGACCCGTTTCTCTGGTCCGACCCGATATATGGAAACGAGATGTTACACATAAAGTCCATCTTCTTCGATAAGCTTTACTATCTAAAAGGAATAATAATATAATTGTTTTATTAAAAATGAATGAAAACTACATTGTTATTTTATAAAAGGACCTCTTTAAAGAAGCTCATTCATACTTCTATAATACCTTGGATGTTCTAATTGAGGGGATGTCTTCTGTCTCACTATTAAAATCAATCATCAAGGAGGATCTTAAACACCAAGATGTTTCGCTATTAATTACTTTAATGAATTAAAAAAGAAGTAGAAAGGGCTTTATTCTCTTTCAATCCTTAAAAGGACCTAGTGCTAAATGGCTTCAATGGTTTCTTTTACTAAAAAACTTAGCAGATCATTAAGAATGTAGTAACAAAATCTTTAATGAAATTCTTTAGCAAATCTTCCTAATCTCAAATAACCAAGGTCTAAAATCATTCTCTGAATACAAACCAATTACATATTGCAACATCATTTACAAGATGATCTATAAGATTATGGCAAGCAAATTGAAGCTAATCCTTCCTACATAAATTAACACCTCATAAGGAGCTTTCATCAAAGGTAGCAATATAGTAGATAATATCTTATTTGCATAGGAGCTATTTAGAAACTACAATAAGCAATATGCAAACAATAACTATGCCCTTAAGATTGACTTTTAAAAAGCTTTTGATTCAATAACTTGGAGTTTCATCCTAAACACATTGGCAAAAGTTGATTTCCTTGAAATATTTGTAGGATAGATTGAACAATGTCTTACTATAGCCTCATATAATGTTTTGGTAAATAGAGAACCCCTAAAGCTTATCAAAGGTGCAAAAGGTCTTCGATAAAGGGACCTCTTATCACTCTATCTCTTCACACTAGTAATAAAAGTACTTATTGTTAAGCAAGTTTTACAATTTATAAAACCCTCAATGTTTTGCAAGTGCGCGGGTTATAAACGTAGTAGTTGAGGTGCCGATTCCATGAGAAATTAGTGAATTAAATGAATCCTAATTTTGTCTATGGTTGTAAAAACGTGATTTAAATGAAAATAAGGACAAACAGAAAATTAAACAATCATGTAGTGGTTGAATGAAAATAAAATTCCAAAATTAACAAAAGTAAATCAAAATGAAGCAAAACCAATTAACAATTGAGATATCACAATAAGACAAAATCAAAGAATTATGAGAAGGGGGATTTATCCTATCATCAAATGCCAGCACAATTACTTTTGAGTTAATTCAGTATCAGTTCTAGACTTTCGAAGGGTAGATTACTCTCTCTCGAGTTATAATTATTAAACCCTAAATTATAAACCCTAATTGAATTATGGAATTTGTAATCTTTTAATTAACAAAAAACCCACATATCTAATTAGATCTTAAGCACTTTAATAGACTATCAGGTCCTTACCCGAGATCTCTCTTTGTATAAATTACTGATTTAATTATTTGCGTGATCTATTAGATTTTTTAACTCTCATTACCCAATCTACTCATTTTGCTATCGGTTCATCTATCAATTTGTTACCGAAGCATGAAAAAATAACAAATAATCATAATACCCAATGTATTAACATAAAAAGAAATCACATTAACATTGATTCAAGAACAAATCCCTAAAGGAGTTTAGTACATCATTAAAAACATGTTCAACATTCTCAAACCCAAGTCATACATCAAGATTAAGTAAATAAATAAGAGAAAGTAAGAAAGAACTTAAAATGGTTGGGTTAGAGTGGGTAGACAGCAGCTACTGATGCTCCTCTCCCCTTCTCTCTTTCTTCTCTCTTTTTTGTGTTCTCTCTCAAAATAGCAGGTGGAGGCTCACGAAAAATTAGGTTTTTTTACCCTCTCTGTAGTCTTTTATATTTAGGATAAAATCTAGGTTTTACTCGGGCCCAAAAATTTTGAAATAACCCTGCAAAGTTGAGTTTTTAAAGCCAATCTACATCTCTTACCACGCAGGCCACGATCGTGGCACTTGGAATTTTACTTATGCCACGATTATAGCCTGTCCATTTTGCTTCTGTCATGATTGTGGGCCATAGGCCACGATCGTGGGCCTAGATCTTCTGCTGGGCTCCCTTCAAATCTTCTTTGTTCTTCGATATGTGATCTCAAACATTAGCAAACACATCAAGGCACCTCAAGTACACAAAATTTAGGCTCAACCTGCTCTAGCCCATAAAACACTCGAACACAAAGATATAACTAAATAACACAATCCTAACCTAAACATGCATTAATCATTCCATTTAACAACTAAACACACACTAAACTATCCATTAAAACATTATGCAATCTACACCTATCAATATCCCCATACTTAAACTTTTACTTGTCCTTAAGTAAAGACAAAACAAGCAAAACACAATACATACACTTATGCAACAATGGGAGAATGGCATTAAACTTCACGAAACAAATTTAACTACAATCACGATCCTTCAAGTTGTTCTCACTTATTAACTTATGAAATTTGTGTCTAAGTACTTTGGGCTAAATATACATACTAATCAAGACCTTAAAGTCAAACTCAATCACTCCTATCACGTACACACACACGGTGATAATTATTCGATTAATCAAAATTGTAACTATCCTAAAGTGACTTTTCATAAGAAATTATGTTATTCACAAGATCAGTAGGATTTATTAATTAACACACTATTTTTGTTAATTTTATTAGCATGAACCTAGCTTTTTGATGCGAAGCCAAACATTTATACTGAATGTCCCCTGTTTACTCAACTAGGACATGTTTTATTAAACGACTTGGTTGGAATGTCATTATAGCATTTTTGATGCGAAGGAAAACATTTGTGATGAATGCCGCCCGATTACTCAGCTACATCACAGTCTCATCTAGCTATTAGCTCTATTCATAACTTGATTTGTTTCAAAAAGGCCAGTGGAATAGTTATTTGTTTAAGAATTGTACAAATTTATATATATATTTTTTCTTGCCTGCCTCATTTCTTAAGCTAATCATTCTCATGAAAAGATACTAACGACGCTACTTATTCGATTGACCTAAAATTGTATATGAATGTGGTAAATTACTAGAGTGAATGAACCAACATTGTATCCTAATTAACATACATATTTAACTGAAACAACCTAGAACATTAATTTTACAAGCTAATAAATCTTTCCAACCTAAAAGATTATGTTCAAAGCTACATCGATTTTGTTATATCCTAGCCATTGACATTTTCACATGAATCTCATCATGCAAACCTAAACAAAACTATCATATAATATGCAAAATTCATACTCAAAATAAAACATTTAATACATATAATGCATCCCTCCCCATAGTTTGACAACACATTATCCTTAATATGAGAAGGAAAAATAATATACAAGGTGGGAATCAAAAATAAAATAATATGAAAACATAAGAACAAAATAAAATTGAAATGAAAAGATAAGGGTTAGAGACCAAATGCACTTGGCACCTAATATTATTGCCCTATCTTATCATTTATTTAAAAGGAATAAGAGAGTTAACAATCCAAACCTTTCCAAATCATTAAAAACTTATTTTTAGAATGTAAAACAAATCTAACTACACATCAATTTTAAGCTAACTACTAAATGCGCTAATTATTTTTAGAATGTAAAACAAATCTAACAACACAATAATTTTAAGCTAACTACTAAATGTGCTAAGTTATAGTCATTAACTTGACCTTTCATCCTTCAAAAGTTAGTCGATATCAATTATGAGTGGCTTGCTTCCACCTGTGTTGCCTAATTTCAGCTTTGTATCTTGTAAATAAGCTATAAATTACAAGATAATAAGAAGGGCAATATTGATAAAATTAAAGAAATCAATTAAGTTCAGTAATGTCCATTTTACTAATAAACTATAAATAAAACAAGGAATAACAAAACTCCCTAAATCTTTCATTGAATCCATCAGTTTGTCCTATAAGAGGGTGAGTGATAGTTGTGCATAAGTCTATGTTTTTCTAAGTATTTGGCATGTGTTTCTTGCATAATAGTTGATTATTGTTGTAGTTTAGGATTCATTTTGTATGTCTTCATTTAGTTTGATTTTCATTGTTGTTCCTTTATGTTTGATGTTAATTTAGGGTAAGAATTGATTATTTTTATGTAGGAAGGAAGATTGAGCAACTTGAAGATTGAGCTAGACATCAAAGAGCAGAAGAGAAGAGGAGACATTTTGTTGCAAAATCCCACGATCGTGGGAATCATGCCAATTCCCACCATCATGGGAACTTTAATCTGAGACATTATATGCGACTCAATTAAACTTAGGGTTTCTGGACTATAAAACATAATTAAGCCTCCATAAAAGAGGACTATGAAAATTGTAACATCCCCTCACTTATGGGAACCCTCTGTCGAGCCTCCTTGAGTGAAGAATACAAGTTTTGAGTCTTAAGGAAGGTGAAGATTCAATGATTATCATCAAGATTGGGAAAATAAGACATCAACATCACAAATTCCAAATTTTAGCAAAGAAGAGTTTATTTATTCAATTTTTTGTCAATTTTATCTCTTCTAATCTTTGTATAATGGAATATTTGAGTGTTTGTGATGTTATGGAGCCTATGATTGGATGATTTGTTTTTAAAGATTGCTTTTGAACTATTTTTGTTAAACTTTTATTTTATTGAATTGAATGAAAGTTGTCTTTGAAGATTGTTGATTTTATTTCCATCTTGCAATAAATCGAGAGAGTGAGTAAGGTTATCTGTTTAGGATTGTACAACGAGAGCTTGCAACCTATAGACTTACAATCATCACGTTAATTGATTAGTTAGAAGAGAGATCTCGACTAATTCAATTAATCACCCATAGGATAGCTTAATAACTAGATGAATTGATGGAGTGATTGGGTAGGTTGAGAGATCATTCAATTGACTTCATTTAATTTGATTAAGGAAAATTAATTACACCTTGAGAGAGGGTAGTTAATACATTTGAATATCTTAGGTGAGACATAATTCGATTAGTAAAATAGGAGGGAGATAAAATAGGGAGAAAGCGATATCTAATTGTTAGATTCCTGAATTCAAATTTTCTGCATTTTGGTATTGTTCATTGTTCATTATTAGTTTTTCAATTTTAATTTAATTTTCCTGATTAATTTCATTAAACAATTTAGTTTCTTAAACAAAGTTTGATCTGAATTAAGTGGTGTATGGGCATCGATCCCTATAGGATCGATATCCGCTATCTAACTACAAGTCACAATCCGTACATATGAGAATTTTTAGTGTAAAACGAGTAGATTGTTTTGTATAAATTACACTCAATAGTGAGTAGTTCTTGTTCTTCTTGAGTTACCCCATCTCCTCTTCTACTTTCACTTATAAATGGATACTTTCATATCTATTTTAAACTCTATGTACATTGTCATCTATTCTTCTTTTTCTTGCTTTTTAAAGATTTGACCATATCAATTTTCCTGAATGAGGGTGGAGGAGGAATATATAGCGAGTCCTCATTCTTTTCTTCATCGTCTTTTTTATTCTCTTGGTTTTCTACAAGGTGGATTTTAGCTTGTCTTTTCGTTGGTGCTTCTAGCTTTTTCTCATTCCTGAGTGTGGTAGCTTTACATTTCTCTCTTGTATGTACTTCCATGATGCTCATAAATTTTTCCACACTTCTCTTACAAAATTTACCAGAAATTTATCTCATTTGAACCTCTAAGTTATGAATAAACGAGGCATGGTCTTCCATTACTTACTCAAACTTCCTTTTTAGCCTCTTATGAGCTTCATCAATGTTCATGAACTTATCCATGATCTTGTCCAATTTAAAATCCCATGAACTAGACTAATCTTACTGAAATCCTAATAGGTTTTGGTTTCCTAATTGAGTACTTGTATTGTGAGACCAATAGAAATCTGGGTAGTTCTACCACCCCAGATTGTACTTTTTCAAATAAAAATGATAACTTCCCTGATCAACTTGTGATTTGTTGAAGTTGAATAGCCATATATTGTTGCTTTCCACTATGAAGCAATCAGTTATGATATGGCTCTCCTATCCGCATAACATGCACTCATACTGAATTGCTTTGAATGGATAGCAAGAGGCGACTTTCAGGTTATTCAATTGCTTAGTTAGGTTGTTAATCTCAGCCTGCAATGTTGTCACTAAATCTACAGTAATCGTTCCTTTTAGGAAAAAAAGTTGATTATTGTCTGCTTCGTTTTGATGTCCAAAGATAGCTATTATACGCCATCTCTTCTAATATATCATATGTCGCTTCAACTTTTTTCCTCATGAATGATCCTCCAGTAGCTATATCTATAGTGCCCCTTATGGATGGATTAACTCCATTGTAGAAGGTTTGAAATAGGAATTAGTTTATGATGAGGACATTTCCTTTGCAACTCCTTATATTGCTCTTAGGCTTATTATCAAAACTTCCCATTGTTTTGTTGGAAATTGATAATTTTCTTTATCAATATTTTTGTCTTCTTTAGAGTGAAGTACTTATTTAGAAAAGTTTGCACCAATAGCTTCCAAGTTGTGACGTTGTTGGATTGAGAGAATTCAACCATGCCTTAGCTCTATCCTTGAGTGTAAAAGGAAAGAGCCTCATCCTAATAACATCTTTTGACACCCCCATATATCGAAAAGTGTCACCAATCTCTAAGAAATTAACCAATGAGCATTGGGATCCTCATTAGATAACCCATAGAATTGCACATTGGTTTGTAGTATGTTCAGTAGTGCTGGTTTGATCTCAAATTTACTTTCTTGCACTAGTGGTCATGTAATTCCTTGATGATAGGCGTTGAACTCTGGCCTCATGAAGTCTATAAGAGTCTTTTGCTCTATTTCCTCCATCATCATTCTTTCTATCTCTTCTAGGCATTTAACTTTTTGGATTCCTCATAGTTGCCTTGTAATGTCTAAATTGAGGTGTCTTCTATTTTGTGCCAAACTTCCTTCTCTTTCTTTTTTATAATTTCATGTGATTGGGTAACATAATCATAAGAAAGGGTCCTTAAAATAAAGGAATTCAAAAAGTCCTAAACTAGCTCCTCGGCAATGACGCTAAAAACTTGTAGAGCAAGTTTTACAATTTATAAAACCCTCAATGTTTCGTAAGTACATAGGTCATAAGCGTAGTAGTTGAGGTGTTGGTCAATGAGGAATTAGTAAACTAATTGAATCCTAACTTTGTCTAAGGTTGTAGAAATATGATTTAAATGAAAATAAATATAATCAGAAAATTAAATAATCAAGTAGTGGTTGAATGAAAACAAAATTTCGAAATTAACAAAATTAAATCAAAATGAAGCACAACCACTTAACAATTGAGGTATAGCAACAACACAAGATCAAAGAATTATGAGAAGGGGGATTTATCCTCTCATTAAATGCTAACAAGATTATTTTTGAGTTAATTCAATATCGGTTTTAGACTTTCGAAGGATGGATTACTCTCTTCTGTCCTTCTTCTGTCTTCTTTGTGTTCTCTCTCAAAATGGCAGGTGAAGGCTCATAAAAAATTGAGATTTTTTGCCCTCTCTATAGTCTTTTCTATTTTAGGTAAAATCTAGGTTTTACCCGGCTTAAAATGTCTAAAATAATCCTGTAAAGTTAAGCTTTCGAAGCCGATCTGCATCTGTTATCTTGGAAGTCACGACCGTGGTCCCCCAGGCCACGACCGTGGCACTGGGGATTTTAATTTTGCCACGATCGTCGCAAATGAGGCCACGATCGTTGCTTGCCCATTTTGCTTTATCCACAATGTGGATCTTCCACCTGGATTCCTCCAAATCTTCTTCGTTCTTCGATATCTAATCTCAAATACTAAAAATATATCAAGGACCTCAAATACACAAAATTTAGGCTCAATAGCGTGCTCTAATCCATAAAACTCTTGAAACACAAATATCTAACTAAATAACATAATCCTAACATAAACATGCACTAATCATTCAATTTAACAACTAAACACACACTAAACTACCCACTAAAACATTATGCAATCTATCCCTATCACTCATTAAGCTTCTAAGGCAGATAATCTCTTAAGATAAGTAGTTTAAACACCAATTTAGGTGTGATAGACTAATTCTTAATAACATATTGTTTACTGATAATATAATTTTATTTTAAAAAGAAAAAGAAATTTCTTTAAGTATTATAGTGTTAGCTCTACAATCCTTCAAAATACTTTTAGGTCTCTTTTTAAGTAAGGATAAAAGTCATATCTACTTATCTAAAGGAGTTCTTCATAATACATTATAGTTTTAATTAATCATTGGACTGAAAGACAAAACTCATCAATTTGTGTATTTGAAGACTTCCAACACTTTAAAAAGGCCCTCTTATAGAGAGTTTTAAGTGTTTCTATATAAGATACAAAAGAGGATACTAAGCTAGTGCCTCATCCAGCTAAAACAAATTCTCAAATGATTTTATTCCATATGCTCCCTACCATGCTCTCACTTCTCCCTACTTCCCTTTCCTACCATGCACACCATGCTTTTCCTTCTTTGTTTCCTTCATCTGAAACCTACATTTTTCTTCTTAGGTTATTGTAGTCCCTTTTGCTTATTTTATTCCTTCTACTACTATTTTTGGAGACCATTATTAATTGGTTTCTTAGCTTTGTGACTTTTCGTACTCCTACCCTTTTAAGGGCACTTTCATCTTTATCTCATCTTATACTTTCCTAATTATATTCTTTTCTATTTCAGGTAACACTCTTTTAAAAATATTTGGAAGAAAAATCTTGACATTACCTTATTTGTACTCTGAATTCATGCATTTTGACTTGCCTCCTACATTCCCCTTTAAGTCTAGGAATAAATTTCCTCCTCTGCGCTTACTCTCTTTATCTTCCTCCATCCTTCCTTTACCTCCTTCTTCCTTAATCCCTTATGATTCTTTATTGGAGAAAAAAATGCTCAAGAGGATATCAAGCTTTAGAGACAAAGTTAGAAACAAGTATTAGAGATCAAATGGAATCAATATATCACTACAGCCTTCCTAAAGAAGAGAATGGTAGATTTATAGTATCATTAGAGTTAAAATTGCTTAAGCCTAGAAGCAAAGAATTGGGATCCTACGATATGGGATTTTTGTAGAAAAGGGATCCACATTTCCAATATTATATAGTTAGGTGATGAATAAGTGAAAACACGGGCTTAATGAATATTTTCCATATAGAAGAAAATATATTTCTCTTCATATTCACTTCCTAGTCTGAGGCAATGAAAGTGGTGGAAGACGACACTTGGAATATGGGTCAGATTCCTTTCTTTTTCCAACAATGACAACCTGGCCTCTAATTAGAGAATATAAAGCAACAATTTATCCTTTTATGGGTGAATCGACATAATATTCCTTTGGAATATTGGACAACAAAGGTACAATTGTGAGTTTCTTGGGCAAACCTTTGTGTATGGCTAAAAATACAACTAGAAAAGGAGAATTGGGTGTGCTGCAGGTTGTGCTAGTGTTGATATCTCTAAGGATCTTCCTGAGTACATTCCAGTTATAAGGTCAAGCTATATTGATACATTATATAAAGACAACATCATTGTAAGCTATCATTAGAAACCCTTACTAAAAACACAAAGGAAGAAATGGATAACTACAAGGAAAAAATCAGAAAAGGTGATTATAGTGAACTAATAGAAATAAAGAATGATAGTAAAGATCGTCTTTTGGAAGGGGATAAGAAAAAAAAGAAAGATAATTCTTCGGTGGAGGTTTAATCTTTAATGGATCAAAAATAAGAAAGCTAGAAGACTCAGGAAGTTAATATCAGTGAACACTTCAGTAAGTTTAGTAACTTGCAATCCTTAAATGAATTCCAAAACTAGCATAAGATTAGCAAGGCAAAGAGAATATGCCTTCTGTAGTTCAACCTTCTATAAAAGAAATTTGTGAAGTTAGATGAGAAGATCAATTCAAAGTGTAAGAAGGAGGAAATCAAATAAGAGCAGATGTAAGAGCGTCAAAGACAAAGCAATTATATAATGAAGTATATCACATGGAATGTTAGAGGTTTAAACTACCAGAAGAAGCTTAATGTTTTGAGGCATTTTTTTTATTTAATGAGAATTTGTATGTTTTTACCCTTTAAGAAACTAAAATTAGATTGTGAAATATGAATAAATTGCAGAAGATAGGTGCTCATTAGAGATTCATTTCTAATCACCAAGCTTTTGCATATGGTAAGATAATTAGATACAATCATAAAGAGGTGGCTATACATATAATTGCAATTGAAGTTCAAGTTCTGCACATGAAATGGAATTTTATTCAAGAGAATGTGACTATTTCTCTTCAATAGTATATTATTCTAACCACACTATTTAGAGAAGAGATTTATGGGAAAGTTAACAAAGATTTTAAAGAGGTCTTTCAGGACTATAAATAATCTGTGGAGACTACAATTCCATGTTGTTTAAAACTGGGGCTCAAGGTAATGTTAGTCTAAAAAGTTATTATGAAGATCTCAAGTCTTATATGGAAACTATGGCAATTATTGATCTCAAGGCCAAAGGTCTAACTTTTACCTAGTGTAACACCCACATATACCCCCTGGGAGGATATTGCAAGTGCCATATACACACAGAACACACTGATCACGAAGCATTTCAAAACATACAAAACACTTTGTACATACATTACTAGAATCTCAACAAACATACATTGCATGTCAAAATTTCTGAAAGCAGCCTAAATTCAGGTTATTACAACCCATCAACTAAAAAATTCACGAGCTATAGACATTAGATACAAGCCCAAAAAGAATCTCAAAATACATGTGAACAAAACAAAAATCAGACTTCTTTGGCCAACGCAGTTGTCTTGTCCCAGTTCCTACGTTCTTCTTTTAGAACCTACATGGGGCAAATCTACCGTGCTAAGCATATAGCTTAGTGAGTAATAACTAATCTATGGATAAACTGGCAACTTATCATATTGAATCATGTAACAGCATATACATGCATTAAACAATAAATCAGACATAATGTATTTCAGAATAGACTTTATGTAACATCCCCTCATCTATGGGAAGGGTAATTTGGTAATTTGACACGGGTTAGGAGTGTTTAATATTGCATTGACATATTCATGCATTCATATATGCACATAAGTAGCAAATAGTGAATT
>JANIIA010000006.1:26022347-26040542 GCA_027478495.1 Erythroxylum alaternifolium | reverse complement strand
GTCTTTACGTTTGCATGGGAGTCTCTTACCTCCGAATGGGCCAAGAAGAATGCGAAATGGTCCTGGGCTTAGAATGGTCAATGTGTATAAGACTGGTCTTTGAAGATTGGACCAATCGGCCTGTGGATTATTACAAATGGGCTCGGGCCCAGCACGACCGACTCGACCATACCAAGATCTTTATTCCATCATGAGCTTTTTTAATAGTCTCAAAACCAAAAGTGCAAAGTCTTCCATGATCCTATCGACAAAAGCGAAAGTTGGTGGGAAGGATTATTATCGGCATATATAATCCCTACGAAGAATTGAAATGTATTGAGAAATTAATCTAACAGGCCAGATGGATACTTCTGTGAAATTTCTTCGATGTTCCCTTTTTTCCTCACCATTTGACTTGCAAAAGTTTAAATGTCACCTTAGATTCCCTCCATATGGAATGCTTTGCATATTGCATTTGCAGGGAATTAACCTATCTGCTTCAACTGGAAGCTGCATATCTGGTCATTACATTTATGTCTATATGTATATATATATTAAACAAAAACCACAAATGTGAGATATGGCCCTTGTCAAGTTGTTGAGTGGCCTAGGCTAATAATTCTAAGCTAAGCCAAGAGGAATGAATCAACGCAATAAAAAAATAGATAAAATTGATGATATCAGACACCAGCAACTATTTTAACAAACGAGAGAGAAACTGTTCAAAAGCTTTGAACTTGGACTATGTTCAAGGACAGACAATTAACTGATAATACTGTGAAATCACCATCAGAGAACATGCACTGAAATTCTCAAAAAGTTAGGTAGTTTGAGCAGATAAAAAGGACTTCCTTTTGAATAAATTTATGTGAAATATATACCCAGTCATGGGAAAAACCAGGTGAGATATACACTTGAGAGCCCTTTGTTTTACCAGTTCTTTTCTCACATTCATTTTCAATCAGGTAGATATGGCCTAGGAAAAAACACGTTAATTAATTTAGGAGAACTGTATATGTGTGTATACATACACACACACACACAGTTAAACAAACTAAAAGCTCTTATTCAGAGGCTTCCTGCATACTTCAACAAGAGTTTCTTGGTTTCCACGGATCTTAGTCAGCCTATTCTGTCCTCAACAAGCTTCAAGCTCCTCTATTTAAGCTTCACTTTTTGCCTTTGCTATACTTTCGTCATAGTTCTCTCTTGAAATTCTCCTGCAAACAGTTATTCATCAGTCCTCTTTCTTTTCCCTTTTCTATTTCCTTAATTGCTTATTGTTTGTATATATACAGCTTGAGATTATTGGGTTCGATTTGTTTTCTCTGATTACTATATACAGTAGAGAATTCTGCAGTTCCCCTTGGTTGTGTCTGGTTTGCAAAATTATCCATGGAAGATGCTACTGTGGTCAACAAAGGAGATGATCTCATCGATTTGCCACCTGGTTTTCGGTTCCATCCCACAGACGAAGAGATCATTACTCATTACCTTACGGAGAAGGTGATGAAAAGCAGTTTCAGTGCAATTGCTATTGGCGATGTTGATCTGAACAAGTGTGAGCCTTGGGATATGCCCAGTATGCTTTCTAATTTGCCTCTTTTTTGACTTTATAATTGCTGCTCTTTTTAAACTCTAGAACTTGTTAGTGAAATCAACCTGTGTCCGGTCCTTTATTCTTGCGTTTGTTGCAACAGAGAAAGCAAAGATGGGAGAGCAAGAATGGTACTTCTTTTGCCAGAGGGACAGGAAGTATCCTACCGGTTTGAGGACTAATCGTGCTACCGAGGCTGGTTACTGGAAGGCCACTGGAAAAGACAGAGAGATTTACAAGGGAAAAAACTGCCTTGTTGGAATGAAGAAGACGCTTGTTTTCTACAAGGGCCGAGCTCCAAAAGGAGAGAAAACTAATTGGGTAATGCACGAATATAGGCTAGAAGGAAAATTCTCTTACTATAGCCTTCCCAAAGCTGCAAGGGTATGTATTTACTGCATGCATCAGTTTTTTTTTTTCCTTCTTCCTTTTTACTTCATTCCAAAAGGAAAAAGTAGCTCTTATTTCTTTATCATATCTTTTAAATCTTTATCATTTTCACTTCAGTGATGGTAAGGAGTTTCTTTCATGGGGTACTTCTTTTTTAGCATGCCTTTTTGCTTTTGTGTCAATGAAGAATCAAGGATTAAATATAGGGGCCTTTTGTTGGCCATTGCTTTGTAGGATGAATGGGTTGTCTGTAGGGTTTTCCACAAGAGCTCAGGGACCATGAAAACCCCAATTCACGATCTTCTGAGTGTCAACTCTTTTGCTGATGATTTCTTGGATAGTCCTTCGCTACCACCCCTCATGGACCTGCCTTACTCTAGCAGACCTGTCCCAAGTTTCAGTGACGGTGACAATGAATTCAAGGAAATAACATCAAGATCGTCAGATGGAAACTACTTCTCTCACTTGTCCACAAATATCAATGGAAATACGCGAAGTTTTTTCCAGCCTTCAAGCTCCATATTCCATACTCAAATTCCAGCGTCTAACCCTCTTTTAACTTCCCCAAACATGCTTGGCTACTTGCATCAAGGAAGTGCTAGTCGTTCATTTGCAAGCTTGCCAAGGTCTAGCTATGGTGGAGAAAATCGAACACTTTTGAGAACATTGGCAGTGGGGAACAGCAATGAAACATCTGGATCAAACAACCAGTGCAAGGTTGAGCATTTTTCTTCAAATCAATCAATGGTCACCCTGTCACAGGACACTGGACTTAGTGCCGATATCAACACAACTGAGATATCATCGGTGTTATCGAAGCACGACAGGGGAAGCAATAACAAGGGATACGAAGATCTTGAAACTCCACCAGTTGGTCCTATTGCAGATCTGGAATGCTTGTGGGATTACTGAAGATAGAATCTACTCTTCAACTTCATAATTAGGAAAGACGATTTTCATCAGTCTTAAAAGTTCTCTCTCTTTTTTTCTGTCAAGTAAATTATAAGACTTAACTGGAAATTTGTTTAGTTTGACGTGTTCCTGGTTTCAGACAGACTTTGTACATATTAGTTCCATTGTATCAAAAAATTAAACAGGTTTCATTTTTATTCGTAGACACTGTGTGAAAGATACCATGGGTATAAAAGATCTCATGTGTAACTTTTTCACATTAGTACACTTCTATTGATTCTTGGCTCACTTTAAGTTCTTGTTCATACCTTTTCAATTAGTTCATTTTAGTGATGGTTTATTCATTTGGGAATTTAGAGCAGTGCGGGTGATCGAACGTTTAATGTTAAGTATTTGATTACACCACCAACATTCTTTGAATTCCAATTCAACTATTTTTTTAAAGTTGAAATTTATTAAAAGAAAAAAAAATATCTATGAGAACTCCAAGTGCACATCACTGAAATATTCTTGTTTAGAGGAGCATTCAACTGGTGCAGCTCAGACAATCGAATCCCTTCTAACATGATTTTTCTTGTAATTGAGTGGTTTAATGGCCACCTATCAAACTTATAAATTCTTGTGTCAACGTGTTTGAGTTCCTTCTAGACTTGCAAATATTATATTTATGTATTTATATATTATAAGTTTTTCAAGTTCAGATAAATAGTCGATTAATGAGTAACTATTAATAATTAAAAAAAGGTTTATTATCTGGAAGTTTCCTTTATGATAAGGAGGACTTCGGTAAATTGTTTCTTGGTATTAGACTTTGCTCTAACCACAGATCATATTTCCTTGCCCTGTGAAACATACATTTACAGACCTTACTGTTGGCTAATAGCTCATTTCATTTGTCACAAAAGTTATACGATCAAATGGAATAAGGGAAACATCATTGATGACATCAGAATACAATTTCTTCTCAAACCGGGCATGTCAAACTGAAAATACAACAAAATCAACAACCCTCTTTCTAGAGACCCTGAAAAGCAATCCAATGAACTATGTATCATTCCTGAATACGTGGGCATCATATGCCTCTCACGACAGCTTAATTCGATCATACCAATTGATAGTCATAAGGTTTCTTCTAAAAGGGATTAATCTTGAATGGAACGCAAAAGATTGGCTTTTTTGATTAATCATGATTTTCTTGACAAAAAGCTGAGTTGTTTCACATCTAAAATTACATTTTTGATACATCCAATCAAACTATAAATGCATAAACTGTGCCCAGATACGGTTTCTATCAAAAATAGCATTAGAAGCACTTTAAAACGGGTTAAGTTCATTACATTATTATCCTATCCTCCACCTAAGAAATTAACTCGGCGTTCAACGGATTTATATTAGAGATATGGGAAATGAAGGAAAGAGTTCAAGGTAAGTGAATCGGCTATTGTAAGAGACCACGAAATGTGACTTGCATTTAGTTAGAGATAGCCCTGCAGGCCTTATATGTAATTAACCATTCCAACATGATTCATAGTCCAGAAGAGACTTGCAGGGAAGTTAACCGACCATTTTTGGTTACTGGTTCACCAATTTGTCGGTTCTAGCTGTATGGCTGGTGGTGGAAGCGAAATATTGTATGAATGGCTAGTTTTTCTTTTACAGGTAATTTATGTTTGCGACAAATATTACACTTTACGCGTTATAAATGTGAGAGAAAATGATATTCTAACAACTGTAAGGGAAAGGTCTTACTTGCTGCATGAAAACAAGGAAACACGGTTGAACGGAGACTTCACGTCCAGTCATTTATAGAATACACGTTGTTTACGCTGGAAACAACGGCAAGCATTCTCGATTCTGTCATGCTTTGGCTTCTTGCTTCTTCCCGCCGCATCTTTACTAGAATTACTGTGCACCGTTTCTTCGCAAATTGTATTTAAATAATTAATTATGACCTATAATTATTATTTCATTAATATAGTATTTTTATTAAAATTTATGCCTTTATTTATATTTTATTTATTATAATCACCACAATCAATTATTATAAAGAATGTATATCAAATTAGTAACTATAATGTTTTTGCAAAAGCGAAAATCAATTTTATAATGTTTCATAACATTTTTAATATCAATGATTATGAAAATTGAATTGATTTGATGTTAAATAATTATACTTTGTAGAGAAAGTTAGAACATACGAATATACTCAATTTTAAAATTATTTTATTTTTTCATGAATGCTAATTATTTGAAAGTAATTCTTAAAATTCTAATTAATAAGATATTAAAATTTTATTTATTCACATATTTATATTTAAATCTAATTTTTAATAAATTAAAATTCTCTTACCTCTTGGCTTATATTAAATAATATGGATACTGGATAAGTTATAACTATCTCGATTCAAACCTTTTTTAATCAATTTTCTCTCACAAAATAAATATGAAGTTAGAAAAAGAAAAGAAATTTAAGAATTACTAAAAAAAAGTTTAGATGTATAACTATTATTCAGTGTATACTTTAAAAAATGCGTAAAAATTTTAAAAGTCTTGTATTTTTAATCTTAAAAGGCTTATTTAAAAACAAGAAATATATTTCTTATATAATAGAATAATTATGATAATTTTTTGAATATGTGAAGAAATTATTTAAAGTAAATTTCATTTTTATAAATGAGTAGTTTTACTTTTATATGCAATTGTTATAAGAAAATATTAATATTTTATTAAGTTTAAAATCAAATGAACTTTTTTTAATACATAGATATGAAATGAAATTGTAATAACATTATTTGAAATACATATTTTAAATTATAAATATATATATTTAAAATAATTTTATATCATACACATATTTTTACAACATATATGTTAACTTGTAAAAAATTATTGTTAATTTCATACCATAAAAGTATTTTATAAGTAATAGCATATTAAGAATATTTTGTTATATGTGAATTCATTTTTTATATCTAATACATATACATATTAAATTAAGGACTGATTTCTCTTAGGTTATGTTGTAGATACTTAAAATAAGAAATTAGTTATTTAAGGAGATTATGCGTAACATAGAAAATAGTTAGCTTATCAAACATATATGACTCAATATTACCAAAGAGAATTTGATAAAGTAGAAATCAAGGCACTTCACTAATTAATAAAAAATGGAAAACATCAGATGGTTCACTAATTGGTCATGTTATCAAGTTTTCAAATGCTCACCCAGAATTTACTGAAAGAAGCTTATTTGGTATATGCATGTCTGTCCCAAGATCTCATTCTTTAAGTTGCTTACCATTAGAGATAGGTTATTTGATAAAATTACAAGTTCTTTGAGTCTTTATCTAATATGCAGGTTATTAACGTATATCAACATATATTCACACAATCTTTATTCAGTCAACTATCCTTTGTAATTAGCCTTTATTTTCTCCTGAAATCATGGACATTAATGTTGTGTTAATTTGTCACTTTAGTTAGAGAAACATAGAGTGTATAAATAGGTGGATGTACATCATATTATTCACAAACCGAAATACGGAGAACATTTATACATTTTCTATCCATTCTCTATTTCTACACAGTATCAGAGTCTCCTTTGTAACAAAAGGAATCAAAATTCTTAAACCTTCTCCATTCTCTCTCAAGCATTTTGATTTCATATTTTGGGTTCTTAAATCTGCTCCAAAAAAATTTGTTATATACCAAATTATTCCTCTTAAGCAGAACATAATGTTGTAAATTTCACCTCTAGAAATAGCTCCAAACGACCCCATGCACCATCCATAGCTACTAATCTTCAAAACACTAGTTGCAAGTTTTCTGGAGAAAGCAGACGACTAAAATGACATAGTTTCACTCCAAGGAAAAACGCTGTCGTTTAGATAAAGGAAGGAAGATAAACGTTAGCACCAAGTTATTCAACACGTCAACGTCACATCATTCGCCTCATAACATAAAATCCTAGTCATTTTCCACGTCACTTGACAAGTCATCTGACACATCATTTGCCACTCTAACTATGATCTTTGGCTAAGGAAATGTTTAGCTTTCTTAAGGAGAGACTCCTTTAGCATATTGTTACTAGAGAAATACTTAAACCCACTTAAAAGAAAGATGAAGACATTGACGTATTCATCAAATGATTAGTGGAATGGGATGGAATGAACCATCAAATCTTAATGTGGTTTTGGTATACATGTGGCAAAGCCATCAAACTTGACTTTCAATGATTTGACATAGCTTAGGAGGTATGGAATTTCCTGAAAAATTATTACTCTGTATTGGATGACTTCTACCAATTTCAATTGTATAGGAGACTTCATTGCTCGCAACAACAAACTGGACAGACAATACACAATTATGTTTTTGAATTGACAGAACTTTGGGATCAACTAGCACTTGCTGATCCTGTTTGGCTTAGTTTTAATGCTACCATACTCTACACAAATCTTCGGGATCGTCAATATATGGCATTTGCTTATGACTCTTAAGGATGAATTGAACCCATTTGCATTTCTCTTCTTTATAGAGGAACTCCACCCAATGTCGACACTATTATTGAGGAGCTCATCTAAAAGAAAAGTCAGCTCAATATGCTCCGTATTGGAAAATTAGTATGATCTTTTGATTCTATCCTTGCAACTTTTACTTCATTTCAAACTTCTCACATCTATGGTAAGAAGTTTTATAAAGGATCTTACAGCTATTGTAAAAAGCCTAAACCTCACATCTCCGAATGTAAAAAAACCACTCAAATAGAACTCTAAATAAGGTAATTCTTCCAAGTCTCTCTAGTTTGCTTCCACTGCTGCTGCTGCCACTAAGGGACCAACAGAAAGCATCTCTCTCAAATTCTCTTTAAAGGACCTCCATGCCCTTCTTCAGCAACTTCAAAATCTCCTCCTCTACCTTATTTGTCACTCCAGGTACCTCAAACTCTTGGTATCTCGATTATGCCTGTTGTAGACATATGAACTATGATTCTTCTATTTTTTAATATTTAACAATAGCATCTATATTACACATTGTTCATACTACTAATAATTTTACTATGCTTGTACAATATATAAGAACTATTCTCACATCCACATTACATCTACCTAAAACTTTTCTTATTTCCAAACTCTCATTTAATGTTATTTTTAATGGACAGTTATATGAACTTGGTATTAACTTATCCTTTTTGAGTCATGGTTGCATTATACAGGATCCACAGACGGGCAAGATACTTGGAAAAGAGCATAAGATTGGACGATTGTTTGAGCTTACTTCACTAAATCTTCCTTCAAGCTTATTGTTGGTGTTGTCACCTCTCATATATGGCACTATAGTTTGGTTCATCTTTCTACCTCTAAATTAGGGTCTTTAATCTCTAGTATAACCTAGGTCATGTTAAAACTGAACATTTTGAATGTGTCCTTTTTCAATTATCTAAAACTCATGCCTTACTATTTTCTCTCAATGATTATATCTATTTAACACCTTTTGATATCATTATAATATTTAGGGTCCTGCACCATATGAAAATATGGGTTGCATGAAATTTTATGTGATCTTTATTGATGATTTTTCTTGTTATACATAGATCTATTTAATGCACTAGATTTAAACTATTCTCCATTTACTCTCATTCTGCGATATATGATTCACACCTAATTCTGTTACAAGATTAAATTATTTCGAATTGATAATGCAATGGACTACAAAGATACAAAATTTATCAATTTTATTAATCATTAAGGGACCATCATTTAGAGATCCTATCTAAACACATCTCAAAAAATTGGTTAGGTAGAACGTCAACATAGACATAATCTTCACAATACTCAAGCCCATCTTATATCATCTTCTTATCTTGAAACCTTTTAGGGAGAAGTAGCCTTTACTGTTATCCATACCATCAATCACATTCCCACTCCTATTATAGATAATATCTCTCTATATGAGTGCTTATTCAATCATGCTTCTAATGATCAGTCTCTAAAAGTTGTTAAATGTGTGTGCTTTGTTCTACTACAACCTCATGAGCACACCAAACTTGAACTCATAGCACATGTAAGTTTTTTTCTATGATATGAGATAGAACACAAAGGGAATAAATTTGGGATCCACTATATCAAAGACTACAAATATCTCGACATTTCACGTTTTAGGAACATAAAATATTTTCACAATATTAAAATTTTGAGTCAATTCTAAGTCAGCAAACCCTCACACAATTTTTTTTATCCTACCATAGCTTTGCTTCCTAATATTTCTTCTATTGGTCCATCTTATAGCTCTAACAGCTTAACATAACTGACATCTAATTCTATTATATCTTCTCCAACTATAGATCTTTCATCCTTACCAAATCGTTCTTCCTCTCTTATTCATTCACTAGAATCTAACAAGTCTTCACAACCCCTCCATCGATCCTCTCGAGTAATTCAACTATCTATCTGTCTTAAATACTTCCATATTATTCCACTATTGTTTCTCTATACAAAACTTGTATCTATTGCGAGGCTAACTTTAACCCTTTATGGCAATAAGCAACGGCAGAAGAATTACAGGCTCACTCCAACACCAACACTTGGGACTTAATTGACCTACCTTCAAATAAGTCTGTCATTGGCTGTAAATGAGTCTAAAAAATTAAGAATCAAACTAATGGATTAGTCAAAAGATACAAAGCATGATTGATTACAAAAGGATTTACTTAAGAATATGAAATTGACTGTAAGGAGACCTTTGTTGCAGTAGCTCACCTAACTTAAATCTATAGATTTATTATCATAATAACAAGAAAACATTAGGAATTGTTCTAAATAGATGCAAAAATGTCTTTTTTTAATGGTGATCTTCATGAAGAAGTATATATATAACCTCCACTTGGGTATGCTTCTCTACTTAATAAAGTTTGTCATCTTCGCAAAGCCTTATATGGCCTTAACTAAGCTCCTCGAGTAGATTTGCTAATTTAGCTCCACCATCAGTCATTTTGGCTTTACATCCAGTTCTTATAATCATGCTTTGTTTGCCGGAAAATAGATCAATGGTGCACTCTTCTCCTTTTGTATGTTGATGACATGACAATAACCGACGATGACACTTAAGGGATCACTAATCTTAAATCTTGTCTTCATCAACAATTTGAAATGAAAGATTTAGGTTCACTGAGCTATTTTCTAGGCCTTAAAGTATCTGTTGATGATTTAGGCTATATCTCAGGTCAAGTATGCCACTGATCTCATCTCTCGTGCTGGTCTTAAGGACACTAAGATTGCTAGCACTCTATTGGACTCTAATGATCATATCCTTACCACTGATGGAACTCCTCTGAGTGATGGTACACTTTATCAATTACTAGTTGATTATCTTATATACCTTATACACTCATACAGACATCACTCATGTACTTCACATTGTTAGTTAGTTCATGTTTGTACCTCGAACCACTCACTTTTCTGCTATTTTTTGTATACTTTGATATATTCAAGGCACTTTGTTTCATAGACTTCACTTTAGTTATTCATCTTCATTAGATTTACATGCGTAGTTAGAAGTCAGCTGGGCTGGAGACATAATTGATCATTGATCTACTACTGGGCACTATTTCTTTTGGGAACAACTCTAATTTCTTGGCGTAGTAAGAACCAAACTATTGTCTCTCGCTCAAGCACTAAATCAGAATAGTGAGCCCTAGTTGACACTACCTCTAAACTTTTATAGTTACGATGGATACTCTAAGACATCGGTGTCACCTTTTCTTCAGCAGTTCCTCTCTTTTGTGATAATCATAATGCTATACAGATTGTTCACAATGATGTCTTTCATGAACGAACTAAACACATCAAAATTGATTGTCATCTTGTGCAACATCATGTGCTTCATGGAACTATACAACTTATCTCATCTCAAGTACAAATGGTTATTTTTTTACCTAATCACATCTGCCTTGACTTTTTCAAGATCTTCTCTCCAAACTCAAGTTATCATCTTCAATACCTCCTTGAGTTTGAGGGGGTATATTAATGCATATCAACAGATATTCACATAATTTTTATTCAATCAACTATCCTTTGTAATTAGCCTTTATTTTCTCCTGAAACCATGTATGTTAATGTTGTGTTGATTGTTACTTTAGTTAGAGATACCTAAAGTGTATAAATGAGTGGATTTACATCATATTATTCACATTGAAATGTAGAGAACATTTCCACATTTTCTATTCATTCTTTATAACTACATAGGTTATGCAACATTGAATCCAAAAATAGAGACCATCTATTCTTCAAATTCTACTACTCAAGGGAGTTATGGAGCTGAATTCAAGTGCTAAAAAATCAATTCTTTAGTGATGATGATTGGGAGCAAATATTTATGTAGGTCCAAAATGATTACACATAGACAAAGAAGGCTACGAATTATTTAAGATTGCTTTATTTTTTGGCATAGATGCTCTTTCTAGGAATGAACAAAATTTTCAATGAGAAAACTTAAGGCAAGTTGATATTCTATCAAAGCACAATAGAATGGATCAGAGGTATCATTATGTTAAACATAAATGTTAGTTTACTTTCAGCAAGTATGATATGAAGATGAACAATGAATTGAATGTATTATAGTACCTAGTTGTTGATATCTAGAAAAAAATCTTTAGAGTGATTACACTGACTTAACATGTTTTGTAAGGAACAAATCACACTATTTTATGGAACACTAACTATTAGACTTGTGTAAAGCATTCCAACTGTAATGAACACCTAGAAATTACTACTATATCTCATTTTTCTACATGGAAAGAACTTAAGAAGTGCTTATAAATTTATTTGGATAGGAACAATGTTTTAGTTATTTGTACTTAACTACTTATCAAATTGACTTGTAAAGGCTTTATGCTTCTTTAATGTCTCCTTTTAGAACTTTTTTCATTAATATTGTTCTTTCAAAATTAAAAAAATATACATATATATTAATTTTACAAAGTATTTTAATAAAATCTAAGAATTATTAAACGTATAGTTTTAATATTATAAATACTAAATGTTTATATATTTTAAAATAATAAAATATAACAATAATTAACAGTATCTAATATTTATGACTTGATAATTTTTTATTTTATAATTGATAATTGATATACACAAATTTCAAAAAAAGATTAAATTATATTAACAACTACAAATAATTTGATATATGTGAATTAAATATATAATTTTAACATTTTAAAATAATCAAATTGCACTTATTTCAAACTATTTAAGATTTATTAATAATAAAAAATTTTAATATTATAAATTAATTTTGATTCTAAAATTAATATTAATTAATTCTATCTATTTTTTAAAATTAGAGTTTACATATCAAAATTTAACCATTCTTTATATATATATATATATAATATCTCACTCTTTTTCTTTTGAAAGTTAAAGGAGATTGGATTTACTATAGTAAAACTATATACAATATTACAAGGATGTCCCAAAGAGAAAACTAAAGCTATATTACAAGGTCAATATTTAATTTTCACTATCTACTTGCCTAGCATATGGCTATAAATTCCAACGCGATTTCTTTCTCGATGAAAGAAGTTGTGAAACATCTTTAGCAATAGTGAGAGCACATATATCATTGATGGTGGATGCATCAAGTTGGTATTTGTTGGTTTCTTCTTGTTTGACAACCTATGATTTCACTCCTTCCATAGATTGTAGAATGTGATGGTGTAAGCTGATTGAAGTAGTAAGTCATCTTGCTTGATACTTTTGGAGGTATTGACAACGCAATGTACTATAGTGGTCCAGTCATAAGAATTTTATAAAGCAGTTGACTTCATACGGTTTTGGAATAAAAACAACAATAGAATAGATGATCCCTACTCTCAGCTGATAGCTTACTTACATAGTACACAAAAAGGGTCATAACTTCCAAACCACTCGTCTTTTGTGCTTAGACGATTTTTAATGGCTACCCAAGTAATCATGGATGCTCGGGGACTAAGCGCCTTCTTCCAAAGGAGATTGGACCGTGGCACTTGCTAATATAAAACTTGGATTATGCGATATCAGGATTTATTAGTGAAGGTGTCTGCAGTGTTGAGTTTCCAGGTAATTTGATCCGCGTGTTAGTTGTGACTGAGTGGTGGGAAGTATTGGGAAATTTAGTGAAATCCTCTTAAGGTACTAGATCAATGCCCTCTAGAGATGAGTGATGTGACTCTAGTAGTAAGAGGTCGTCGGCTGTAAAGGTTAGTTAATTTAGCTCTCTGTATAAGTGGACTGAAATTTGTCCAGTTATCATACCATAGCCAGATGTTTTGGTCCTTCCCTACAATATGAATGATCCAGGGATAAACGAAGCCTCAGATTTTCAGCATATGATTAAAATTCCAGGAACAACCCGTGTGCTCTGGCAGCTGTTAGAAATTTTGAGAGTGTAGGTAGTTTTCATGAATCCATTTTATCCAAATGGCTTTTTTATCAACGTGTAATCTTCATATCTTTTTGCAAAGCTAGACCTGTTGCATAAGGGTATTAGAGAGGATACCCAATTCGCCGTATTTTTTTCAGAAGTGTTACCTCTTCCCACTTAACTTTGGCTTTCTTAGCATTTTCAGTGGACCCAGGCCAGAGGAAGGCTTTGATGGTTTGATCAAGCTCATTCACCGTCCTTTTAGGTAATATCAAATGACTAGTCCAGTAAGTATGTAAATTGCTAAGCACAGAAATGATCAAAATGACTTTAGCAGCCATGAAGAGAAATCAATTTTGCCAAGCTAGGATTTTAGATCGGTATTTCTTAAGAAGAGGGAGGCAGTCATTTTAAGTGAGTTTGGTATGAGAAATAGGCACTCCCAGGTATTTAAACGGGAGGGTATGCAACTTCATTCCAATATCACGAGGAAGTTTGGTGGGGTGGGGAATGTCTGAAGAATAGTAGAAATTGCTTTTTTGAAGGTTGATTTGCAAGCCAAATATAGTGGAGAATCTATTTAGAATGTCTTTAAGGATATAGATTGAAAATAGATCAACCTCAGATAGTAGTAAAAGATCATCAGCAAACATTAAATGAGTGAGTTGGAGTTGACGACAGTGAAGATGATAAGAGAACCTTCCATTATAAGCAATCAACTATGTAAGCATTTATTGGAGGCCTTCTATAACTAAAATGAATAAGTATGGAAAAAGTGGATCTCCTTGTCAGATTCCTTGAGCACATGATAGAGGTTGAGTGGGAGTTCTGTTGACAAGAGTGCTCACAAAAGAGGTCTAAAGGCACATTTTAATCCAAGCCATGAACCGTCGAGGAAATTCTAGAGCATCCATATAAACGAGAATAAAAGCCCAATTGATTATATCAGAGGCTTTATAGAAGTCAAATTTCCAAATACAAATCTTTAAATGTTTCTTTGATTGATAATCTGAAGGCACATTTTATTCCAAGCCATGAATTGAGGAGGACATTCTAGAGCATCCATACAAACGAGAATAAAAGCCCAATTGATCATATCAAAGGCTTTATAGAAGTCAATTTTCCAAATGCAAATCTTTAAATATTTCATTGATTGATAATCTTTGAGAAGCTACTGTATAAGCATGATGTTGTCCCCTAAAGATCTCCTTTTCAAGAATGCATTTTGAGTATGGCATACAATTTTCATTAAAGCTTGCTTCAGACAGCTGACCAAATGCCTTGATAAAACCTTATAAACAACAGTGCAGTATGAAATAGGTCTATAGTCTGCTATAGAGGAGGGAGTTGGCTTCTTAGGCACAAGAAAAATGTAACTGTGATTAACTTCTCACAGCAGCTTGCATGCAACCAAAGATTCCAGAATAGCTTATGTGGAAAGGGGGCTAGTAATGTTCCAAGTCTGTTGGAAGAATTTAGTAGTGAAGCTATTAGGAACTGGTGCTTTGGTGGGATTTAAAGAGAAAACAACCTCTTTAATGTCATATTTTGAAAAGAAGTAGTTAGAAGGTCTTTCGTAGCCTGAGAGAGGGGGTGGTAAAATATCTGGTCATATCAAAAGAGGGGCTGGTACGTTGAGAGTCACTAAAAAGTAAGGCAAAATAGTCCTTTGTGATATGTAGTGGATCATATTGAGGGGAGTGGAGGACCCTAGATATATCTTAAAGCTCCATAATTCTGTTGCAATTTTTGGGTGCTAGTATTGAAGTATGAAAATATTTAGTGTTTTGATCCACTTCTTTAAGCCATTGGACTTGAACATTTTTGGTGTAGAATGGACAAATGTAATGAAATAGCTTATTGATATTCATTAGTTCTCTATAATTTAGAGTCACATAATTGAGATTTATGGGGATTCTGTTAACACACATCTGTGCCTCCTAAAGCTTAATTTTGGCATTTTGGACTAGGTGAAGACTAACTAAAAAGAAGGATTTAAGAGCTACTTTGACCTATCTAAGTTTTAGTATGAGTTGATAGGAGTAATAACCCTCAATAGGGTGTTGCCAACAATCACAAATTAGATCCAGAAAGCCAACTTGTTTGGTGAGTCTGTTGAAAAATCAAAAAGGAGCTCTTCTTGTGTTAGGAAGATTGAGATTATGAATAAGGATGTAAGAATGATCTGATATAAGTGAATCCCCAAAGTAAGCAAATGATTGAGAATATGTGGTCAATCAGAAGGGATTAATCAAAGCTCTATCTAGTTTTCGTCTCATAAGGTAAGAATTTTGCTATTTATTATACCAACTAAGAAGCCTACCATTGTAGTGAAATTTGTTAGGTGAACTCTCGTAAAAAAGATTTTAGTTCTCTTCCATTGACTGTTTGGAGTCCTCTGCCACCTTCAGTTTTAGAGGTATTTTTAATACAGTTGAAATCACCAAGCGCAAGCCAAGGGACTGAGGTAGTTCTATCTAGTTGCTGTAAATTGTTCCATAACTCAACCAATTGGAATTGAAAATTGGAAGTGTAAATGATATAGAGTGTGAACCTTGTGGTAGTACTAGCAAAAAGGTAAGATAGATGTTGATCGCAGGGTCCTATAGGATAAGTTATAATATTTTTAATCCTCGATATTTCTGCAAATGCATAGGTCGTTTATGTAGTACTTAAGATATCAATCCCACGAAGAGGGTTAATCTAATCCTAAAATTTAAGGCTTGACTAAATTTCACAATAACTCAAAATAAACAACTAATGCAGAAATTAACGAATCAAACAATCAATATCTAAAATTGAACTCATAAAATATAAACAAAATAGCAATTTTGCACAACCCAATCCAAAATCAACCTAGAAACTACCAATTGAGAGAAAGGGGGTTTTAATATGAAATTAATGAAAATCTAATCAATTATCGAATTATCGGGTCTAGACTGTCCTAGGGTGGATTACTCTCTCTCGAGTTATAATCTTTAACCTAATTTGTAGTCCCTAATTTTAATTATGGAATTGTAATCTCTCAATTTCCAATTTATCCAAAACCTAAATTAGTTCTAAATTTGTCTAATAACATACTGGAAACTTATACTCGATCTCTCGTTACATGATTTTACTGGTTTGATTCAATTCTTATCTATCAAACTACCTAACTCTCGTTAGCCCAATTTGATGATATTCACTCAGTTTACTCTCTCAGTTTATTACCGAATTATTAAGCACAAATATTAAATCACAAATAACTTAATGCAAACACAATAAATCAAACTTCATTAATCTCAAGAATCAAAATCCCGAAGGTGAGTTTAGATAAAATCAACATCCAATGAAAACTATTCTCAGCATTTATCCCAATTCTATACATCAATAAAATTGAAATAAAAATGGAAAATATCGTCAGAACGGACTCATAGAGGCAGCGGTTGCAGGAAACCACCTATTCCGGGAAGTACTTCACATTAAGCTTCTTCTTCGTGTTTCTCTTCCTTCGTCTCCTTCCTCAAATCTCTCGACATGCTCTCTAGGGTGTTTCGGAATTGACTTATGCAAAAAGGCTTCAAAGGTTGCTTCTTCTATTCTTTAATGTTTTATTTATATCTTGGAAGTCCTATGGTTGATTCAGGGTCAAAAATTGTCCGAAAAATCTTGCAAAACTTAACGGTTTCAGTTATTTTCGTGTCTGCCAAACGTAGGCCAAGATCATGGCCCTACTTGGTATGATCGTGGCTAGTGCCTACCCGTCTCTATCACGATCGTGACCTAAAGTGGACAATCGTGGTCTGGTTCAGAGCTCTCTGTCACGATCGTGACCAAAATGGCACGATGGTAGCCTGGGTCCCGTTGGCTTGCCTTTTTCTGTCACGATCGTGGCCTATTGCCATGATCTTGGGCCATGGTTTTAGCCTGAAACTCTTCGAAACTTCTCCGTTCTTCGCCGTTTACCTTGAATCACTAATAAACACATTAAGATACCTTAAAAACATTACATTTAAGCTTAAAGACTCATACTAACCCATAAAAACACTTAAACACATAAACTAACACAATTAAAACATAAATACACATTTAACACTGAAATTAACACTAAATACATAACAAATTAAACCCTAAAACATAATGCAAATCACAACTATCATTAACCCCACACTTAAACATTTGCTTTTCCTCAAGTAAACAAAACAACTATCACATACTCAACATACAACACACAATGCAATAATGAAAAAATGGCTTCAACTTCATAAAATAAATTTAATCTTAAACACGGTCATACAAGTTATATCTAATCATTAACATGAAAAATCTGAGTCTAGGGGCTTTGAACGAAATATACAAATTAATCGAGATCTAAGTGTTAATTTATTTACCCTTTTTAATTGTACACACACATTAATAATTCTTTGGTCATTCAGATTCTGTAATTGTTCCTAAGTATATTTTCATGAAAGGTCAAGCTTATTATAAGTCTGGTAGCTTTTTATTAAGAACACTTGTTTTTTCATTTATTTATTTAAGCAAGTACTTAGTCTTTTACTTGGAGGCAAACATTGGTGATGAATGACGATCCGGTTACTTGACTAAGTCGTTTTTATTAAACAGCTTGGCTGAAAGGTCATTATAGCTTTTTTACGCAAAGGCACACATTTGTTAAGCGTGTCGATCCGGTTACTCAGCTATATCATGTTTTTAACTGGCTACTACCTCTATTCATAACCTAAAGGTCAGCAGAATAGTGATTTATTTAACATATGTTTTATTTATTTTATTTCCTACCTTGTTGTTTAAGCTACTTATTTCTATAAAAAATACTAGTTACATAACTTAAGTTAAAAGGCCTTAAATTATGAATGAATGTGACAACCTAGAGGGTGCTAAATTTACACTAAATCCTAATTAAGTTGTATATTTATCCA
>JANIIA010000006.1:25950376-25964270 GCA_027478495.1 Erythroxylum alaternifolium | reverse complement strand
AATTACCGCAAGCACACGGGTCATTCTTATAGTACCTAAGATGTCGATCCCACGAGGAAGATAACTAGTCCTAAAATCTAACGGCAACTAAGTTGCAAAACCTAATTAAACAACTATTGCAGTAATTAAAACTAAGCAAGAATCAAATATGAGAATTTAAATCACCAAAAGAATAAACAGAAGCAACTCACACAAATAGCCCAAATTTCAACCTAGAAGTGACTAATTGAGAGAAAAGGGGAATTTATTCGAAATTAAAGAAAATATATCCAATTATGAATTTTCTGATTTAATGGGCCTAGATGATCCTAGGGTGAATTACTCTCTCTCGAGTTATAATTCTTAACCCTAATTGATATTCCCTAATTCAAAGTATTGAAATTGCGATCTCTCGATCTGTAATTTGTCCAAAACCTAAATTTGTTCTAACGCTATCTATTAACCTACTGGGAATCTATGCTCGATCTCTCGTTACAAGACTCGACCAGTTTGATTCAATTCTCTACCTAATGATTTACCTAACTCTCGTTAACCTAAATCGATGATTTTTACCAACTCACCCTCTCAATTTATTGCCCAGTTATGAAGAATCGAATTAAATCACAATAAATTTAAATAAAACATAATCAAAACAATCTTATTAATCTTAAGAATAAATCAACCAGAAGGTGAGTTTAGACAAACATCAACACTCTATGAAAAATATTTCTAATCCATCTCCAAAATTCCATACATTAATGAAATCGAAATAACAATTAGAATATATTTTTGGAATGGATCTCGGGGGCGCGACTGTGAGAAACCACCTGTTCCGAGAAGTACGTCGCGTCAAGTGTGTCTCCTTGCCTCTCTTCCTTCGTCTCCTTCCTTAATCGATTGATCTCTAACTAGGTTTTCACTTGGATTTTCGATAGAGTCTCTCTCTTTTGCAGCTCTTGACTTTTGTCTCTTCTGTCACATCATATTCTATTTATATCTTCGAGGCTCTAGGTCAAAGTCGGGGTTGAAATGGTCTAAAAATTCTTCTGAAACTTGAGTTTTTCTATCAGCCCGACGTAGTGCGCGATCATAGCACCTGGCACTTTTTCCTTTCTGTCACGATCGTGGCCTGAAATGCACGATCATGGCCTGACTTAACGCTATCTGTCACGATCGTGGCTCTTTGTGCACGATCGTGGCCTGGCTGCTTCTAGTTCTTCCTCTTCTGTTACGATCGTGGCCTGTGTATACAATCGTGGCCCATGCTTTTTGGCCCGAAAACTCGTTAACTCTTCCCATTCTTCCCTATTTACCCTCCAACACTAGCAAACGTATCAAGGTACCTCAAAAATATACAATTTAAGTTCAAAGATTCAAACTAACCCATAAAAATATTTAAACACAAAAACTAATCTAATTAAACTCTGAATGCATACTAAACACTTGAATTGACATTAATATACTTATCAAATCTAATCATAAAACACAATACAAATTGTAATTATCAAATTTCACTACCAATTTTGGTGTAAGAAATATGAAAATGTGTAACAATGACAAAGAGCATAAGGTAGATTGCCTGCTAAAGTTTATACATATATATGTACTGATCCTGAATCATTAGACAAACAAGGTTTGATCGCTTTTGTGATAGATCCAAACTATGTATATATATACTTATAAACAAGAATGCAGGAAGATTTAATTATTCATTGTTTTTTTATGATGCATTGCTCTTGATTTCTCATAGAGTTTTGCTTCAGTCATGGTTGGTTTAATGTATTTACTGGTTTTTGTTTAGCCCTCAGTGGCTATTGAAGTAAGTTGTTGAATGATTATGGTGTAGTTTTTGTATAACATTTGGATGAAAAGTTTTTCTTGCTCTTTTCATCTATATGCTTTTGCTGAAACAGGTGATAGTTCCTTTGTGTTTGTGTGTTTGTGATCTTGATGACATCTCTTTTAAGTTGAATCATACTTTTTAAATTTCTGCTAGTTACTATTTATGTAAGGATGGTATGAGTGATCAAGCACTACAGAAGTCCATGGATTAAGCCTTTGGAGTTGGAGCTAATTGCACACCAATCTACCTAAGAAAGTTGGAAGATAGAGGCATGGTTTTGAATATAGAGCTTTAGAAGTTAAAACCATTTGGAGAAACCAGTATTTTTGGATATTGTTTTAGTTTGTAGAATAATGTTAGTGTCTGTAACCTATTTATTTGCTTATTTGATCTTACTCTATAATTTACTCTTCAAAAATGATATTGACTTTATTGTTCTTATATATGATTGTTGTCTTTTTTCGATTAGCTACTCTTCAACACTGTTATCCTTGCCAACTGCTTTTTTTTCACTATTCTTTTTCCTTTGAATGCTAATCATATCATTGTTTATAAGAGCATATATTAAATTTTATAATGTCCATTTAGATATATTTATTATATATGGAATTCAATACATTTCTCCTTTTGCAAATATATTTCATATTCAAGAATGTTAGCACTTTCGGTCTCCTATTTTTCATTCTTACTCTAATATAACAATGGCCAATTGACAAAGATAGAACATAACTCTTAATTGTAATTACCAGAGGATAAGTAATTATGAATGATACAAATGTAATTATAATTAATAGATGGAATTTTGTAATAATTGCAGTTACTTCTACAATGTGAAACCTTGTAACAATTGCAGTTTCCTTAACAATATCAAAAGCTTACAACTGAATATTAAAGTGGTAGGTGATTGAATAAAAGATAAAAAGATTCATGATAAACATAATAGTTACATTTACTCTTCTAACTATTACAATGTCTCCATTTTTTTTTTGTACTTATATCCAATGACCAAGCTATGAAATCATATGGGACCCATAAAATAAAGATATAAACACAAATATTAGGACTTATGACAAATTTGCATTATGCACATAAATTTTTACACATTTACTTCTTGCGAACAACAATATATCTTCCCAATAAGACTCTTACGCCAACGCACATAATTTGTTTGACATGTTTTACGACAAAAACAAACTTTCATCTCTTTAACAAATAACAAGTACCTACAAAAGACATTTAGTTTGAATATTGATTAACATTAATTTATGCAATTGGCATTGCTACAAACAATAATTGAATTACTTGCCTTTATATTAACACATTCTTAAAAATGTTGACCAATGTTAGGCTTAACATTTGAAATCCGTAACTTCATCGAGGCTTTACAATTAGGGCAGTTAATATTCTAACATATGTATTATATATAGAAATATAATTATTATTTATATTTGAATCCAATTAAATTACCACATATAATAAATAATATATATTACAATTATTTTCTCGCTGGACATAATGCTTTCTCTTCACAAAATTGAGAATACATCCTTCTAGCTTTTGCTACACTATCAAAAGAATAATAAATAGCACCCTTAAATCCATTAACAACACTTTGACACTCTTCCCATGTGAAATATATACCAGGTGCATACCCAATGAAAGATACACATACTTTATTTCTGCCCATAAATGGTTAACATGTTACAATATCATCATACATATATTTAATTACTACCTTAAATGTAACACTACTATGATTTCTTTTCGTAAATTCACCCAACAAAGAATTAAATTTCCAAAATGTTAGCATAATATCCCCAATATTAAGATTTTAGCTAAACTACCGTCGCATTTACAAAATGAAAGAGAGGAAGATTGTTCCCTACAAATTACGATGGAGTATCACATAATTGAATATTTAGGCTATAGACTATGTAATGTCATATTTTTTAGTAATTACCGAGATTTATATAATTTGTATACAACACAAAACAAAGTATGAATCGACCATCATGCATTTAGTTACTCTGATTTCTTTTATTCGACTTGCATTTCATATTGAGAACCAAGCTATGAGTATTCAAGGTTTTTAATGTTTAATTTGCTATGTACACATACAAGTCAATCCTCCTTTTTAATAACAAACAAATCGTACCCTAGCACAATCCAATTTGAAACCCTAGTACCCTAGCACAATACAAGTCAATTTTTTGGAAGCAAAAATCCATTTTGAAACCCTATTACAACAAATTGGATTTGTAATTTCAGAACCCTAGCACAATATAAGTCAACTTTTTTGAAAACACAAATCCAATTTGAAACTGTAGTACAACAACACACCATTTCATACAAAAACTGAATCGGGGTGGAAAGAACAAGAGAGAGAGAGAAAGGATCAATCGTACCATAGTCAGCGTCACAGAAAGTTCAAAGATGAAATCTTTAGTTTTTACCTAACAACGAAATCACTCTCGTATGAAGCACTCATGCACGAAATCACAAATAACACTTGTTGATCTGATGGAGCAAATAACTTTGTAATAAAAGAAGCATCAATGTACAAATTCACTCTCTTATGAACGTGGGGGGATTTGAGGGATTTTAGGTTACAGATTGGGGATTTCAGAGTAAGAGTTGTAAGCATTGATCGACAAAGAAAAGACGAGGAAGAGAGGGAGAAGGGAGGGACATTTGATTTTAGTTGAAACGATGTCGTTTTACGATCAAAGCTAATTTGATGATTGGTCTCCTACAGGTGATTAATCATATGCATTAGGACAGGGTTGGGACAGAGTTGGGGGGACAGAGGATCAGGTCTCTTACTCCCCTCAAATCCTCAGTACGTGAGACGAGTCCAAAACTAACACTTTTAACTTATAAGTAACTTACCATGTGTATACGGGTAGTCGGTACTCTGTGTCACTACCATTTAACGGTATTCTACTGTCTTAAACATTCTCATGCTTTATGCCCATCACTTTCAAGCTCCCACCTTTAGCTTTCTCTTTCCATTTCTTTTGTCTGATATTCCCTACATAAAGTGAATCGCAATACACTTTTTATTGCCATCTCCACCATCACAAATCTCTTAGGGTTCTTGCTGTTTCTCTTTGTCTTATTTGTCTCTGGAATCCTGTATTGTTCATTGCATTAAAAACCTATGTTGGCCATTTAGAGGTATTTACTTTTCTACTTCTTCCATGTCTGATTTGTGGGAAAACTTGTGGCTTTGGTTCTTATTTAGTATGTATATACTTGTTATGTATTATTTTGGTGAATTTTCTTTTTTAATTGTTGATGATGCTTAACTTTTGCCTGGGTCGAGGTTCGTTCTTCGATTTCTGCGGTTTTCGTAGGGTTAACACGGCGACAATTGATTCATAAAGAGAATTTTATGTTTTTGAAAGGGCCACGCTGATGATCAGTTTTCACTTTTTGATATATTCATGGACGATGGAAGATTTGGGTTTTATTTTTTAAGAGAAGATTTGGGTTTCTTTTTTAGTTTGGTATGAAGTATTTTAATCCCTGGTTTGCTTGTTCGTAATGGGAAGAAATGATTTTGGAACCTTGTAATGATATATTAAAATGTCACGAATGTTTTGTCCGGCGAATGGTGTAATATACTTATATGTCGAGTGTTTTAACATAATCTTGCTTTTCTGAATGCCGCTCTCTTTATTTTATGAAATGCCTTCCTTTTTCTTGTATTGAATGATAGTGTATCTGTTCTTTTTATTTTTCTTACTACATTTGAATGATTTTTTACCTGTTGCTTGCTTTTATTTAATTCATCTATTGGGAAGAGTCTGTAACCTTTGGAGCACCAGTAGCTTTTTAAATAGCCTGCAACTTTTGTTTCACTGAGTTGGTATGAAGAATATGTTATGTGATTGGACATAAAATATGTTCAACATATGTGGAGTCGTTGTTGAGGAAACTTTTTATGTATAAGAGTCAATAGAACCATGTGCGCTCTGAGTGCTTTTGAGGTCTTAGAGTAAAGCATGGATGTTCGCTCAATTTTTCAATTGGTCAGTTGCTGAAAACCTCATGCAATTCATCCACTTCCATTTAAATTTCATAGAGTTTATTTTAGGTTCTATGCCTTCCCATGTCTTAAAATGATGTACTTCATCCTTCTTTGTTGCATTTAGAAAATATCTGTCTTCCGGGATCAAGTGTTTACTGGTCATATTACATTTGATGCTTGGTTTGACAAATTACTGTTAGTTATGTCCCTGTTCTATTTGTCTCCTTTTGATGCTATGGTGTGTCAGATATACAAAATTGTTATGCTCTTGATAACCTGTTTGCAGTGAATTGCTAATTTGATGAAGTTGGGTAAATGCAGTGGAAAATGGCAAGCCTCAGGTGATTACAAATTGCAGGACAGTTTATGGTTGCCAACTGATCTGGTTTTTTAAGGTTTTGAGCAAGTTCTTTTGGATGTGGCATTCTGCAGAATGGATGTTTCATGTGCTTCTGATACAAGTTCAAGCCATTGGTGCCTGTCCTTGAGTGTTTTAGGGCCTTTTCTTCCATGTTGATAATTGGTGGAAGTACTTAAGACTTCTGGTAACACTAGAGCCCACAATTTGTACCTATTTAAAACTTCTGGTAACATTGGAGCCTAAAGTTTGTACCTATCACATCAGATGTGGAGCTTATTCCTTCTGTAGCTATATCTCACAATACAGGAGTACAAACCTTATTGTTGCGCAATAAAACATAGCGAACACGGGTGCACTTTGTTGTGTGGCCACCAGGCCACATGGAGCAAAATCACCTGCTGTTGGTGGGAACTCTACCAGTAATTGTGAGCCACATTGGCAAACAAATTCTAGCTTCTCTCCTCCTCCCTTGAGAATGTGGGATCGTAGGTTACAGTCAGATGGTTTACCATGTGGATCTAATGGATTTGTTTCATTGACCTCTAATAGTAGAGGAAGCGGAAGTTGCTTAGGCAGTAGGCGGTTTACCAACCATCACCATTCTGTGTCTGATGTTACACTTTCTTATTCTGATAGCCCAACTGCTAATATACAGGAACAATGCCGGACTTCACCTGTGCCAATGTTTGATCCAGGTGAACCATCTGTTTCTAGAGTGAGAGGTAACTTTTAGTTTCATTGTTTTGTAATTATTGAATGCTGAGCTTATATTAGTTTTGGAGCGTCTTTTTGGCTAATCTTAATCTCACTTTGATGTCTTGCTTGTAGTCTAATGCTTCTGTTAACTATTCTAAGTTTACATTATTATATCTTTCTATTCTCTTAGTTATTATAGTGAGCTGTTTGATCTATTTGTGATTCTGAATAGAATTTTGACTTTTGACTCTAATTTTATTGTCTTAACACATGTCTATAAACCTGAAGGTTTCTAGATCTCCAATTCTTTGCTAGTTATTCAAATCTGAGTAGAATCCTCGTCATATATTTTATTCAACGGCACATTACAATAGAATTAGACCCAGACCCAGTGTATTCATTTTCCCATTCTGTTGTCACTTCTTTTTTGTTATTTAACCTTCCCCGTTATGTTCACCAAACTATCTTAGATGACATCATCTTAGTTTGTTGGATACAGGAAGTTTTATCCATTGGGCTAGTTACTGAATAATGACATCTAATTTTTGTTTAGTTAACCCTCTAATCCTTTGTGGTATCTTTTGTCTTTGCTTTCTCTCATTGTCATCATTTTCTTAAGTACTGTTTTGGCACTATTAGACATACTTGTTAGATAACCAATATGTGGGGCTATCATCCAAAGTGCCAACTACTGTATTTGAACTTGCTTCATCCTTCCTTATTCAGAAAATTTTGCTAGTTCAGCTAACAAGGTGAGCGTAGAAAGAAAGCTAGGCCATCCAATAGGTTAGAACATGCCATACATGGCTCTGCTAGTATTGATATTCTGAAATATTATTGAGAATGAAAAAGGTTGATAAGATACTGGAGCAAACTTATTGAGATAATAATTAGCGAGCATCTGGCCATATGCTGCATGTAACGTTAGGTGCTACAATCGCTATATGGAAAATATGTACATGTGTTGTGCCACTAGGTATAATTTAGAATTACTGTCTGTGTTGGACACACTTGAGCACTGCATTCTGAAATATTCTTGTTTATTTCAATGAGTTTACCATCTCTGCTTATCATTAGTTGAATATTTACGGGTTTTCATTGTGTTAAATATTTATTCATGTTTCTACTGTGATGAATATTTCAATGAATATACCATCTCTTCTTATAATTGATTCACAAGGCAATTCTATTCATCAGGATCACCATGTCAAGGTGGTTGGTTTCATTCCTCTGCTGAGGTGATTTATATCCCAAATATTGTTTGGTTAATAGAGTGCACCATGTTTTTGTTTGTTAACTTTTGGTGTTTCTCTCTGTCAGAGCGAATTTACTGTTAGACCATCTCTTGGATCTCCTAGTTTTAAGTCTCCATCCTTACTTTCTGAGTTTGGTCACATGGAATCAGTTAGCAAGCGGCCCTTCATCTTGTCCAGTCGCAACTTGGCTACCCGGCACTCTTTCATGTCAAAATCCGTTTACCCTTTAGTATTCCAGAATCCTGTTTCAGAATGTGAAACCTTTGGTGATACCAGCAGTATTGATAGATTGACCCCTGTTGGTGATGGGACATCACCTTCTTGTTGGCCTGGCAATAGTTCTAGCGGTGATTTCAAGGTCCATAGCACCCTCACTGAACTACAAAAGTTGGAGACTTCACCAGAACCTGGTGCAAGCTCTAGAAAAGATGGTTTTAGGTGGAGCAGTGCCAGCAGCAGTTATGACATGGGCCTCGATGGAGAAAGGTTCGACTTAGCAGGGGAAGTGGGCATGGAGAACCGAAGATCACCCAGTGCTTCTGTGGCAGATCCAAAGTGTGGAGTTTGTCGAAAACTATTGTGGCAGAAATCACCCTGGAGCTCCCATCGTATCATGAGAGGCGGTGACATGCCTACTGCTGGGGTATTAGCATGCAGCCACGTGTTCCATGCTGAATGCTTGGAACAAGCAACTCCAAAGACTCAGATACATGATCCTCCTTGCCCTTCTTGCTTGAATAGTATTGGAGAAGAAGAATACCCCTCAGTTTCAGAGCCCTTGCAGATGGCCCTGAGATCCATTCGAAGAAACAGGCAGTTGGTTATATCTGATTCCCGTGGAACTGACAATGGCCATGAAGTCCCAACAAACGTGAAGGATGGGTCAAGCAGTAACTGGCATCTCATTATCTCACAGACAGGTAACAGTAGTTCCTCATTAACAAATCGTCTGAAAAGGCATTTCGCATTTAAGGGGAAGACTCGTAAAGATATTTTTCGTACAAAGTCGGTTCAGAGGATTATCTTCTAGTTGGGAAGCTGTTCAACAACAGATGTTTCTGTAGCAATCTCCTCTATGTAATTCAATTTGCAGCATACTTTTGAAGATTTCATTATTGACGGACTTCAAAAGATGTTCGGGTTCATTTCTTTCGGGACAATGTTTAGAACCCACAAATGCTCCTTGTTAACTATGAGTTCCAGCCTCTTTTAACACAGGATTTGTCATATTAGTGTTGATAGTAATTAAAAATATATTCTCTACGTTGCCTTTGTGCGCTATTGGAAGATATGGTACTTAAATCATTAGCTCTCCACTATTGAGAGGCTTGGGGGGGGGAGGGGGGGGAGGGGCTGGTCTAATGAGTTGCAGGCAGGTAGTCATAGCCCATGGTGGTAAATGTAGGAATAGAGTTGATTTGATTGTTTCTGAGTCAGCTGTATGGAACAAATGGGAAAGAAAATTTGCAAATTGCTATATGATTATGGATAAGTTGAGAGAACAAGGATCAAGATTCCAGCGCTAGCTACTCGTGCCCGGATTAGCGCTTGACGATGGCAGGAGCCATTGCGCATTAGTAATGTTGGTCTGATTCGTAAGGGGAACAAAAAACAGTCATTGTATATGGAAATTTTGCTTTGTGGCCTTTCCTGATAAATAAATTATCCAGCTGTTGTCAGCCTGGACTCGGCAATCATTTCAAGGGAGTGTACCAAAATTGATATCTCCTTTTTAGGTCACTGCACATCCATTTCAGCTCGTGCCAATAGTTATGTTGTTCCATTGTTCTTGATGATGTATCCACGAGTGACGAGTTGTGTCCCCCCTCGAAGTTGGTTGAACGTTGTCGGCGTCAACTCTGACTGGCTGTAGACACAAGTCCACAGGCAAAGTCCGGTGGGATTTTCATGATTTGGACCAGTGCTTATCATATTCTTCTTGTAAAGTAGCTTTCTATCTCCATGTGGTTTAAGAGTTAGAGGCTTTTCCAAATGTCCTCTGCATAATATATGAACAAATGAGGCATGTGTGTCTTCTCTTTTGGTCTTCGTCTACAGCTAGGAAGAAGGGCCATGTGATCCCATGTACTTTTTGGGGTGTAGGACGTTCCAACTAATTCATATTCATCTATATTGCTCAACTTTCTTTGATATGTAATGATTGTTCCTTAAGGACTGGTATCTTTTGCGGGGTTTCTTTAAACTCTCCTTGTGGATTCCTGGGTTGTGATTATTTTTAGAATTGTTTAAGCTAATGTCTTTACGTAATGCCACTTCCTTTGACATAAGACTGTTTCGTTATTCATAGGAAGAATTCATTATAATCTGAATCTCTTTTGGGAAGGAAGCGATCCATCTATAGGTTATTGAAGTTGGTGACAAATGTTTTCAACCTACATGTCAAATTTGTAAAAGCTTGATGTTTGTTTGATCACGCTGTTGAAAAGAATCATTTTTGGCTTTTATGCTACGTACTATCTTTTCGGCATCTTAGTAGTGTTCACCATGAATAAAATGGAATGAAGATTATGCTAAAGTTAAAGAGGCAAGCTGAACTATACAATGTTACCGTCAGGAATAAGTTGACGATTGCATGCCTGAGCGACTGTTGAACGTTCTCTTTTGGATTTACCTGAAGAAGACAGCCGAAGGATTCAATACGCCATATCTTGTTAAAGAAAAATGAATAAATCTCAAGATGGTGATAGCACATTGCATAAATGTGTTAACCTGTCAAGAAAAGAACGTCAAAGAGATGACATTTTGTTTTATGGAATATCATCCTATTTTCATTTGTTCCTCCTGCAACATCAAGACCTACTACATTCCTCTTATCCGCACAACATCAGGGATTCAGATAACAGCGTCGGTTTATTCTTTGTGTGTTCATTTTTTATCTTCAACTTTTACGTGTGGTCCACTCATTTAATAACAGAAACAAATGTTCCATTTACACAAACGAGTAGTGATGCACGCTTAGGAGAATCCTCTATTCCTTGCAATAATTTAGAAGTTTTTGACAGCAACTAAAGCACCATAAAAATACTTGTAGGTTACGCAATGACAAGAAAAGAGGTGGAATTTGATTTCCTTCCGGTTTTTGTTCTCGGCCTTGATTATCGTTTTCTAGTTCCTTCCAGCGACATTTTATAATCGCTGTACGTTCATCTTTCTCGATTAGTTGTCCCTTTGGCTGATCACTTATATTTTTAGGTCTTCAACTAATTTATGGAAACATTAAGCACTAGAGGCGGTTAAATTGGAAAGTTTTCCAGGCTGTTACATGACAACAACACTGAATGATTTCAAGCAGTTGAGATAAAGTCGCAATAGAGTCGAACATGAGTCATCCGCTAAAATATGGGTTCTCGAACTTTTCTTTTTTTCTTTTTTCTTTTACTCAATCAAGCAGTTTACTCCATTAGATGTTAGACACAGAACGAGGTCAATTATGGCTTTTCCATCCTTAGACATGTACACTGAGACACTACTAGACAACGTTATTTAAGTTGTCAATCCCAGCACTCTCCTCATCTTCTGCTACTCATTGACATCTCTTGTTCCAGTTGGTTTCTATAACCAGTTAGGACCTCTAAGTACATATCCAATCCTCATTTCTTTACTTGGAAGCATTTCCCCCCCTCTTACGAACCATATTTAATAGCCAACCTGTGAGCTGGACTTCTTTTGTTTTCCAGTGCAACAAAATGGGATTCCTAGGAATATATCTATTAGCTTTAGTAACCATGTCAAGGACAATTAATGGCTACAGAGATGGATGGTCTAATGCCCATGCTACCTTCTATGGAGGGGGTGATGCTTCTGGTACAATGGGTAAGTGCCCGAATCCAATAAAGATATGTTAGTAAACATGTCCATTCTTGTGTAGTTCTTGTTTCAACCAAATTCTGGTATGCTTTAGGAGGAGCTTGTGGGTATGGGAATCTTTACAGCCAAGGATATGGGACAAACACGGTTGCCTTAAGCACAGCTCTATTCAACAATGGACAAACATGTGGAGCATGTTTTGAGATCAAATGTGTAAATGATGACAGGTGGTGTCTCCCGGGATCAATCATTGTCACAGCAACAAACTTTTGCCCACCAAACAATGCCCTCCCAAGCGCTGCAGGAGGATGGTGCAATCCTCCTCTGCAACACTTTGATCTTTCTCAGCCAGGTTTTCAACACATAGCTCACTACAAAGCAGGAATAGTCCCTGTTCAGTACAGAAGGTAACACCAAGTCATTTGCTTATTAGATACAGAAACCTCACCATTTTAAACAATCTATGTTTTCCCTGCAGAGTTGCTTGTATGAAATCTGGAGGCATCAGGTTCACTATAAACGGTCATTCACATTTCAACATTGTTCTTGTGACAAACGTTGGCGGTGCTGGTGACGTTGTGTCCGTCTCTATCAAGGGGTCTAGAACTGGTTGGAAAGCAATGTCTCGCAACTGGGGACAAAATTGGCAAAGCAACTCCTACCTTAATGCTCAAGCTCTCTCCTTTAAGGTGACAACAAGCGACGGTCGCTATGTTGTCTCCAACGGCGTGGCTCCTTCCAACTGGGCTTTTGGCCAAACCTTTACAGGTCGACAGTTAAGTTAAACTTTTCATAGACATGTCTAGCCAAGGCAGGCTGAGGAGGAACTATCTACCAATTAATAGTTTCACTGATAATTCCAGGATGTTATGAACTTGTATATTGTCTAATGCGTGAGTGGAACTGTATACTGTCTAATGCATGAGTAGTTAACTTATGATGTAGTGTTAGTTGAACAGCAAAAGGCCCCTTCGTAATGGCCTAACTGTCTTCTTTCTTTTCCTCACACTCCGAGGCATGGAGAGCGAATTAAGAACATTTTGTGAGAGCCATCTCAGGTTTTAATGGAGTAGTTCGGAGTTGGACTCGTATGGCGAAGATGATCGTTAAGTCACCAACATATGAAGATATCTGGATTTTTATAATTGTCATCAGTCGTCACATTGAATTGTACCGACCGTTAGTGGAGAACGAGGTTGAAGTGTTAACCTTCCAAGGGTCTGGGCTAAAATTGAAGTCCGGAAATGCCATTCCCATATGTTATGTGATTTGATTATTCATTATATATTGTGAATCAATTTTGTGATTATATCAAGTTTTAGGCGGTCTCAAATATAAGAAATCACTTTTAAATTATTCACACTTAGACTAATTTTCGTTCGAACCGAATAGATCCTTTAAAAGAGATAAAATTTTGATCTCAAATTTTAAACAACTGCATACATAAAGAGGATTTAAATATACGACTTTACTTAAACTAAAAGAGCCCCGTAATAACTCACTTATACTTACACCATAAGGTTAGGTTCCGATTTGTCAATCACTGGCTAAAGTAATTTGCAGTATTATCTTTTGGGACAAGCTCATCACCTTGGCTAGCTGTCAATTATTAAATATATAAAGGATGACCATGCGTCCTTCTAAATCAGTGTTGTGAATATCATACTAGACTCAGTATCGAATTGAGTTCTGATACAATACTATATCAGTACCGGTTAATATTAGATACTATTTCAGATAATTTTTAAATTTATAAAATAGTTCCTGAATTTTTAAAAAATTTGCAAAATATTTCGTTGTTATATTGTATAGTTGTACTTTATATTTTTAACCATGTCTCTAAAAATTAAAATAATAAATAATAATCACAATTAATATGAAATAACAATAATTTTCAG
>JANIIA010000006.1:25927301-25940235 GCA_027478495.1 Erythroxylum alaternifolium | reverse complement strand
ATGAATATTTATAATTGTGCTAAATTGTGATATGTGTATATTGTTTGTTATAGAGGAGCAATTGGAATGTCAACATCCCAACGTTGTTGGAACTTTAAGGCAATAGCTTCGGAAGCAATCTGTGAGTAACCTAGATGATTTCTCTCAATTATTGTTTGTTTAATTGCTGTTATGAATGATAAATGAATGTAAATTGAATTATGTTGAATTCCAGACAGAAGGCCCAATGATTGTGAATTGTGGGATTTATGTTGAAGTACTACTTGAATGTCAACGTGAAGAACTAAATGTGTTATGATATGATTGATTGAAAATGTGAGATGCATTCTATACATGAATGCATGATCAGATAATAGGAGTTGTGACCAGAGTAACCACCGATCAAAGCTTAAAGCTCAACGCGTGAAAAAAGCCTCGACCTCAGACAGTGACTAAGAGCCTAAGACTCACTATATAAAAATGAGCCATATATCCCCAACAGATAAGGGAAGGTATAAATGAGCCTGGAATCCACAATGAATAAGGGATAATTTAGGCACTCGGTCACAACAATGTAATAATTAGAAAAGAGTCACATGTGCATTCCATATAATTTGTATTAAGTATGTTTGATTGATTAAAATGCAATTGTCTTACTCTTAAATGAAAATGTGATATTATATGAAAAATGCAATGATGTGACTTATGTGAAATGATATGTTGCATGAATTGAGTGAACCATCAAGGATGGTTACCTCATCTGAGTTCGCAAAACTCACCCAAAATTGCATGTTGACATTTCAGGATACAAAGAGGATTCTAGCTACTGAGAGACAGTACAAGAAGCTTAATTTTTGTACTTTTGTGAAGAAGATATGGCTCAAAGGTCGGTCAGTTGGACTGAAGGATTTAATTAGATCTTTTGTATTTCCTCTTTCATGTAGTACATTTTGTATAAGGATATGATGATGTACATGTACAGATTTTTGGAAAGCTACAATGTATATACATTCGGTATTTATGAAATGAAAAAGAGGAAATTTTTTTAAAAAAATTTGGTGACTTTCTTGTACGATAGTAGATGCCATGATTAAACAAAATAAATTACCATGTGATAAAGTGAAAGTGAGGCTGTAACACGTCGTTGTTACAGGGTATGTATTGGAATGTCGTATAGGTGTTCCGGTATATACCTTATAACAGTGGGGGTGCTACGGTTAGGTGGTATCAAAGCATGGTTTGGCATCCATAGGGACATATAGAAATGTTAAGCATGAAATATGAGAAATGCGGATAATGATTGAAGTTCTTGTTTATTATAGGTCATCCGCCATAGGTGAACAAGTGGGAGAATTAGCTGACCTAGAATCTGTAGGAGCCAATAGAGAGTCCTCTGTACCTCAACAGAAGGTAATGCCTCCTGGAATTCTCGAGGGAAGGGAGAGGAGGTATGATAAGCTACGGAAGCAGGGAGCTGTGGATTTCTATGGTAGCATAGACCCCGCTGAGGCCGAGGGATGGCTGGAAAGAACAGAGAGGGTTTTTGATCAAATGGACTGCGAGCCGGACGAGAGCTTCGACTATGCAGTGTCCTTACTATAGGGCCCAACTTACCAATAGTGGAAGACTGTTCCAAGCAGTACCACCAGGCCTTGCAACCTAAACTAGGAAGACTTTATAAGGGTCTTCAAGGAGAACTACATGCCTAAGATCTACCTGGACAGGATGATGAAGGAGTTCCTAGATTTGAAGCAGGGTAGGATGTTAGTGGCAGAAGCAGGGTAGGATGTTAGTGGCAGAAGCAGGGTAGGATCAAGTTTAACGAGCTGATGGGATATGCTACTGCTTTGATTCCTACCGAAGAAGATAAGTGTAGGAGGTTTGAGGATGGGCTGAACATGGAAATCAGAACAAGACTAAATATCTCCAACCTGAGTAGTTTCACCGAGTTGAGGGCTGCTTCAATCAGACTTGAACAACTACTGAGACAGGGACAAGCAGAGTCTGGGCATGGATCCGTTGAAGAGGTCTAGTGAGAGTCAGAGTGGTTCTGGCAGAAAATTCAATAAGCATCAGAACAGAGCATTTAGACCACAAGCTGGATCAAGACAGTCAGGATTTAGACAGAGAGGTGGTTTTGCACATACTTACAGTGGAAGAGGTACAATGCAAAGTTAGTTGGCCCTATGTGAGCACTATGGGAAGTGGCACAGTGGTGAGTGCTGGAGACTATCTGGAGCTTTCCTTAGATGCGACTCCTTTGACCACTAGATTAGAGACCGTCCTGCTGCTATGGGAAACCAGTCTGATATGAGTGGCAGATTGGAGAGTGAAGCTACTATTCAGTAGAGCAGAGGTAGTGGGACTAGATAGAGAGGCCGTGGTAGAGGCAGAGTGAGCACAAGGAGTCCTTCTGTCAAGATTGAGGTACGAAACAGCCGACCTTAATCTCAAGCCAGAGTCTATGCTATGACTAGGTAGGAGGCACAAGACTCTCCAGATGTTGTTATAGGTGCCTACTTGTTTATGATTTTGAGGCATATGCATTGCTAGATCCTGGATCTACGCATTCATTAGTCGCACTGCATCTGGCGTCTAGGTTGTATTGTGATAGAGAGCAATTAAAGTATGGATTAGAGGTGAGTACACTAATAGGTAGTACTACAGTGATAAGAGAAGTTTGCAAGAGATGTTTGGTTCAGATTGACCAGGCAGAGTTAGAGGCAGACTTGATTATACTACAGTTGAGGGAGATAGACATTATATTAGGCATGGATTGGCTCACTGCTCATAGGGTTGTCATGAATTGCTATACCAAGGAGGTAGTACTAGAATCTCCTAGTAAGCCGAGAGCAGCTTTTAGAGGAATTAATCAAGCAGTGCCAGCCAGGATGATATCGTTTATGAGTGCATTGAAGTTGATGCAGGGTGGATGTGAGACCTATTTGGCCCATTTCGTTGATACTAGAACTAAGCAGAATGTGCAGGACATTCCCGTGGCTAGGGAATTCCCAAACATGTTTCTCGCTGAGCTATCTGGTTTACCTCCAGATCAGAAAACGGAGTTTACAATTGATTTAGTTTCAGGTGTTGCTCCTATAGCTATCCCTCCATATAGGATGGCGCCTAAGGAACTAAAAGAGATGAAGGCTCAGTTATAGGAGTTGTTAGAAAAGGGTTTTATTAGATCCAGTGTTTCACCTTGGAGAGCTTCAGTGTTATTTGTAAAGAAAAAAGGTGGGACTTTGAGGTTATGCATCAATTATAGGCAACTGAATCGGGTGACAGTTGAAAACCAAGTACCCATTGCCTAGAATTGATGATTTGCTTGATCAGTTGCAAGGAGTTCAGGTGTTCACTAAGCTAGATTTGAGATCTGGGTACTATCAGTTAAAACAAAACAATGTGGGTGCTTGGCAAGAAGGCCTTGGCCCAAAGCGGACAATATCTATGAGCGGGTAGTCTGAGCTGGTACATCATTAATGGTACAAATTTGTGTCATTCTACTGTTACAGGATTTGTGACTAATTTCTTATCACTTTAGTGTTTTGTTTTGATGAAGAATGAGTTGAGATAAATGTTTAAAAGTGATAAGTGAGTTGTATCTTAGCATATTGGGTCTAATATTGGACTAAAGGTTTCTATAATATATTTAAAGGTCATAATTTTGGTCCTAATGTCAATTTGTCATCCAAGAAGCCTTTGGTGAGAGTACTTCGTGTTGATAGTGATGAAAAGGCAATAATGAGTTATTTTTATGATGCCATGGAGATGGAAGCAATCAAGGCCAATATGAGAAATAGTTCTTCCTTATGCATACCTTATTTTGCAGTCATCAATGAGAGATGAGAAAAGCAACTTTACTCTCTATTGGTTACAGTTAGGGCATTTTTGAATCCTAGTGTCTATTGTAGACCAAGTTTTATAAAGAAAGCTAAAGTTAATAGGTGAATGTTATTAACTATTACAACAATTTTTGCCTATGAGATGATGCAAGATCTCCTAAGCTCACAAATATAGGTTTATAAGGATACTTTTAGTGATTTTAGGATGACCATTACTATTCGTCAAAGAGCAAACTTAATCTAAGTGTATATTTTTTCACTTTTGCTACTTATTGAAAATTAATCATCGCTTTATTTTATTTATAATGTTAATTTTGTTGCCATATAGTTAATTGGTAAGATGTGTTTCAGAATTGTAAAAGTTTGCAATTCAAATTTTGAGTCAATATATAAGAGCAATAGCGTGTGAAAAGAATTTGAACAGATTTGAATTCATTCATTCCAAGAAAAGGAATATATTGGAACATAAAAGATTAAACAACCTTCTAGAAAGTTATAATATTATCATTATTAATTTGAATATAATTTCTTGTAATTTTTTTAAATTTTACTTTTATTTGTTTACTAGACTCTTAATAGAACAAGTAGTTTTGTAGATCAAAATTTTCTTGACTGTATCGATCTTTTAGCATATTGAGTTTATAAGGAATCGAGTTTAATAAATGAGAGTGACTTAGAAGATAATCTTAGATACAAAAGTTTTAACATGTCATTTGATGCAATGAATTTGAATGATAGTGATGATAAGGCTCATCTCAATGATGAGGATTTTGTACCAACTGAGAATTGAGGTTAATACAATTTGAGTAGATATTCGATTGAATGAAATACTAAGTTCTCATTTCTTTTCTTCTTTTAGTTTCACTTATATTGGATGCATATGTTAAATTCTATACATGCGATATAAATATAAAACTTTTAATTGTAAATGTTTTTGTTTCAGGTTTCACTTTTAGTTAATTGTGTTCCTTAGCACGAACTCTTATTGTAATACTTATGGAATCATAGAACTTTATTATTCTTTCTATTTAATGTTTTGATGTAATTATTCTTTATTATATGATGAAACTGTAAAATTTTGAATACTTTGTATTATCCTTAATTTTATATTTATATGATGAATAAACGATCTTCTTATATTGATTGTGGTTATTGTTTATATGTAAAAATATGAAAAGTAATATTAAAAGAAATAAATAGATTGTTATTATTTCAAATTTCTATTTTTGGAGACATGCTTAATGTAAAATAAAAAATTATATAGCATAATATATTGAGTGACTATTTTGTAAACTTTTAAAAAAATTTAGGGTTTATTTTATAATTTTTAGAAATTACTCGAAACAATATCTTGTATTGATCGGTATTGGTACAATACTATTACATAATAAAATTTGACATCAGTATTAGTACGATATTCATAATATTGGTTATTTATATGAAATCTAAAATGCCATATGACATTATGGATCTCACTTAAATTAAATTTAAATATAAATAATATAATTAACTCTAATCATTCTTAAGTAACCCTAATTAATTTTATTATGTTTTGAGCAATCAATCCTTATCATGTTTAGAGTACTTCTAGGTTATTTGAGTCAGAGGCTAGTATTGCTAGTGACCAAGGTTGAGAGTCCTTTATTTTTGAAACATTTGCTAAGAAACTCAAAGACGTTAGTTCTTTAGTTATTGCCACCTGCAAAGTATATGATGAAAGATCTCACAATTGTGTACATAATCAATCATAATATCAATATTTTTCTATATGTTTTGTATTATCAAAGGAGGTTGATTGATGTGGCATCTTAGTGCTTGGTTGAGCACATAATTGAATAAAAATAGTACACGGGGTAAGAGTTGCAATGGAAAGTGCTTGTTGTAAACCAAAAATGGTGCTAAGTTATAAGGTTAGTCAAAGAGTTGGAAGATGATGTTAGATCAATAATTGAAATAGGGTATTAAGGTCCTAAGTGATTTTGTTTTCTCACCCAGAATACGACAGTAGATGTTTAAAACAATGGTGATGTCATAGAGCACAACATCGACGACCATAATGAGGATGAGAAGGATGATGGAAATAAGAACTTCAACCATTTCTCCTGTCTTTTTAGATTAAGGTTAGTTAGAGTTTTCTAGAAATCATATATAATTAAGCTATATTAGGATAAATGTGAAATTAAGGTTATTTAAGATTAATTTTAAACTAGAATTAAATATTATTAATTAGGGTAAATGAAATTAGAGTTAATTGTATTATTTATAATTTAAATGTAATCAATTCAAGTTTAAAAGTATATAGTTTTGAAATATTAAAATTCTTTTTTAATACTCCAAAATATTAGGATCTGCCTTATTTTTTGGTGTAAATGTTACACATTTTTTCTAAGAAAAATAGACAATAAGAAGCAAATAAAGTCTTATCTAATCAAAAGCTCTACAACCATAAACATCACTTTTCTTATACGTAAGGAATACTTGTGACCCTATTATATAACCTTCAACTTTTGGAATAGAGAAATAGAGTTGAAAATCTAATAGTTTCATCATATCATATTCATTCCTTAAGATATTTGTAGCTTATGAACAATTTTTCATGGAAATGCACTGCAAAAGTACATCTACACATTAGCTATTTCCACTACAATCTTCAACCTTTTTCATATAAATTTGACCATCAAGGGTTCTATCTTTAGCACAATGAAAAAAAAAAGAATCCAATAATGATAACTCTAACATATTCTTATCCACACTCATTGTTGAAGCTTACATAATTTCATTCAAATCATTATTATTGTAAAAGTCATAATCTAAAGACTTTATTGCATCTATTTAATATGGATATAGTAACGATCATAGTGATCCCTTCTAGTACCTACTAGTACGTTATGATCCAATTGGTCATAAACATCGTAAGGTGCTTCTTTTTGTAAATCTCAGCTACCCTTAGTTAGGATGGGCAGGCCCACCACTTCATTTTCACTAGGCCCAAAAATCCAATTCGTGAGCATATGTTCAATGAAGTCTAAGGACAAAGATTGAGGATAGTTTTTACATACCTAGGCATCTATTTTGAAGATGATCCATGACAATAGTTTTGCGACAGATACAGAAGAAAGATTGAACAACAGATTAGGAGGTAGAAACTGAGACTTTATATTTAGAGTACGGGAACTTAATGAGCTTCGTTGCTTCACATATCTGTAAGAGCAAGGATAGATATTCCATGACCTCATGGAAAAGAAATAAGGGGAGGATGTTGCCTTGCCTGAGAACTTAAATACTGGGCTATAAAGGGTAATTGATAACAATGGAATTTTTTAGGGTCAAATGTGGGTCCTTATCCATTCAATACCATCCTAATCCTAGAAACAAGAAAACAAATAAGCCACTAGCATTTCAATCAGTAAAGCTAGCCACTCAACTTGCTTTATTCAAATTCCGTGTCACTTATATTCCTCATAAATGTTGTGTTACTTTCATTTTCCATATTTTGATAACATATGTTGTCCTTATTATATCAACCACTTGATTGATTACATATCACTAATATAAAGAAACAAACTAGGATCAAATCATAGGATTAGTAGAATAATTTTTACAGTTTTTATTAGATATCTTTAATATAATAACTTGAAATATGAATTAGGAAATGAAAGGATTAAAAAAAACTTGAATAAGTATCTTTCAGAATTTTTTCTCCTCTAATGGAGTTATCAACTACAATTTATTCAAATATCCCAACTTTAATGGTATCCACAAAGTAGAAACAAAGAGAACTTAATAATTGAAAGTGTTTGATAAGAGTGCTAACTCCCTTGTGTCTTTCCTTTTTATAGAGAAAAAGTAGAGTTTCTTTTAAACTTAATTAAACTTTATCTCTTAATTAAAATTAAATTCTAACTTTAATTAAATTATAATTTAATCCTAATAATATCAAATATCTCATAATTGAGCGTTTAAGGTTCTTAATCTTCATAATTAAATCTAACTTGATTTAAATTAATTCCTCTCTTTAATTGTTCTTTATTTATGACTCATTAATTTTTTAATATATTGATGATGATTATAAATTATATTTCTAATTGATAATTAGAATTAAATATATTAAAATTCCTTTCACTTCAATTTTATTTTTTAATTACTTAATTTATAATCATAGATCAAAATTAATATCTAACATATGTCATGTCTACCCAAATATTAAGAATGTCAGTAAGGTTTGGCTTAATATACCCTTGCATGATTATTACATATAACTCAATCCTTTTGTCATCTAATATTTGTTTGGACATAAAGCATGGAAGTAGTTTCTATTGTATTTAAATCCAATCATGTTCATCCTTACTAATTAGCAATTGATTTATAATTGATATTTGAAAATAACATTTTTAATCTCAATTCGTTCTAGTGAGAGAGCCATTACTAATATAGAATAGTAAAAGATTCTTCCTAATTACTTTAAAGTAACGAAAACCATTATTAACTTACTTAGTTCACACTATATCTAATCACTACCAAATAAGTGATTGATTTGTTTTATTCTTATAAAAATTATAAATTTTAACCGCAAGTGCACAGTGTGGTGGCAGTTAGCACTGACAATTATGGGTTGATCCCATGAGGACTATAAGTACTAGTTTTAACTCCTTTTCTATTATATAACCGCCAAATCAGGTTGTGAATTTAATTGAAAATTAAATTAAAAATAAACTAAAGTTAACATAATAATGGCTAGGATAAGGAAAATAATATGTTTAGACGATATCAAATAAGTAGTATTTAGGTGATGAATCCCCTTAAAATATCTTAAACACCATCCTTTATCATGTAATTAAAATTTTGATTATTGGACCATGGAAATTTTTGTCTTATATTAATATCTTTCTTAAGGCTATTGAAAACTAATCCTCAGTTAATTAACTTAAATCTCTTTTTAATTAAAACTCCTAAGATTACTCTTGATTCATAATTTCACTATTAGAGTTAACCCTAATCGAGAGGATTTATCTCGACCTATCTCAATGTTTGCATGCAAGTCCTTCCAACTATGGTAAATCTATTCATATGAAAGGATTTCTCAATCTCAATCATATGAAATCAAACATTGAACTAATATTTTGAATATATTAGTTCAATAATATAAATGCATAATTAAATCACAATAAATCAATCGATAAAATTACATTAAATAAAATATTATATCGTATTATTCATTCCAACTAAAGGTTCATTATACCTAGGCACTAACCAAATTAGTTCCTAAACATGGAAACAAATTCAATCTCAAATATTTAGAAGAACAAACAGAAATAAAAGAATTCATATTCTATATCCCCCTTTTGTCTCTAATGACATCTTCTTGTAATTTGGATTAAAGGTTGTTCTTAATTGGATCTTGTGACATAATCTTTGTAATTTACTTGTCCTTTGTTCATAATTGCTTCTTCTCTGATGTCTAATATGACCATTACTACAAAAGAGACTGGGGATATACAAGCTCTGATCTAAGTTATAAAATGATCAAGGTAACCAATTGTTAGCAATGCGATTAAGATGAAGTCCTAATTGACAAAATCAAAAGTCTTAGTAAAGTTAACTTTTAAGGCACAACTTTTGATTGATTTGTTGATAGAATATCCCTTAAAGATTTCTTGTGCAAGAATTATATTATTACCAATGTTTCTGCCACCTCAATGTGTACCTTGATCAGGATTGATTAATTTAGGGAGTGTGAGCTTTGATCTATCTATTATAATTTTAAAGATTAGCTTATAGACAACATTACAACATAAAATAGGCCCTATAATCGTTTAGGCTAGAAAGGTTGAGGATCTTAAACACTAGAAATATGTATGTTCTATTTAGCTTATTTCTTAACTTTCATTTAAAATTTATATCATGCTTTTGATTGTTTTTGTCAAAATTAGTTGAATCATATGGATTCAATTCAATCGCTTAGTCTAATTTTCTAATAAGTGCCTTTGCATGGGTACATTTTTTATTATCATAATTATTTAACAATTTATTAAATAATTGTTTTAATTATAAAGATACTAATATATCTTATTGCAACAATTTCAATAACAAAATTTAACAATCTAAAAATGGAGTTAATATTAAAAGACTTAATTACTATTGTCAAAATAATTTTTGAAACGGTCTTGCTAGGGATGGCAAAAGGGCTTAGGCCTGACCTAACTCGACCCATTCCGAAGTTAATAAGCTGAACTCAATTTTCTCAACCCAGGCCTAGCCCAGCTAAGGCTTAAAATATGAATGACAAAATATCATTTTGCAACTTTTTGAAAAAATAATAATATTTTGGACTGACTCAACCCATTGTCATCCCCAAGACTTACAACACTTATGGATACTTAAGCTATTTTTTAAAATTTCAACCTTTACAATATCACCCCAAAAAAAATTCTCACTCACACTTTATGGTCAATGCGATAAATTACTCTTAAAAACTATTTGCTATAGGTCAAAATTATAAATATTATATATCTTACAAACAATATATCGACACAATTAAATTTTATCACTGACAGATATACACAAGTATACATTAGAAATAGTAATAGCTACAAAAAATATATACATATGGTTAAATAATTTGCTCACAATCTAACATGTTCCAATTATGAGTTGCCTGTGAATTGCGATTTGCAGCAAGATCAATTGACCACGAGGGCCGAGACGAACAATGTTAAAATTGTCTGCACATAAACAGCTTATAATGAATGCTTATTCTGTTAACGTTCTTTTGATTGCGAAGGTGTGTCATTTTTTCACGCTACTGAACTTATGTTGCAAATAAATACAGCAAAGATGGCTTCCTCGTTAGTTAAGTACAATGTCTGTTTACATTGCCTTCCATTAGCTTTCCCATAAGTAAATCATACTCTTGGCCTACTATTTGGCTGTGTTTAGGGGCATAACTTGAGAAAATTCATCTATAAAGCAATACAATACAGCCAAAATTGGAGCCAAGTTCCTTAACATGAATACATGGTCCAGAATAACGTCTGTCCACTTTCAAACAAGTACAAGATTTGTGAACCATGTTCGCAGTGTCCTCTCCTTCCCCCGCAACTTATAGAACATGACAGGTTTTCATTGCCGGAGCATTATTCTTTTTCCATTAAATATCCAGGCTGAGCGGATAAAGAAATCTCAGTGTTCCCAGGACACAACAAAAGATCAGAAACCCACAATTAAAATACCAGCATTTCATCAATATACACACCGGAGTCCGCCTCATTCGAAAGATCCAAAACAGCTCCAAGACCCCCAATTTTGATGCCATATCTAAAACCCACCACCAAGACGTACCAAAAACCAAAGGCGAGTTTTTTGCAGATCATTTTGGCAAAAGGAGATACATTAGCAAGGGAACGAGGAATATTTTTTTAAAAAAAGGGCACCTTTCCCTAGTTTTTTCATGGTTTGAAGGAAGGTGAATGGTAAAGAGAGAAACGTACCACTGTTGGACCTTCCTGAACTCTGTAAGCACAGGGTATATGTTCTCAAAAGCTGTGTAAGTCTCATCCCTCACCTAAGATGTCAAAGAAGAAAAGTTAGTCAACAAATTCAATTAGCAATAACAATTCCGTCGGAGATTTTGAAACACAAGTAATGTCTACCTTTGCTCCAGTGATTACTATTTTTCCAGAGACAAATATGAGGAGTACAATCTTTGGCTGTTTCATGCGATATATTAGACCTGGAAAGAGTTCAGGCTCGTACTGCAAGAATAAAATCCAAGAAGAATAAAGCTGTTATTAATGGAAGAACATTGCCAGAGCTGCTGAGACTTAAATTGAAATAATGGCCAGTACTTACACTAGAAAAGGCACCGTGTGAGTAAGCAAGACCTTCCAGTCTTATAGGAAACTTAACATCACAGGAGCCAACAATATTCTGAATCTTAAAGTCCTGTCCATTAAAATGAGAAGATGTAAACGAACGGTAAAGCCCTGTTTGGCAGCTTTTCATTTGTTTGGGAGAGAGTAGAGAGAGAGAGATATTCGATACCTTGAACTTGGCAGGGAAACCAAGCTTTTGAATAATTCGAGCATACTAAAAGAACAGAATATCATATCAGATAGAAACATATCCATGAAGAAGAAAATGCAAGGCAACCCAAGAAATTGGCCTTTACCTTCCTTGCTGCTAGCTTTGACTGCTGTTCACTTTTGGCACCTGTGCACACCTAAAAAAAAAAAATCTTACGTAATCAACAAGTGAAGATTATGAGAAGATGACTTCACTAAAAACAAGTTCAAGTCATATTCATGCCGCATCTTGCCCAAAAGAATTATAATAAAGATCGCAAGAACTCACCATCTTGCCCGAAGCAAAAATCAACGCTGTCGTTTTTGGCTCCCTTATTCTCATTATGACAGCAGCAAAACGCTACACACTCATAAACAAATTGCTAGAAATGAATTCAACATAGAAAAGAAAAGACTCTCCGTAGAAAACCTTTAGATACCTTAGGATTGTATTCTGCATTACGGGCTTGCAATGCTATTTGCTTAAGATCGAGCTTGCAGTCCAAATTTACAGTTGATACAATATTCCTAGAATAATACAAGCTCAAAAAAATTAGAATTTTACCCAACAACCTCAGTATACAAAGTTTCATGAAGTATGTACGCGTTTGAAAGAAGAAGACGAAGAAGAAGAAGAATAACAAAAGAAGGAAAGAAAAAGAATCATGGTCAAACTGGGTAAGACGACGCAAAATTTAGAGACAATAAAACATATGTGAATCTCTGTGTAGATTAAGGTACAACTGCCAACGAAATAACAGCTAAGTTTCCTTTTTCTTCTTGAAAAAGAAAAAAAAATGTATAGAGAGAGAGAGAGACTTACTGAAGAGTGGGAACGATGCCAGAAGGGTGTTTGGAAAGATCCACAGGCTGACTACCTTCCGACCCTCCTCCTCCTCCTTGTTCTGTCATTTTTTTTATTATTTGTTTGTTCGTTCGTTTATAACTCAGACCCCAAAGCCAAGTCTTTAACTTTACCCTAATTTATCTCCTTCTTTCCAGATACCCAAATCCCTATTCCAATTGATCTCCTCATCAAAAACTTTTAGT
>JANIIA010000006.1:25836472-25855241 GCA_027478495.1 Erythroxylum alaternifolium | reverse complement strand
AGATGTATGTAATGGTATGATTAATTAGGGTATTTAATTCAATTAATTAGAAATTTATATGAAAAGTTAATAAGTTATCAAGTTAAAAGTTATTGTTAAAATTATGAATTAGATTAATTACAAATTTTTAACCATTTAAATTATTTATTAATTATTTAATAAATAATTAATTTTTTTAGTGAGGGACCGGCCCGCAGTTCGGCCTGTTCCCGTCCAGCCCTAGGCTGTGACCCATACTTCACCTGATGTGGCTCGACCAAACCGAGCTAAACCTGATGACTGCAGGTCAGGTCGAGCTCAAATTGACATCTCTATCTATGTCATGCTTAACTTAGTAGGCTTATATTCAATGGTCAATCAACTTATATCTATTCATTGTAATCACTAACTAAGTGGAAATATAATTAGGTATAAATATTGGCACATATTACCTAAATTTCTCAACCACTCCAGTACTTAGTCATCAACACAAGATATCCTTAAGACTTAAAATATCTCGATATCACTTTAGTACCTAACCATCAACATAGGACATTATCGAGACGCATGATGCCCTGATACTTACTCTATGAACAGAAACCTAATCATTGCTCTCTTATATTTAAACAACTTATCATTCTTATGAACATCAAATGTAGCATATCTTATACAAGCAACAAATTCTCTATTTACACAATTTATTCTCAACCAATTATAAATCAATCTCCATTTAATTTCATGAACATGATTTATTCACCTTAATATTCTTAATTATACTCATGCATAATTGAATTTTTAAATAACAAATTTTTTGCTGAATTATCAAGTGATACACTTCATAATATGTAACAAAGTACAAATGTAGAAAATTTTGTACTTTATTAATTATTTGTGAAATAAATAAACACAATTCATATATTTTTTTTAAAAAATATGTAATTATTAATCTATAATTTAATTAATAACTAATTTAAAATATGATTCGTTATATAATAATTTATTAATAACAAAATAATATTCTAAGAGTACAGTCTAAAGTTATTCTTATATGATTTTCGGACATAACTAATTGATAAGTTTAATTTATTTCTTAATTCACCCTTTGGACCTGGACGTTACAAAATTTTATTAGATTTATTAAAGAAAATTTTTTAACTCAATTATACTTAATAATCCAAAATTATTCCCTTTTTCACTTTATTCTTAATTATTAAAAAAATTTAACCTAACCACCATAATTACTAAAATATCCTTAACTATAAAAGTTCTATTTTGCTCACTTTTTTATGATTACAAAAATACCCTTTTATGAAGTAAATTCTAATTTTACCCTTAAATTTTTACATTTTCTATTTTGCCCCTTAATTTAACTTAAATTATTTTAAGTCATCTTTTTCTTCACCCTCTCCTCTTCCTCTACTCCTCCTTTTCTCATTTTCCAGTCACATATTTTTCCATTTTCATTTTTTTCATGACTTCAAATTCTTGTCTCAAACAACTACAATATACTTTCCAACTATAGGATGATTAGAACTCACAAATAAAAGGCATAAAATTGTTGACGGAAAATTTTAATCTAAGTGAAGTTTTATGCCTTTCTATGGAATTTCGAGGTTATTAACTTCTAAAATTTACTGTAAAACAAATAAAATGAGGGAATATATAAACTAGTTTTAAATTATTTTTAAACTATTTTATATATTCATAAAATAGTTCATGAATTTTTTAAAAAATTGCATAATAGTCCATTAGTATATTGTATTATATACTTTATAATTTTACATCAACCTTGTCTCTAAAAATTATAATAATAAAATTTTAAAATAAGAACAATTTTTATTAACATTATTTCACATATTTCATATATAAATAATAACTATAATTAATATACAAAAAAGACCATTTAATCATCATACAAGTATAAAATTAAGAACAACACAAAATATTTAAAATATTACAATTTCATTATATAATAAATAACAATTATTTCAAAACATCAAATAAAAAAACAATAAAGATCTTTAACTCTTTAACTATTACAATTTACAATAAGAGTTTGGGATAAGAAAATAACCAACTAGCAGTGAAATCTTAAACAAAAATACTATCAATTAAATATATATTATTTAGTTTTAATATATTAATTAGTAATAAGAATTTAAACAAATTAATTTAATATTATATATTTAATTAAAATTATTTATTACTAAAATTATAAATAACTTAATTTAATTTATAAAATTAATTTAATAATTATTAATAAATATAATTAAATTTAAAATATTTTAAATACATACATTTCAAATAAAATTTGATTTCGTATTTAAAAATATATAAAATAAATATTAGTTTATAAATAATAAATTTTAAATTAATTATTTAAAAATGAAATAATTTTATTAATACTTTATTAATAAATATTATATAAAAGATTAAAATAAATATAAATATAAATAATTTATTTTTAAATTTTATTTAATGTATAATTATTACTAGTGATAAAATATTTATTTTATTTTTAAAATAAAATTAAAAATCATAATAAAAGTTGAATTAAATAACTTATTAAAAAAATTGAAAAAAAGAAGGGGATAGGGAGAGGCGGGAGGAGTTTTTAAAAAATTTTGAAAATTTTACTAAACATTCTCCCTATTTTTCAAAGTTTATGATATCGACAGATATTTGGTTAGTATTTTACACACTGACCGGTACCGAATAATACTATGTGAAACCAACCAGTACTTTTAAACATATTTTGCAGGGTTTTCTTAGCGTTACTGACAAATACGGTACAAAATTCATAAGGTTGGTTTAAATTGAACATTTTGCAAATATTTAGTTCTGATACAGTACAAAATTCATAACCTTGGTTTAAATTGAACATGTTGCAAATATTTAGTTATGGCATAGTACAAAATTCATAACTTTGGTTTAAATTAAACATTTTGCATATATTTGGTTCATTTAAACATTTTGAAACACTCTGATTTGACCAATGAGATTTAAAAAATGCTTTTTGCCTTTGATTGAAAGGGAGACCAATAATTTATTTATTATTTATTATTTATTATTTATTATTTATTATTTATTATTTACAAACGTGTACGACAATATAAATAGGATAATTAGTTATTACTTAAGGCCTTGTTTGATTAAAGGGTTAGTAATGGAGTGTAGCACACTTTAATTATTTGGTTGAGGGTTTCATAATGAAATAGAACAGAATGAGATGAAAGCGGAAGGTTTTATATAGTGTTCCATTCCATCATAAATAGTGAAGATAAGAAATTTCCGATTCGGAGAATTTAAGATTGAATGTAAATTAATAAATACATACTACGTAATATACCCTCAATAATTTTTCTTAATACCAATTATTTTTTCTAACTCTAACTTCCTTTTATATGACTACTGACATTTCTGTTAGGACAATAATATAAAAATGTTGTCTCTATTAAAACAAAGTCATTTTCTTATAATGCTTATTTCTAGTACTTTACTTCCAAATAACATAAACCACCTAAAGTTTCCATTGGACATAAAAAGAAAGAAAGGGCAACTTTTAAATTGGTTGCTAAAAATAGAACAACGAAAAGAAGAAGAAAGCTGTGGCCTATCATTAGGGTTGTTAACGTTGCTAGAAATTTCGATGGTTTTCAGTTTGTAATGCTGTAAAGTTAACGCGCATGATGAATAACATGAGTTGTGGCTGAGAGTGGAGTTGTTGTTGCGATTTAACTCATTCCATGGTTGTCACTGGCAATGTAGACGGTGTCTGGCGCGACAATGAATCATGGCGTCATAAGCCATGAGATGCTCTGATGACTGCGTGTCACAGTGATGGAGACTTCATCATTAGCAGGACAAGTTGGATGCTCGTTCATGGCGAAGGAATTGCAACAAACTATCCATGTTGTAGGGTACTCTTTTTTTGTTCTATTCGTTATAGTGATGGAGTTGATTTGTTTCAATTGATTATTTTTTTCACTTGTAACAACTAATTTAATATTAAAAAATAATAGTCATTTATTATATGTTACATTTCATTATATCTATTTTTCAAATCAACATTTCACTATATTATATTTTGAACCCTTCTATCTCTCGCAAACAACTTTTCATTATATTACATTTTATTCCATTATAAACTGTTCCGTTCCGTTCTATTCCATTAATTAACATTCAACCAAACACGCCTAAGTGAACTATCTTAATAGTAGCAATTAATGAAGTGGACTCTTTAACTTATATTTAGAATAAATTTAAATTAATACATTTAATTGATTTTTAATATTTTTTCAAAAATAGTAAAGTTTAAGTTTAAAATATGATTAACCCAATATTTTAAAGAGTTTCTAATTCTTTGTATAAATTTAAAAACCAAAAAAGGTTTTAATTTTATAACAAAAAATTGTGACTTAAGTAGGAAACTTTATTTATTTGTTTTTTTATTTTTCATAATGTAGTATCTCTAATGTTATTAATTTGTTGAAATTTTATTCTTATTGGATATTTGTTAGTTACCAATTCTTAAAATTAAGATTAATAAAATCAAAATTTAATCCGATATAAGAATAAAAAATGATTTGATTATCTAGGTTGAAGTTCAGCGTAAAATTTTCTCTTTATTAATTGTGAATTGAGTACTTATTGAACATGAGACGAGAAGGTTTAATAAGGTTATTATAAATAATTGCTAGGTCTCTTACACTTGCTCCAGTAAGTTTCATATTTATATTCAATTTTATTTGACTCTTTAAAAGATCTGTGTATCAAGAAATGTGCATAAAGATCTTACTCACATTATTTCAAGCAACTTTTATAAAGGACAATCAAAGGTTTTAGCAGTCTGTTCAAACGACAACAAAGTTACTCAAAAGTCTTCAACAACTTACTCAAATGAAAATGGACAGCAAAATATGTATGTTCCTTTTATACAAGTTCATAGATGTTCAATGAAGTTAGCGTTATGTTTAACACATGGTATCATATTGGTTTTATGATGCTATGAATTAAATTGAGATTTTATAATTTCTTTATAAGGAAATTAGGAAAATATTAATTTTTTCCTCTAATATTAATGTATTATTACATGATTAGTTTCAATTTTAAATTTGTAGGAAAAGGGGCATAAATTAGTAAAAAATCATTGGGATGCATTGAATTATCACCAGAAATGGTCTAAAAATCACCTATTCTAGTAGCTACAAAAGAAGCTAGAGGGATACTGTTCATTGATGGATGCTTCTTCTCTCTCGACCTCCACTGATCACTGTTCACTAACCACATTAAATTTCATGTTATATTCAACATAAATACTTCATTTCTAACAATTTAGCATTTATTTTTATTTAAAACTTGATAAACGCATTCACTTTTTTCTTAGGCATTTGAAATTATTTTTTGGAAAATAATAAATGGATTTCATTAAACTAGGAGGTCTCCAACTAAATTCTTGGGTTACAAGAGAGACTAACTCTACATGGGTCTACAGCTCACTTACCGTACAGGTAAGCTTAGATAAGTTCACAAATGGAGTTTACATTTTAAGTCACAAGACATTTCACTCCTACCACTTGCTAAGGCTATCAAGATGAGCTTAGCAAGGAATAGATTAAGGCTAGAATTCATTTCAACAATTGCTTTGCGAAAGATCTTGTCATTCCTTTCCCTCCTCCAACTGTGATAAATAAGCATTCCAAACCCATTTTTGAAGAGCTTGTGACCACCTTTGTCTATTATACTAATCTCGGATGCCCAAGATAAAGTAGATAACCATGTTTGATTGGACCAATTCCAATTCTGGTTGAATAGTACTAATAATTGATCCCATAATGTAATGGAGAAAGTGCAATTTAAAAGCAAATGATCATGAGATTCTTGGCTATCTCCAAATAAGGCATACTTCTGATCAGTAATGTGGAATTTCAGTCTATCCCTGGTTCTTAGCCTTTGGGAAGAGGCTAGCTGGAGAATAAAAGAGTGGGATGAAGCTATGCTATAATCTCATGTTAGTATATAAATATGGAAATTTTCCAATGTATCTATTAGCAATTTCTTGCAAGATGCAGTTATGGAGGACATGGATTTGTCAAGACCCCAATGCACACTATCTGCATTGGACTGGTCAGGCAAATAACTTGGCGAGTTTTTCATAATGCTATCCAAGCCTTTTGAAGAATGGAATGGCCAAATCTAGCTTCCATTATTAATCAGTGCCTGGAGTTTTGTATTAACAGGTGCAAAACCTTTTAACAAGGGATAGTCTATAATCATATGTAATGGGTCAAAGGAGTGTCAATTATCAACCCAGAAATTACTATTTCCCCTACCTCCATTTCTGTGCTTAATGTGAGATTGCATAAATTGTCTAGTGTGTAATATCTATTGGATTGTATCAGACTGAGTTGTTTTAGTCTGGAAAGTTTTCCTTCTCTGCACAAAGTCTCCAAAGTCTCTTTGCTTTTATTTTGTATGCAGATGCAATTCCAAGTCCTCCATATTGCTTTGGAAGATACACTGTGCTCTATTCAAATTTTGGGCCCTTTTTCTATTACTACTTTTGCCATTCCAAAAGATGATAAGCTATCAATCTTTTTCAAAACATTCTTTGGAAGAGCAAGACAGGAGCACCAATATACATACATATTGCTAATAATTGAGATTGCCAATTGTAACCTACCTCTATAGGATAGAAATTTGTTGCTTCATAAGATGATTCTCTTTGTTGGAGTTTTTGGAATGCAACTTTGCAACGTAACTCCAAAAACTCCAACATGACACCGAGATATTAGCTAAATTTGTTATTTCATTGCCTATATATTTAGGGCTTCGTGTCAATGTAAAGTGTACCTATCAATAAATTACCTCTTGCGTTATCTCTTTTCTATTCTACTCTGTTTTAGTTAATTTTTGGTTTTAAAATTCAACACTCTTTTCTATTGTTGAAATTAGAGGAGCACAGTCTACTCCCTTATATTTGTTGGAAGAAATGGGAACTCCAAGGTATTTGAAATGACCCTATTGGAGTTCCAATCCTATAGAGGAAGTGACGGAGATCAGATTTGTTCTAGTATGTGTAGAGAAATAAGCAAAATTTTTTACTAGATTAAAGCACAATCCTGAAATAGCTCTGAATGTATCCACTGAAACTAACTTCAATCCAATTGAAGAAGAGTTAGCTCCATAGAGCATCAAAAGTTTATCAGCAAAGGACAATTGTGAGATTTCAGCTTCTGACATCTGTGATGGAATTTAAACCAAGGAGGAAGTGATGTGATCCTCTACAATACTTCTATGGTGATTGCAAAGAGATAAGGATACAAAGGGTCTCCTTGTCTCAGTTCTTGAGCAAATTTAAAGAGGTTTGAAGGCTCCCTATTGATCAACACTGCAAAGGATAGGTAATATGGGTATGAATCCATTTGATACATATGCTAGGATATCCCAAGACATGGAGAGTGTTTAGTAAGAAGGTCCAATTAACATTATCAAAAACTTTGTAAAGTCTGTTTGCAATGCACAATTGTTGTACCCCCTAAAAGAGTTCTTGTGCAAACAAGACGTCCCCTATATTTCTTCTAATAACATAAGGTCTCTGAGAAGGGTAAGGTTTGGAAGAGTCTCCTTCGATCTGTTTGCCAGATTCTTTAAGATAACCTATAAATTACATTATAGCAAATAATAGGTTTGTAACCATTGAGACTAACAAGATTTGGAACTAAGCATAAATAACCTTTTTTAGTCCAATGAGTAACCTACTGAAGAATTCCTTAACTATTTCCATAATCATGGCGCTAGTTTGTTCCATGTAGCTTGAAAAAATCGTGCATTGAAACAAATTTTGGGGAAGAAACGAATTTTAGTTGATTCCCTACAAAATTGAAACTGGGAATGAAATTAATTGTAAGAACGCTACACACTGTAGAAAAATAGTACACGAAAGTCATTATTTGTAGTCTGAATTCAATAATTGATTAAAAACAAATAGCTTCAATATTTTGATTTACCACAAGGGAACGGACATCAATCCCAGCGTCTCGGGTGGGAGAGGTACAGATGTCCCAAAGCCACAAGCTTGTCCTATCTGTAACTTGATTTGATTAGGATGATCACATGACCAATCCACCGTTAACCCTAATCACCTGCCCATTAATCCACTCGCCGCCATCACCGGCCAAGAACCCCACCACCTTATCTATATCCTTAGGCTCCCCTATGCGACCTAGTGGGCAAGCCTCCGCCATTCTCTTGATGGTTTCCTCAGTTTTGCCAGCAAAAAACAACTCTGTTGCTACAGGTCCTGGAGCTACGCAATTAGCTGTTATTCCACTGCCCTTCAACTCCTTCGCCAAGATCTTTGTCATGCTCTCAATCGCCGACTTGGATGCCACGTAAGCTGAATATCCTGGCAGAAGTGACGCCACAAGCGACGTAGATATCATTATGATTCTTCCACCTCCACCACGGCTCAGCCTGTTTGCTGCTTCTCGACAGCATAGGAATGCTCCTCTGGTGTTGACGTTAAATGTCATGTCCCAGTCCTCCAACGTGGTGTTTCCCAAAGTTGGGTACTTTTGATCCAACACACCCGCGCAATTCACCAGGATATGGATCTTTGACCTGAACTCTTGCTCAGTTTTGTCGAAGAGGTCCTTCACTTGATCTGGGTTTGAAACGTCTGCTTTCACAGCGATTGCTTGCGGGGTATCAGAAGAAGATGCTGAGGCGTTGAGCTTTGATGCTAGTAAATCAGCTTGCATGGAGCCCGAGGCATAGTTGAGCACGACTTTTGCACCAAGAGAGTGAAGGTGGATCGCAATGGCACGACCAATCCCACGGGAAGCACCGGTTATAATAGCAACTCGGCCATCAAGTGGAAGAGGAGAGTTCGGTGGTGTCTCTTTGGGAACTTCATCTGCCATTATGAAGGAGGTATTACTACTTGGAGTGCTGGAAGTTGGAAGTAATGCGATTCTAGCTATGTTATGAATCAAGGTGACGATCCAAACAGCTATAAATATTTTCAAGTTGGTCAAGGCATCTTGTGAGCGATCATCACACAAGATTCTGAGAGGATCGATGAACGCATATGCTATTTCTAGAAAATGGTTAAAAGAGGATGTAAGTATTGATCTTTGCACTTGAATTGGATTGAAAGTTTACAAAATGGTCAAAGAAAGACAACTGGCAACACTAGCAGAAAAATAAACACAGCTTGAACATGTAATGCGTAGCGAGTGACGTACTCACCGGCAATGGCATCAAGTATGGAAATAAAAGCGCCAGAGGAGTAAATAATAAAATCTTATGTAATGAATGGTCAAAGAAAGACAACTGGCAACACTAGCAGAAAAATAAACACAGCTTGAACATGCAATCCGTAGCGAGTGACGTACTCATCAGCAATGGCATCAAGTATGGAAATAAAAGCGCCAGAGGAGTAAATAATAAAGTCTGATGTAATGACCTATTCAACGGAATCAGCAGAGCGTGAAAAATGAATAATTTAAGGAAAAATAAATCAAGAGGGAATAGTAAATCAAGAGTTCATATTGCTCATCCCGACATGTATCCAGAGAATAATGATTAGATTTAAAACTTTAGTAGTGTTTTTACAATTTTTGATATTAAAATAGCAAGAATAATGGTATCCATAATATTAAGAAATAAAAACAGATTATGGCATTTTATAAGTTAGCATCACTTAGAGCCCATACAGTGAGCAAATGACTAAATATATTCTCTATCCCTGATAAACCGGACTTGATTGTTTTTGTATCTTGTTTAGAATTAAAAGATGGGAGAGTCAGGTCAGGACTGAATTCAGGGCAAAAGTTTTGGAAATTCAGAGTTCTTAACAAACACTAATAGGAGAAGAAATATTCAGATGCGAAAAAAAGGTAATATAAAGATGAAAAATCGGGAGCTTACTCTTTTTTCTTTTTTTTCCGTTTTCATGCTAGGAATTAGCTTGGTCGTTCAGGAAGAATTTCCCCCGTCCCGAGTCAAAACTTGGGCAGGCTGCAAAGGAAGGTTTCACTCAGATCTCTCAGGTTAAATGTGATTATTTTGCAATTGTCTTGGATGAAGTAAAGTATGCGCAAGACAACTAGTGACACAAGTTAGCTCGCTACATTTGATGAAAAAGGATAAAAATCTTACATTTTAGCTTGGACATGGGGAGGAAGTCAGCTGAGCCTTTCAGAAGTCATCTTTAGCAAAATTACCAAGTTTCTTCAAGCAAAATAAGATTTCATTTCACATCAGTATTCAGACTTGAAATATTCTGTAGGTTAGGGGATAAAGTACTTCCCCTTGCACCTTCTATGATGTAGAAAATATTGAGATTGGCAGTCAAACCAGAAAATTTGCAGGTTTAAGCAAGATGAGCAAGTGAGGCCTCAGTAAAGCAGGATTTGAAGAGATCTGGAGCAGAGCTCAAGACTGCAGATTAAGCAGACAACCAATCCCTGCGGTCATATTACTTTACAATTACTCTGAACCTGAGTTTATGGACCAACCTTATTATTGAATTGAAGGTTGATTCTGTTGTCTGTGGATAAGGACCAACCTTATTATTGAATGGAAAGTTGATTCTGTTGTCTGTGGATAAGGAACCTGTCATATTTTCACCAATTCTTTAGTAATTTACTATTTATGCCAAGAATGGAAAAACATAAAGAAAGTATAAATTCCAGAAGCCAAATGGACTGAAAATTACGAGTAATCTCTGCACAAGCAAGCAGTAGTGTCAGACAAAAAGATTTGAGAGGTGTGGAAAGAGTTCGAGAAGATTTAGTAGTTACTAGATAGTAAATGAAAGAAGCTAAGAGACGGTAGAACAGCTTACCTATTTGAGGGAATCTGTTTAAAAGAACAATTAAAAGGTGAAGGATAAAGTTCGTTACCACACAGCAATGGATGGTATCAACAAGAGAAATCCTTTCAGAATAACTATGCTTTCACCATGCCTTGGAATCGTGTCTACAACAGTTTCTTCAGCCACATCTTACCAATAATCTTTACATGAACAAACTCCCCCTTCAAAATGATGAAAGCGGTATGCATCTCGGACACTTATCACTCGATTGGAAATTTTTGAGACAAACTTGATCCATGTATGGCAGTCATTACAGATACGAAGATTCTTTATTACATGCAAAGGGATTGTCTCAGACAAACTCAGAAGTCCAAAAGAAATAGCCAATTTCTCACTATGTATATACGCAGTAGGATCTTTCTGCTCCTGCTCTGTGTCATTCAGAAGGCTATAGCGATCTTGGATGTAACCAATTTCAACAACACGTTTGTTAAGATCAGCCAAGAATTCATAAATTTCATCTGAAAGTGGATGGAGTCGATCTCCAACAAAGAATGCATGAACTGTGTTCTTAACCTCAATCCAGCTACGACCTGGTTCTTTCTTTACGCCCCTTTTTTTCATCATTTTCCTCACCTGATCTCTGCAATACCATTTTCCAGCATTTGCATACATATTTGACAGAAGAACATAGGTTGCTGAATCTTCTGGCTCCATTTCCAGAAGATGGCGTGCAGCAAGCTCTCCAACATCCATGTTTTTATGAACATTACAAGCACTTAAAAGAGTCCTCCAAATCATTGCATCTGGTTCAATTGGCACCTCTTCTATAAATTTTCTTGCTCGGCTCAAAAAACCAGCTCGGCTAAGAAGATCTACTACACAAACATAATGTTCAGGCTTAGGCAGTAAGCCATGCTCCTTGCTCATGGACTCAAAGTAGCCAAGGCCCTCATTAACCAATCCCATGTGGCTACATGCTGATAATACTCCCAAGAAAGTGACGTGGTTTGGCATCTCACCAATTTTTTTCATCTCCTCAAAAAGGTCAATTGCTTCATTTCCACATCCATGCTGAGAATACCCTGTGATCATGGCATTCCAAGAAACTTCATTTTTCTCAGACATTTCAGAGAACTCTCTCTTGGAATCAATAATGCTACCACACTTGGCATACAATGTGATTAAAGCATTACAAACTTCAATTTCTGAATCAAACCCTTTTTTAACAATCACAGCATGGATCTGCTTCCCTTGCTTTATGTTGGCCATATTGGCAGCAGCACTGACTGCAGAACCAAAGGTGAATTGATCAACTTCCCATTTAGTTCTATTCAATTGAGCAAACACCTTAAGAGCTTCCTCACAGTATCCACTCTGTGCAAGCCCTGATATCAGTGCATTCCACGATATGCTGTCTTTATCATTAATTTTTTCAAATGCCAAAAATGCTTCTCGAATATTCCCACATCTAGCATAAAGACTGACGCATGCATTGCCAACTGACAGATCATCTGAATACCCAGATACGTAAGTTTGAGCATGAATTTGTTGACCTTGGTCAAGTGCTTGAATGCCAGCACATGCACTGATTGCACTCGAATAGCCAATGTTATCTGACTGGATCCCTTCATTTAGCATTTTTTCAAAAAGTTTAAGAGCTTCAGCAAATAAACCATGTTTTGTGTACCCTGCAATCATAGCTGTCCAAGAAACCACATCTTTCTCTTGGAGTCTTCCAAGGATTTCCAAAGCTGTATCTAGTTTTCCAAGCTTAGCATACATATCTATAAGCACACTACAAACATATACATTGAACTGAAAGCTGCTCTTTATGACATGTGTATGGATCTGCTTGCCCAGTTCAAGAGCTCCTGTTGAGGTACAAGTTCTAATAATACTTGGATAGGTAAACTGATTAGAGAATAAGCCTTGCAAATGCATTTGTCTAAATAGCCAAAACGACATGCTCAAATTATCTAGCTGTCCATAAGAAACAAGCATCACATTCCATAAAACAACATTCTCCGTCTTTATTGTGAGAAAGAATTTGTGGGCCGTCTCCATATCAGAGCATTTCACATATAGATCAAGTAGAGAAGCTTCAATCATGATATCTTCAAACATTCCTGCTTTTATCGCATAAGAGTGCAATTGCTCACCTTTACATAAATCTCCGATTGCTGCACAAGCACTTAAGAGACTTGCAACAGTAACACAATCTGGTTTCAAGCAATCAAGTTGCATCTTCTCAAATAATTCCAACGCCTTACCACTCAAGCTCTGCTGAGATAAACCAGAGATCAGTGAATTATACGAGATTTCATCCTTACACTGCATTTTCCCAAAGATTAGTTCAGCAGATATGAAGTCACCCAAACGAGAGTAGAGCGTAACAAGAGCATTGCAAACATATGTTTCTGAAGAAAAACCCCACTTAAAAACTAGGGCGTGAAATTGCTCCCCAGTATCAAAAAGCATTATCTTGGTGCAGGCACTTAACACACTGGAAAACACATAGGGAGTAGGGAGAATTCTTGATACATGCATTTGGCAGAAAAGTTGAATAGCTTCTTCTTCAAATCCATTCTGTGAAAAACCAGAGATCATAGCCACCCAAGAAACACTATCTTTTAAACTTAACTCATCGAAAACCTTTCTAGCCGAATTAATGAACCCTTTTTTGGCATACGAGTCAATCAATGGGTTGCTGACAACCGGATTAGTGGCAAAACCATGACGAATGATCCTAGCATGAATCTGCTCAACAAAGGGAAGACAGACATCACCGTCACCAGAAGCCCTTAAAACACTAGCGAACATGAATTCGTTGGGATTTACATTTTCGTCCAACAGTTTCAGAAATAGTTCCAATACTCTATTTTCCCTTTTCTCTGCCAACAAACCAGATAATATCTTATTCCATATAAGCACACTTCTTTCAGGCATATCCTCAAAAACTTTAACTACACCATCAAAATCAACCTCAGCAAGATAAATATCAATTAGCTTATAACACAATGCACTATCTTTATCAAAACCCAGCTTCAAAATCTTCCCGTGAAGCTTCTTGCAATCTATCAAAGACCCAAAATTAATACAAGCATCCAGAAGCCAGTGATATGTTTGACAATTAGCTCGAACCCCTCGACCTTCCATCCAGTGCAAGAACTCCATTCCTTTTAAATTTCCCTGAGTATCATGGTTAGGGACTTCATCATAAGCATAACAAGCTAAACCCAATCTGCTTAATTTCCTGCTAAAACACTGCACAAAGAACAGAAAAGTAAAAAGAACTTTCCAAAAAAACATAAAAACCAGAACATTGAGCTAAAAATAAAACAACAAAGAGTGCTGATTTGGGTTCAACCTTCCAGTAGTTTGAGGAAGGTTTAAGAGGGACATGGCCTTTGAACTGTCGCGGGAAACCCAAAGGGAAGGATATTGAGAAGGGCCTGCAAATGGCTGCGGGGGTAAAAATCATGCGTTCTCGGATTTGATAGACCATCCACAACCATACGCGTCGAGTGCAGACGTGTGCTTTGCCTGATATTTTGGTGATCGAAGCATTAAGCTTAAGGTGTACGTGGAAAAATGACATTTTCCTTATAACGAGAATGTAAGACATTTTTGCCCTTTGGGCAATTTTATTAATTTCTTATAAATTGGACAGTTATTAATTGTAATTTAGTTTTTAAATAAATTATCAGTTAAGTTACATAATTTGATTCAAATAAAATTAAAAAATGACCTAATAAATAATTTAAATCAATGGGTCGAAGTCTAGGTAGAAAATGAATCTCTTTTAATATGGACCTGGTTCATGTCGACCTTATGATGGGATAATCCGATATGGAAGTTATATATATAGGTTAAGGTCTCCTGCAATTACTCATATCAATCGTAAGCATAAGGAATCTCTAACTAGTTAAGAGGGCTTACGTTTTGAGAAAACTATAGAAAGACCTAACTTACGTCTCGGTGATGGATTCTCGTAAAGAAGGCGGTAGATTTAGCATCGTTTCGGTTTTGAAAAGCTCATTTGAAGTCTCAAAATCGAAATTAGGTACATTCCACATTTCTCTGTCTTTTGCCCTTTCACGTTCGATCTATGGTACGTAACTAAGGTACCATTACGTATTACACGTGATATCAAAGTGGTGACATGATCGAGTGGTTAAAAACAGAGATTTTTAAGTTTTTCTCTCCATAAGGTTTTCGGATAGTTGACTTCCGTTTCTCGGTTTTTTCTTGCTTTTATTGCATGAAAGTAGTATACATATGTTTAGCCTTGAGAAAAGGGCTAAAAACGAGCCTGGGAAGTAGGAAAAGGACTCGAAACTCATTGAAAATTGCATTTTTTTGACAAGGGAAGCATCACCGTCGCGAAACTCACCAAATTGCTTTTTTCTGACAAGGGATACATCACCATCGCTACGGTGAATAGTGCCATTGGGCAAGCGATGTGTATGGTGCGTGCGATGCACGAGTTGACTCGTGGTGCAACCGACACTGGGCGTATGTCTGGTGCATGCACCGCACGCGCTAGTGTTGGTGGGTGCATCTGCTTATGGAGCACGTGTGAGTGTCACGAGCCAGACGCGTCACCCGCGCGTCCACGTTGGCACGTGTTCAACACACGCCATCTGCAGACATGCGACTGATACAGTGCTAACATCAACATACGTACAGGTCTACAGTAAAATTTGAAAAAAAAACAAAAATTTCAGATTTTTCGTAAGGGTACCTCGAGGTGTTTTAGGTCATTTTTTAGGTCCGGAAAATTTATAAAGTGAAAATTTTTCATTTTTCTAAGTTTATTACATTAGTAATAAATAAAAGTTTAACTTTAGAAAAAGGAATTAAGGTGTTATGAATCTGATTTCGAGTGAAATTTCAGCTTTGGATATCACATGAGGGAAATACTTCAAGTTTTCGTATCTCCGGTCTCATATTTAGTGTTCAAGATCGTATGATAGTTAATTGGATAAGGAATTGAGACATTCTGAAGCCATTTTTGAGTGAATTTTCTTGCAACAAACTTGCCATAAGGGAGATGCATGAGATTCTTGTCTTGGGCGGTCGGTTCAACATCAAGTAATGCACAATAGTCACTCTTCTGAGATTTTTCTTTTACGAAAGTCTCAAATGAAGTTTTCAGAGAATGTCTTCAGCATGGGTGTATGACAATGAGACTGTGCATTCAGGTTTTTGCATTTATTGAAGTTACAATGTCACATACCATATGCCTATAAAGAATGTGATGATAACATAAATATGTATTCCTAATGTTGGTGGACTTTTTGCATGTTGATGAGGATGTAGTTACCACAGTGACCTTTCGAGTCAGTATTTTGAATTGTTCTGCTTACACATTAGGGAATGTCTCTGGTCTCATGTTCGGTTATTCTTCCCACATGTGTTGGCCTTATATGAGATTTTGAGATGTACATAAAGGCATTGGATAGAGAAAAATCGTTGCTTGAATGATTTATTCACCTATAGGTGGTAATGTTATGAGAGTTGATGATTTGTACTCTGATCGCTTTTATGTGTGAAGGTCTAGTTGCATATATTATGCATTCAGCCCACAAGTGTTTCATAATATGTGTGACCCGATTTTCAGCAAAGATACTTTCAGTATCGCTGATATCCTACATTTGTGCTTATCTAATCAAAGTTACTATGTAGTCACCTTTTCGGTCATTAAAATCATTGTCACCATTATAAACTTGCCCGGTTTCAATACAAAGAAGAGAACTGAGGATGTATTGAATGCTATTGAAATAATTGAGGTTGATATGGCTATACAGATATATAGACCATCTCCACCTACATACATGAGCTCGAAAGCTCATAAAGTAGCCTTTGAAGCTTAGGATCAGTCTGACAGATTATGTCTGATGACCATTAAGAGATCTATACCTAACCATCTACTTAGTGAACTTCCTGACACAGACATACAGAAGCAATTTCTTGATGATGTCTCCTAAAGATACACAGTCTCATCTAGTGTTGAGAAAGGTGCCTTGATTAAAGAATTATTCTCCATAAGGTATACGGGAGAAAGGCAGAGTAAAGAGGTACATATCAAGAATGATATATCTTCACAGTAGACTGAAGATGTTAAACATTCCTCTTCCTAATGTCTTTATAGTTCATCAGACTCTGAATACACTCCCTTCAGAGTTAAGTAATCTAGTGATGACATATTATTCACGAGATGAGGAATGAGACTTCAATGCTTTGATTTCCTATTATGTTGCTGAGGAGGAGAAACTCAAGTTTGTTACTCTTACAACCCTCGATGCAACTAAATGGAAAGCAAAGATGAAGCACACTAAGAGTAAAGATAGAAAGATTAAATCTTCTCCACATGTTGATGCTGGTCAATCGAGTGCCAATGAAGGTCCCAGGGATATAAAGTAGCCAGTAGTATAAGGCCTAGAAAGAAAGACTGTGACTATCAGATTACTCCTTAGCTTGTAAATTTATGAAGCTGATTTGCGATAGCCGCATTAAGTATTTGGTGACTATATAGTAGAGTATCTGATCAAGGTGCTTCCACGATGCAGGGGTTCATATCTAAGATAAAACCAAATAAAAGGAAAGAGGAACTGATGGTTGACAGCAATGAAGAAGTGGAAGCAATATCTATAAGGAATGTATATACTGAACCGTGTTACAAGGTTCATTTAGGTTTTTACATGACACATTTTTTATATGATCTTTGGATTAATTTTGGACAAAGAAGGTTGACGCTTTGTATTTAATACTTTTGTTGTACATTTGTATTTAATGTAAAACATGAAGGTACAACTTTGTTGTCATATGACTTGCATAGAATGTGTTTTATCCTGAATTAGTTATACACTTCTTCGTATCTTGCTGAACAAGTCATGAAATAAAGGACCCTGATGAATGAAAAGTCATACATGTGTGGCATAAAAATGTAAGCCACATTTTCAGAGTTAGGGTTGAGAGGTTGATTAAGGAAATTATTCTCTCAATTCTAGATTAAGATGATCTGGAAACATGTGTTGACTATTGCAAGGGGTAAGTTGACTATTGCAAGGGGTAAGTTGACTAATAAGGATATTAAAGTCAACTTATGATGCTGACTTGTTGAGTCTGATACATAAAGATATCAAAAGACCTTATAAGTATCATTGCACAATTCCAAAAGTATTATGACATTTGTCATGATTATTCCCATTATAGTTATGTGTTCTTGCTTAAAGAATGAAGGATGAGAACTAATTGAGAAAATTCATTCAGAAGTTAGATTTGACCATAGAGGAGAATATCATGGCAAACATGGTGTTTCAAGACTTGAAAATATCTGTTTGCCAGATATATGGAATCAGTTGGCATAGTGACTTGATTCACTATAGCGGGTAGTCTTGAGAAAAATGATGTGTTGCTGAAAGGCATAATCGCACCCTAAAGGACTTGAAAAAGTCAATGCAGAATAAGACTAATCTACCTAATTATCTAGAAGTGAGAAAGCCCAGCCTTAGACACATTTGTGTATAGGGCTTCCGTATTGAGGTGGTATAATCCTGATAAAGAAAATTTGCATGCTCATTATGTTCATTGCTATTTAGTAAGATATCCTGACCACTCTAAACGCTACAAATTTTGCTATAGAGAAGGAGGGAACATGTAGCACCCCCTTACCGCAAGGTACACACCGGGACGCCCAGAGGTCATTCCAATATATATCCTATGATAAGGGAGAACTACGTTCAAACACTACATAAACTTCACATGGCATCATATTATTATTCATTATAAAGCATCATAAGGAAAGCACAGTATTTTAAAACCCAACCTTTTCCTCATTTCATTTTATAACTCGAAAGTCTACATTGTCCTTCAAACAATTACGGTATGTACATCATTAAACCTAGAACAAAAGTACTACATGAATGAGGAAAATATACAAGTCTATCTAAGCCATCCAAA
>JANIIA010000006.1:25820985-25834004 GCA_027478495.1 Erythroxylum alaternifolium | reverse complement strand
AAGAAGAGAGTTGAGCTAGGGTTTAATTCTTCTTAATCTTCAAGAAAGATTTTGAAGTTGTTCAAGAGAAGAAAAAGTAAAAGGAAGAAAAAAACTTCCATTTGAGCTAAACATCTATTCATTTGGTAAAGAATCAAGGAAACTAAGAGAATCCTACCTAAGAATAAGGGGAAAGACAATCTTGACTTGGAATTTGCAAGCAAACTAGGTTAAGTATCCGCATTCAGGCGTTCCTAGAATTTGGAAGCAAATGCTAATCTGGAGCGTATAGTGAGTCGACCTAGATGGTCTTACCTTATTGTTTGTTTAATTTATGTTATGACTTGAGTGATTATGAATGAGATGTGAATTGATTGTGTTGGTTTCCGGATAGAAGGTCCGATGAATGTGATATATGAATAACATATTGAAGTGCTCCTTGTATATGAATTGGATGAAATATGTGATACATGACTTGGTTGTTAAATGCTGGACTTATTTCCGAAGGAAAGTGTAATCATGCATATAAATGAAAAAGTGATACTCAACTCTAATGTGAATGCCAGACTACGATCCGATGATATGTAGATGTGAGTGACTGCGAATATGCAAATATAAGTGATGCATTTCATTTTATGAATACATAAAATATAATGGCAGTTGTGACCAGAGTAGCCACCGATCCGAGCTTAAAGCTCAACGTGTGAAAAAGAGCCTCAAGCTCAAAAGTGATTCAGAGCCTCAGGCTCAACGCTTAATGAGCCCTATAAGGGACAGTTTTAATGAGCCCTATATGTGATAGTTATCAATGAGCCCCATATGGGACAGTTTAGGTACTCGGTCACAACAAAGTAACAAATAGAAAGTGAGGCTCATGTGATTGGCATATGCATAATATGAATTATTAAATTGTATTGAAGGTGAAATGTGAAATGTTGTGAATGTGATTATGTGTTGTGTGACTGGGTGAGCCATCGATGATGTCACTCATTGAGTTCGCAAAACTCACCCAAAATTTGCAATTATTTTTCAGGATCAGCAGAATACCCGTTAGGCCAACAGGAGTATACCTGCAGCATACAAGTGAAGGAAAGAGGTCGGGATCAATTTGCGTCTGCATTGCATTTCCTAATCTGTATTGAATTGTTTATTCTGCAACTTTTTGTATAAAATTGTATTCCGAATAACTAAAGCATTTATATTTGTGAAAAATGGCCCAAATGGCCATTGAAAATTTTGATGATTGTACTGCTATGATTGAAATGTTTATAAAATAAAGTGGGCCCGATTTGGTTATGAATTTTTGCGTATCATGTCTGTGGTTTAAAACAAAAAAAAATTATACCGATTTCTGAGTGATTGACTGCTCTAGCATGCCATCCTCGCGGGGCACGAGCTCGGACATCACCCATCGATGTTGGGTTCAGGTCTTGCGGGAGTGGGATGCTACATTGGTAGACCCAAATATTGCAAAAGTTGGAATTCCCTATTCATACCTGTTAGAAAGGAAATAGTGCCCTAGAGAGATTCCATCGTTAATGAGAGAAAAAAATGACTTTCATTAAGATTCACCTGAGACCTGACATCTTAGAAACTCACTGAGATTATCTATCAATAGCTTAACAGAAATAGGATAAGCTTTAGAGAATAAAACTAGATCATTTGTGAAATAGAGATAGGTAAGAGAGACTCTTCTATATATTGAAATGGAACTTGAATTTAGGATTATGTGAGATTTTGGTCTTAAGCATCTAAGAAAGCGCTTCCATATATAGAATAAACAAATAAGGAGACAAAGGGTCTCCCTGTCTAATTCTTCCCTTCCCCATAATAATTCCAAAAGGGGTACCATTAATTAGAACACAATAAGATGTAGTGGAGACATAAGCCTTAATCTAATTGATAAAGATATCAGGGAAGTTGAAAACCTTAAGTACCCTGAAGAGGAAAGACCAATTCATAGAATCGAAAGCTTTATTGAAGTCAATCTTAACAGCATAATTTAGAGGAGAATTCCTTCTAGTATAGCCTTTTAACAGTTCCTGAGCAATAAGAATATTAATACCAGTGCTTCTATCCTTCATAAAGGCATTCTGATTCTCACTGATGATGGACCTAAACCCCCTTCAAATGGTTTGCCAAGATCTTAGCAATAATTTTATAAATGACTTTTGTACATGTTATTGGCTTGAAATCACCAAAACTAGAGGGGGTTAAGAGACTTTAGGAATTAAAAAGAGAGAGGTTATATTGAGCTCCTTGAGGATGATGCTCTTTTAAAAAAACTCATGAATAGCCTCTTTAACCATAGGTCCAATAATAGACTAGGTATTATGAAAGAAAAAACCATCCCATTCATAGCAAAGACAATAGTATTGATGTCATCATTAGAAATAGGTTTCACCATCTCCTGAGATGCTTTAAGAGATATTTTGATGGAAATAATAGCTTGAAGAGAGTCCATAGAGGTAGAAGATTCTAGGTTTAAACCCAAAAGCCCCTATAGAAATAAACAAGCTCCTCCAAAATAATTCTTCCATCCACACTAGTAATAAAATAAATTTTATTGACATTTCCCCTGTTTGATAAGGAATTGAAAAAGAACTTAAAAGCTCCTCCTTAAGCCAATTAATCCAAGCCCTATGTTAGACAAGACAAGCCTACCAAGGCCATTTAAAAGGCCTACAATACCGCCTCTGCGTAAAAGATCTAGGGTCAACACCTCTGCATCTTCATCACATATAACTACCCCTAGGACTTACGCGTCCTATGAGCCCTAAGAGTAGTAGGACCATCTGTTGCTACATTTTCCCACATAGGGCTTAGAGAAAGAAATTACAATCCTTTCAGATAAGGTAAGTCAAGGCACCAATGTACTTCGATTGGGATGTATTAATGGAGGAGGACCTAATAGATGGCATAACGGTGATCATCTCTTCTGATTGAGGGCTTCACTTCTTTAACATTTGACAGTCGGTCAACAGGGAGTTGATCTTAGGGTTTATATATACGATTTAGATTGAAAACATCAAGACATTATGGGAGACGACTTTGTCCCTAAATTTAATCTGAGTTGTACAAAACACAACCTCATTAATAATTCGTTTAAGGCCTATGCCAATATGTATATTGAGGAGCACATTCAAACCCTATAGCATTTAGAGAATATGCTAAGGGCTTTTGATATAGAGGAAACTGAAAGTTCATCTACCTTATAAAGTACAAAAAGATCATTAGCAAAATTCAGGCTAAAGATTTTGAACTTCCTATACTTGGAATGACACCTGAACCTACTATTTGGTTCCACATTTCTCAATAATTGCTTGTTGAATGTTGGGTCGAATTGAGCGACAAGTTTTACAATTTCTTATCACTCAATATACCTCAAGTGCACAAGTCGTAAATGTAGTATATGAGGTGTCGATCCCTCGATGAGTTGGTGAACTAATCGAATTCTAAGTTGTATAAGGTCTAAAAGGATAATTAAAATAAAAATAAAAACTAAACAGAAAAGTAAATAGTCGGATATGTATTGATTGAAAATGAATCCGTAAAATTAACACAAGAAATCAAAATTGAGCATCATCAAATGACAATTGGAATTCAATAAGGAAGATTAACAAATTAATCGTATCATTAATGCTAACTTGGTCACTTTTAAGTTAATATGGTATCGATCTTAGACTTTCGACGAGTGGATTACTCCCTCTCAAGTTATAACTATTAAACCCTAAATTATAAAACCTAATTGAATTATAGAATTTGTAATCTCTCACTTAACAAAAAATCCACACTTCTAATTAGATCTTAAGCCGTCTAATAGACTATCGAGTCCTCACACGAGATCTCTCTTCGTATAAATTATCGATTTGATTACTTACGTGACCTATTAAATTGTTTAACTCTCATTATCTAATCTAATCATTTTGTTATTGGTTCACTCTCTCGATTTGTTACCAAAACATGTACATACAACAAATAATCACAACACCTATTATCATTAAGAACAAAACCAACTAGATTAACATTAAATCAAGAACAAATCCCTAAAGAAAAGTTAGAACATCCTTAACCTAAGATTTATCATCATCAATCTCACCTCATGCAAATAAAAGATGGACAAAAAGAGAGTAACTTGGAGGATTGGAGGTTGAAGCAGCTAAAGCTCCACCTTCTTCTCTCTCTTTGTTCTTCCTTTTCCTTAGATCTTTCCCAATGTAGCAAAATGGAGACACGAAAATTAGGGATTTTTTCCCCCTCTGTATTCTCTATTTGGGTAAAAATTAAGTTTTACTCAGGCTCAAAAAGTCTGAAATGATCCTAAAAAGTTGAGTTTTAAAAACTAGTCCACATTTGCTGTCGCGTAGGCTACGATCGTAGCCTACTAAAATGTTCTCTATCCTTAAAATGGTTCTGTCATGATCATGACCTTGGGTTATTGAAGTGCTCTTCAATAACTAGTGAGAATAGGATTGATAGATTGGATCTCCTTGTTCGAGCCCCCTAGAACCTCTAATAGTGTCTGTTCAACTCCCCATTGGTGGGAATGTTTACAAGCACTATTTGATCCCATCCACACTAGTGAACTTAAAGGCTTCTAGAGTGTTAGAGGAGGAAGGACCATACCCCTGTATCATAAACTCTTAAGAAAGTCTATTTTTAGAGCACAGACATTTTTAGCATTATTTTCATGACATATTACTTGTTTTTTGAACAATTCTATGGGATTTGATGGTCAATATATTTTGTTTAAGGTCTTATTGCTGCCTCTTAAAGAAAGGAGGAAATTTAGAAAAGAATTGGACAAATTTAAAAAAATTCTAAAAAGTGAAGGACTGTAAAAACACGACACCTATACACTACTATTTTTTGAGTCAAGCCAACAAGCAGTAGCTTTGACAAGAAGTTAGGTCAACTTGGCAAAGTATTTACTCCACACGGAATTGCTTTACTTAGTTATTTGGACTTCCAGCAACTAGATTGTCCCGAAAAAGCAAATAATGTTGTTTCTTATTACATTGGCAACCAAAACTAATTGAGGGCAGTTCAAGCCTTCTTCTGATTTCAGGCCTTCTTCTGTTTGGGCTTCGGTGATGGGAAGATGACGCGGAAGACCCAAGCGGCAAATATTGCCCCCATGAAGGGGCAGATCCAGTAAACGTATAACTGCTCCCAAGTGTTGTGCCATTTGTTCACATATGCCCAGCCGAAGGCCTTGAGAGATGCACAAAAGATAACCAGTTAAGAGAAGCAAATATAGTAGCATTGACACTAAAGATGGTTTCCAACTCATTTCCACAAGACGTCTCTTTTCAGATAAACTACATTCATCCAATGAATACCATGGTATCAGAAGCCAATGATTCAGAGGAATTTGGAAGCAATTCCGCAAACACCTGATGCAAGATTTTAGGGTGAAGATAGATCTTCCAAATGTCATGATGTTGGTTGTCAAGATGGTATCATAACATGTTTAAACAATTACTCTCACCATCACTACATCAATTAAACCTGTTAATGATAGCAAGGAGACTTGTTATCTGGAAATACCAGTTATTTCTCTCATACTTAGCTTTTTAGATTACAGTGCCAACCTAACGATAAGCATATTGTATGCGTCACCTACATGTGTGCACATATTACACCCGAGATTCAAAAGCACTCAAGCACAAACAAATCTTAAAGTTATACTGTCAACGGTAAGCTGCAAAACCCTTGAATAAAGACTTTCAAAACCAAAACAACTTTGCTTACACTCCATTCTGCCCCTCATCCTCAGATGCAGACTGTTTCATTCTTTGCTGATAAGGTTCCACCTCTGACCTGATTACATGTTTCTTTTTCTTTCACCACATATCCAGCAACTATTTGCTGTTTTCTCCAAACTAGCGGAATAGCTGGATGTCCAAACTAGGAAATAGATTGTTCGTTTACTGGACTAGTAATTTTATCAAAATGCTCTTTAATGACCTCAGACGAAAGGTTATGCCAGGCACAGTATCAATGGCAACTATCTCACCTTTAGTAATGATCAGCGCATTCATAAAATGAAGGGGAAGGATCTTATATATAATAAATTGCAGTCCACATTGCTTTTACTATTTATAGGCATACTAAGAATGAGCAAGATCAAGGAAAAGTGCAATGTCACCTCAGAAGGTTGAAACTTCAGACTTTTCTTCACATTTAGTAGAACAGAAAGAATTATATGCACATCAAGACACTTAGATACACAAAGATAGGCACGCGTGGTCTACAAACTTAACAGTAGCCAGGACAAAAGAAAGACAACTCAAGCATTTATTATGTTAAAAACTGGTGTAAACTTTTCATCTCAACCTTGTATATTTGGAGTTGATGTTTATCTACTTCACATAAAACAACGCCATATACAAGTGGTATCCATTGTGTAATTCCATACAAATTGGTGCCACCAAAGGAAGTTCAGACATATAAAGATAACATGAATGCTAAAAAGCTGACCAAACTATTGAAGAGAAAATGTTCGGAACAAAGTTCCGACAAAAAGATCAAGAGAAGAATGCAGATATCTGAAAAAGTAGACCCTTGCATTCAAAACTCAAAAGATTCTGTTAACATGGTAAAACGACTGACTCAATGTGCATTAAAGATGATTTGATCACACCATAGCAGCAGTCTATACAATGCAAAAGGGAGGATGACTGTTCACACCTTTGGAACATGTTCCATATCACTACACCATACAAAAGCAGACACATTGTCAAGACAGATAAGACTGGAGATAAAGATAAGTTGACTACTCACATTGGCAGGATTCATGGACGGTCCAGTGTACTCGGCACCCGCAATAACCAGTGAAACAGTAGCAACAGCAAGAAGCCACGTCTGGAACAGTGGGTTACGAGGACCCTTAAGTATAATTACAAGAACAGCAAAGGTAATTAAGAAAGTCAAAACGCCCTCAGCAATGGCTCCAGTTTGCAGGTCAACTTTCAGAGTAGGTCCACCAAGCATATGTTTATATTTTGGTGGCATCACCTCCATTATAGCCAAAGCACCACCAACAGCACCGGCTGCCTGTCAAGAAGACTATCAGCAGTCGACATATTCCCACCCATTTGAAGATTTTTAACCATAATCAAGTTCTAGGAGATAAAACTCAACATATAGCACTTATTCTTTCCGTTTCAAACGATCCCTCGTTGCAGCATTCTAAAATTTGTTCTTTCTCAATTACGACACAATTGCGATTCACTTCCAGATATCTATTTTCTTTTCAAGTAATTTCCAAGTTGGATTTTATGTTAAAAAGGGGATGGAGAAATATCAAGGGACTACAATTAACTAAAATCCAGTCAAATCTTTTGACCCTCCTTTAGAACAAATAACAAGATCCCAAATCAACAGAAGTCATTCAGGGAAAAGAAGCTAAATTCATAGCCGATGCAAGCATGTGTACATGTATACCTGAGCTGGGAATCTAAGTGCCATGGATAAGAGACTGTCTCCACCAATTCCAGCAGCATAGAACGCAGCAGTAGCTGTAGGATTGAAACTGGCCCCACCCAAGGCCTCACCGATCAAGCCAAACAAGAATACAAACACAAAAACAACAAGGGTAATGATAATCAGCGGAGCCCAAGCCAGGTTCTGAATCCCAAGCGCAGTGACTATAAGGTGAGTGAACAGCCCAAACACGGAAGAGCAAAATACCCACATAAAAGTAAGCACTGTATCACCCGCCGCCGCCTTTATAGCCCCCATTTCTGGTCGATTTTTAATTCCCACCAGATTTCTTGTTAAAAAACTTCTATGACATACACTAAACAATCAAGGCGGCGACTGGATATCCGGGAAAGATGTTACCTTTCTTTGTGTAATGGTTTTTTTACTGGAATTGGCTGTCAAAGACTGTTACTCTTGGTGTCGTGGGGGCTTGATGCATACAGGACAGAAGGTGGTTTTGGTGGTGGAATGGCGGCAGCAGAAACAAAGAAGAGTTGGAATGGCGACAAGGGTTGTTTTGTTTTCCTTTCAACTGGCTAACAAATATTGAGCAAGATCGTTGCTTTGGTGTTTGCTTGTTTATAGGTCTGTTACTTTTTCATCTGACTGCGACAAAAGTCCAAGTGCATCTGTTTTACTGATTTGACCATAGGAATTGCTGTTTTGCTTTTCATCGTTGTTGGATCTGAAAAACAGAAATAATCTGCCAATGGGATTACTATAACCATCAATATTTGCAGGCTATTATACGTATAGCCGTTGTGAACTTTATTATTAAGAAAACAACATTAATATGATGCAAGGGAATCTCAATGTATTCATATAAGGCAAGCTGGCAACGCATTTAATAATGTAATTTTTCTAAGAACAAAATCAAGACAAGGCCCCAGAAAAATGAAACAGTAATCAATTTGTTGTTGGTTGAGGAAACGTGATGCTAATATTTACAAGGACTAAAAGCTTTTTATTTATTTATAAATAAACTAACAGTCGACATGTACCAATCACTAGTTACCTTTTTTTTTCCCTTTCTGTCTACTACTTCAAAACTTTATCACGTTTTATACTAATTCATCAAAAAATTTAATATAATATAATCTATGATAATAGACATCGAGCTGATAACAAAAAGGTTAAAGAATTAAAGGTTCAATTGATATTAAACTGTTATAAAATTAATATATAATAAATAAGAAGTAAAAATATAATATAAAATAAAATACTTTATTGAAATAAAAGTATACTAATAATGCCTATTAATATATAATAAATATAATAATTAAACTAAGATTGAATCTAATACAGAATTTAAAATAAAAATAAAAATTATATTTCCTTATCAGCGTTTATTTAAATAAAAATTCGTAAAAGTTTTTAAAGAACATAGACTCTATCTTCATTTTTAATGTCCTTAAACATGCTTCTTTATAATTTACATATTATTTTGTAACACATTTTTAAATTATCTTAAGAAAAACTACTTATATATATTTATTAAGAATTTAATTTATTAAACAAATTCATAGAAATAATAATTAATTTTTAATAATAATAATTTTAGATTTTAAATTAAAGTATAAAAAGATAAATAGAGAACCTAAATTTTAACAAATATAATTTATTAGTAAAATTAAATAAATTTAGAATTTTTTTAAGGATAGAAATAGTACTTCATTTTTAAAATAATAATTTTAAACAAAATTTTTAATTAAAATATATTTTATTGATTAGATTGTGTGACAAAATTGAAAAAAAATCATTACAAATTTCAAAGATTTATTAAATATTAAATATACCTATTAAAATCTCTAACTTTAATTTGCATTAATGATAGGTTAACAAGTGTAAGAAATAGAGAGTGACAATGAAAACGTGGTAGGCTCTACGTACTCAAATGAACTGTAAGATTCTTTAACCAGGGTAATGTGTTGGGCTCCACATACTCAAATAAGCTTACTCATGGAAGATTTTTTAAGAAAAATGACCAATTTTGTCTCATAAAGGTGTTAAATATAAACCGTATTGAAACTCAAGTTGGTTCGTATTTATTTCAATTGAATCGGTCAGATCAATCTGACTTTCAATTATTGATAATAACATCTACTCTTAAAGGGATCAATATCAAATTAGGAGAAACAAAAAACTTCTCTGGGTAATATGAGTTTTTGCTCATTTGTAGTTTTAACTAATCAATAAGAATAACAAAGAAATCTATTTAAATAATACATGACCCAAAGATAAAGAGATTACAAAAAAACATTATGGAAGAGGTAAAACAAAAGAACAATTTGAATTCAGATAGATTAATAGGACCAAAAACCCAAGATAACATAAATATTGACATATGATAGACAAGGTTATTCCTAACGCTTTATAAGCCCATGACAAAGTAAAAAAAAAGTTCTAATAAATTGACAATATGTAAATATATAAACTTCAAAAGTATATTTTTATTACCAAAATTTAATATTCATATATAAGTTACTCAAGTTATAAGCTCACTTACTCAAAAAAAAAACTAAAACCAAATAATTATTATGGTAGCTAATATAATCTTGCAAATGTGAAAAACAACAAAATCACTAAAATAGCTACAACAACCAAAAACAAACAAACAATAGGAATAGCAATTGAATAGTAACTTCAAATTACAAAACACCAAGCAATTATAGAACTGCACTAACAAGTACATAGATAATTGTGGAAAGTAATTTGTCTGCGCATTTTTAGATGCAAAATCATCAATAAAAGTACCAAGATCAATATTTTACAATATATCCTTCTTGATAAATAAAATAGTCAAACAATTAAACTTTTCTTATGACAATGATGATCTCAAGTAGTTTTTAGTAATTTTAATTTTGAAATAATTCTTTCAACTGATTCTATAGTCACAAGTACAGTTCATAAGATTCGATAAGCAATTGAAATATTTAGATAACAATCTACAGGTTTAACAAATTCAATAATTTCAATTGCTGACATTGACTCATTTGGCAAAGTCATTGCAATACTTTTAATTCAAAAAAAGATCATTTAAATTCACTTTCAATACATTATCATGAGAAAAAGTAATTGTAAAATTAGTGCAATCTTCTCTTAGTTTAATATATATATCTAATGATTACAACTTTTTTAAATCAAATAAGAATTCAAATATCCGTTCAAATGTTGTCAATTGCTCAAATATATTCTTTAACGAAGGAATTTTTATATCCACAACAATTAGAAACTAACTAACTATAAAAGACTCCTTATATAAAGGACTCCTCAGTTGATTATATTTCTTCATCATGATCATTTTCATCAAATTGTCTTTTTTAATAATACGACATCTAGTAGGAAGTGTAGACTCTACATTCATCTCATGTGCGAGAATTTTGAAAATATTTATACCAGAGATAAACCTTTGTTTCTATATTACTCAAAAATACCATCACACCTTCTAATTGCTTCATGATAGCGATGCTTATTGACTTAGATTTCTTTACTCACCTTGTTAATAGTAAATAAAATATCATACCAAGTAAAAACTTAAAATTCTCTAAGTGCACCAACCAAATTTTCTACTTCACTATTTGATTTGACATCATCATAAGATCTAAATAATTCCACCAAAGTCAATCTTATTTAAGGAGCTTAAAATTTAATAGTGTTAACACTTTTTATTTGACTCTCTTAACGAGTATTGGACAATGGTTTCATCATTAGGCCTATAATATTATAAAGCATAGCGTTTCACCTTTTAGGAGAACTTAAAAATAATGCATATAAGCATTGTATAACTCCAAAAAATGAAATATCTTTAACACAAGAACGTGTAATATCACTACAAGTAAGGTTAAGCCTATGATAAGCACATGACATATATAATGCTCTCAGACTTTTTTCAAGTAATAACTTTTAAACTCCTTAGTGCTTTCTCTTTATATTTGAACCATTTTTATAACCTTGACCCCTCATATCATGGACATTAAGATTAAGAGAATTAAATACATTCGATGATTCATTGAAAGTCTTAATCTAGATGTGTCATCCACTTTCAAAAACTCTAAAAAATACTCTATTTTTATTTTGTTTCTTAACATATTTACATATCATACTATTGTTTGTTCTTGATGGCTAACATATGGGGTATAATCAAGAACTATAGAAAAGTATTTCACCTCTTTAATGATCTTTATAATAGAATTTCTAACATTATGGGTCAAAAGAGAAATCAACTCATTTTGAATTTTGTTACCAAGATAATGATGATAAATTTCATGAGTTTGAATCCATCTAACATGATCGTGCATTGTCATATCAAATTCAACAATCATCTTAATTAATCCCAAAAAATTACCATTACTATCTTATTAAAGTTTCTCACTGGATCATTGAAAATCTAATTTGTATTTAACAAGAAATTTCACAATGTAATTATTTTTATTAAAACTTGTCTCCAACGTTCTTTCTTCTTTACAATTTCTTGCTGCAAATCTTTATCAATTGTTTGATTTTGCTAAATCTTACTATAACATCCCATATTTTGGGTATATTCTTAAGGTTCAAACCTAGATTAAGCATTGCATACACATGCATAACATTATTATTCATACACGAATTGATATTTGAACACATTACAAGTAAGCATATGCACTCATTTGATATATCCCGGGGTATGAAAAATGTTAAGTGAACATGATGTGACTTGTGATTTAGTATGTCTTGAATTTTGGTATGTTTGGATTTCAATTAGTAAATTGGAATGAAATGTTATGGATTGGGAAATTGATGAATTAAATATACATTTGGTCTAAAAAAATGCCAAGTAGTAAGAAAAATTGATATATGAAAATTAGGATGACTAAGTCTATAATTGAGTAACATTTGACATAGATCATTGTGTGATAAATGGACTAGTAAGTTAATGAAAATTGGCAGCTATGATTACATGACGTATGACCTAGCTTTATTGGTGACATATAGCAACATATTAAAGTGATAAATGGAGGATATGCCTTTAGACATATGGCAAATTAATTGGATGAGACCAAACACCTTAGGTGTAAGTTTCAGTAGGAGCAACTCCAGCTATGGTCATTTCTCTTCTTCCTTCCTCTCACACACCACCAAAACACTCTTTCTTTTACCTCCATGTGTTTGTTTACGATCATATCCAATTGCTACATAAATAATCCATATTTTACCTTCACAAAATTAAGTAAAATATCATATTGTTGTTGTTCACTGAACCTAGACAAAATCCATCCAAGTTCCACCTTGAATTTATAATGATTCTACATGTTTGGAGTATTGATTTAGAGTGACCTTTGAGCTGGAATTAGAACTAAACAAGTGAGTAAAATATTAGTGTTTTTGGCATGATATAATGGAGAATTGATGACGATGAATGAGGATGTAACATCCCGGTTCCGTAGAACGGGTCGGACCAGAGAAACGGGTCCAAGTGTAGTAAATCAACACATTTCTTGCTCATGCATTTGTGAATAGTGAGTTTTGCGCATAAAAATTTATTGTACATGCATTCATGACAATTGTCCCGGTGT
>JANIIA010000006.1:25770763-25787665 GCA_027478495.1 Erythroxylum alaternifolium | reverse complement strand
CAGTTTTCGAGCTACTGTTCATCCCTACACCCTTTCTCACATTCTAGTCCAAATTTGGAACTCTTCAAGCCAAAATTTAACAGTACTTCCTTCACAAGAAATGTAGCCAAACTTCTTAAGTTTAATTCAAGCTAAATCTCATCTCAATTGCATAACCACATAAAAAGTTATAACAAAAACATGGAAACATATACAAATCCAATTTCCAGCTTTTCAACCTAACTTACCTTCTGTCACTTCCATACTAATTCTACACCAATGAGCATCCAATTTAGTCAATATATCAACCACAATCAAAGCAAGATCTCCACTTGAACATGTATCCCCAAAAATTGCAGCAACCTACACTCAATCATTTTTCCTTTTCTACACTCATCTACAACATTAATTAACACCCAAAACATCAAAATATCTCTATTTTACATTCCTCAAACTCTACCTCATCAATCCTAAATCAAACAAGCAAGTTACATACCTATATAAGTAAAACACAATTTCCATTAAATTAGTTCACATAACATCACAATTAATTCTTTTAACTAACAATTCATGATATAAAATACAATTCTTACCTACTTAAGCTTCCACTTCTTCAATTCTTCAAAATTGTCACAAACTCTCTAACCTCCACCTCCATACACGATCATCATTATCTTGGGGGGTGGGGGTAGAAGGTTTAGGTTTTTAGTGAACCAAAAGAAGAGAAAGCAAGGTGAAAGAGAGAAAAAAAAGTTGATCACAAATTCAAGGAGAAGTAAGGGAGGAGAAAGCTACGAGAATGATGGAGAATGTTTTTACTTAAAACACCACTCACCATAGACAAGAAGAAGCATCGTGAAAGACCAAAAGATGGATGATTTTTATTAAATAAACATATATGGTGGCATGTTAGGCAAGTGACAAGTGTCACTTGCCACATATCACATGCTTAGGCCCTCTTTTAGTTCCTTTCCAAAAACAATTCAATTTCTACTCCAATTTTTCTCCAAAATTTCAATGGCTTAAATCATTAAATCCGAAAATCATTTATCTAACTTTTCAGTGCCATTGAACAGTCATTTTTGCTACCGATATATCATTATTCTGCCACTTGGCATTTTTCCTAGTCCAAAAATTATCCCGAAATTTTCAAAAAAATTTCTAAAATTCTCCAAAAATTGGAAAATCAAGATGACCCTCTCCAACACAATTTTTCATACACACAAATCACATTTATTATTAATTTTTTATCTCACTTACATTTATTAACAAATGTACCAGGAAATGTCATGAATGCATGTACAATCATTTACATGTGCAAAATTCACTATTCACTTATATGTGTATGCATTAACATGTCAAGACAATTCTAAGCACTTATAAACTATTCCAAATTACTATTTTAGCCTTCCTATTAGTGATGGGATGTTACAATGTATCTGGATCCGATGCATAAACAACGTTGGTATATTCAATCCATAATGTTACAAAACCTATATAATACTCCTGGATAGACATGTTTCCTTGTGTGTAATTGGGCATTTCATAATCCAGTTGAAACCTCCTAACTAAGCTATTATGATCATACACTTTCATGAGATAATCCCACATGTCTTTAGCTATCTTATATGGTCTTAAATTGACGACAATAGAAAGATCCATGGTCTGCAACAACCAGCTCTTGACACGGGCATCTTTTGTTGTCCACTTAGTAGCTTTGGTAGGATCAGTAGGCTTACTATCTGTGCCATCAAAAATCCCCCATAATTATTTCCTCTGAACATAAACCTCAAACTAAAATTCCCATACAAAGTAGTTCTTATTGGAAAACTTGGTACAAGCTATCATTGATTTATTTATGAATACAATGACAAGAGAAGTATCAAAATGCCTCACAATAGATGCATCAAGAACCTAAACCAACCAGAAAAAATTAACAAAAATTTAAAGAATAAGAAACCCTAAAGGGCTCTTATACTATAACAAACCACAAATAACATAACAAGATTTTTGTGGAAATTTTTAGTGCCTTCCTTTGGGCTTTCCTTCCATTTATATAGTAATTTGTACAACACATCGTATCCATTAATTACAGCAAATCAACTGCTCAATAATATTTCCAAATTATAGCAGATCTTACTCTAGGAAAGTACATATTTACAGAAACATTTGGCAACTAGGAATTTAATTATATGTTTGATTACTAACATTGTTTTATTTGAAATATTAGCTCACGCTACTATTCAAAAACATTACTTTAATCTTTCTAATGGGCTAGTATCCCATTCAAAATTTATTGATCTTGAGTTTGCTCAAAAAAATCAATTAAACTTAAATAGGTAGATAATAACTTTATCAATCACATCTCATGTGACTCTTAGATCCATTAGGTGACGACTCTTGTCAATATCCATAATATATCAATCATATATTCAAACATGCAACTTATACACTCATAGTCAAATTATATGCTTAAACATCAAGCTTAGTTTGATTTTATTTATTGATTTTCATAATTTAAAATAATATTTCCAACTTTTTGGAAAAATTAAATTATATTAAATTCATTGATTCTTAAATAAATTAAATTCCTATTACAAATATAAAATTAATTTAATTTGAAAAATTTTTTTAAATCCAATTAGAAATTACTTCCAATTATTTTGACTCCTTTAACAAAATTTAATTGAAAACAATTTTTAGTAAATTATGTTTCTTACTTATTTTAATCTAAAAAATCTTTCCAAAATTATATAAGTTACACAATCTAATCCAATTAGAAAATTATTTCTAATCTAATTAGAAATGATTTTTACTTAATTAGAAAACTAATTTTCTAATACTAAAGGAAACTACTTTCAAAATTTAATTAAATAATTTTAAATTTAATTAAGAAAGTCCTTTATATTATTTATTTAGAGATTAATTTCTTAATTAATTATAAAATCTATTGTTAATAAATTAGGAAACTATTTTCAAATATATTAAGAAAGCTCATTTTTCTTAATTAATAAATAAAAACACTTTTCAAAATTTAACCAAGAAAAATACATTTTCTACTAAATCAAGAAACTTATTATTCATAAATAAAGAAACAATTTCTAAATAAATTGAACAATGATTCTCTAAAAAGTAAAATCATAAATTTAATTTCTCTGAATCAAATTGAAATAAATAAATTTAACTAAGAAACAGTTTCTTAATTATTTAGAAAACACTTTTCTTAATTTTAAGGATTCTAGTTAATTAATTTCGATAATTAAAGCTAATTAATTCTAATTTGGGAATCAACATATTTATTATTCTTAATCATATTAATAAAAATAATTACTTTAATTTTAGAATTGAATATTTGAAAATTTAAAACAAATTCAAATCTGATTTGAAATGTAGTCTTGGAATACTTTATTCTACTAAGTATAATTTTTTCCAAGTTATCAAACAAGCTCTGTTCTACGACTAGAATAAGCCGATTCATGTACCCAAACAAGGGTTTTCTAAGTTAGGAATCCATTATTCTTAATCGAAAATAAGCTAACCTTATGCCCAAACACCCTTTTTCTCAAACTTGTTTGTAGACATGTCTACTCGTAAACATGTTTCCAAACATGCTACTTCTTTAAGTTAAGAAACCCTAATTTTTATAATAAAGAAACCCTAGCCATCATGTGATGCCGCCGTTGCCACAAACCACCACCTGTCCACCTTTGCACCATCACTCATTGCCTATTATTTCACCATCTGTAGCTCCTCTAGCAGCATGCAACACTTGTGTTTCGCTAGCCAGTCACGCCTCCAAGCCATTAGCTGCAGCCTTCTCCAGCCGCAACTCACCCATGGTGGCTCCTTCAGCGTTTCACATCACTAGCAACTTTCATACAAAGTAGAACCCTGCCGCCACCTCAAAGCTGCCTGGAGCCATCATCAATTGCAGCTTCACGACAGTCAAACGAAGTCGCAACTTACTCACCATTGTTGGAAAATCCCGTATTCTCCAGCAATCACACAACACAAACCTAACACCTAGAAAAATCAAGAAACAAACTCCATTCTATAAACAAAAAATACCCAATTACCATAATGCTTATCATAATCAGGCTACCACATACTTTTCATCCTAAACACTTAACTGTATTGAGTGAAATATTGAAGTTATTGATGTGATTATTATCAATATTGACTAAGGAGGTTAATTTTAAGATAACTCGAATCTAATTATATGTTAATTTGATTATATTATGATTTAGAGCATGTATGGGCAAGTTAAGATTAATGAAGGATTGATGTAAAATTTATATTTTTGATTAAGGTTTGCTTGAGGATAAGCAAAAGCTTAAGTATAGGGATACTTGATAGATGCATATTTGATCATATTTATACCCTATATTTGATGTATTTTTGCTTGTGGATTGACTTTGATTCCATGATCTGGAGTTCTTTTATGCGTAGATCTATGGTGGGATGTGATTTTTGTTGATTTTTCATTTCACTTTTTTCTCTTTTTGTTTTCGATGTGAAAAGATTCTATTTTTTCTTCTTTTAACAATCGAATACACCCATGTATAATTCGGGTGTTTGGTTTCCAAATTAGTAATTATTTTGGTCTTTATGAGTTTTAGATGCTTTGACTTGCAACTTTTGCTTTGTTTGGTTTATGATTAGTGTCTTATACTATAGTTCTGATAAAGGTAACTTACTGTTTAGTATTTAAAAGTTGTGGACTTAGGGCTTGCTGCTTTTGCTTCTCCAATGAGTGATCGGAGTCGGAGGTGGTGTTCTGGTAAATATATTTACATGGAATGATAGATCTTGTTTGCTATGGTATTGCCAACCATGTCATAGACCAGATCTGGGTTTTGTTTGTTTTTCTCTTGATTGTTTACGAATCAATGTTTGTGTCAGAAAGTTGTGGTCTTGGGCTTACAATCGTTACTTACTCTTTTGGTTGTATTGACTTGTTGTTTGTGATAATATCCATAGCGTAGTTTTCTTGGGCTACTAACTTTCCCTTATGCTAATTTATTTGATGTTTCATTGTGGGGGTTTGACCTTGATTTTCGAAAGTGCCATTAAAACCTTAGCTTTCTCTTCTGCTATTTACTCTATCTCCAGGTTTCGTTTGGGATCTTAACCCTAATCTTCTCTTGCTTCGCGAATTCTGGCGATCTTTTCCTGTAGATTGGGTGATTGTTGCTTGGCAAGGCTTGTTTAGATTGATATAGACTCTTCCTTAGGTTTAAAGATTAGATTGCCTGTTTTCTTGATCTCCTGTTTGCTTATTGCGTTGTGGTTGCTTGGTTTTTGCTCATTTTGGGTTTTTAGCTATTTTGATAACTGGGCATGTTAGTTGTCCAGTTTTTTTCCTCTTCTTTTTTGTTGATTATTACTTTTCTACTGTCAATATTATGGGTGTGTATAAGTTTATGTCCTTATGTCATTACCGGGTTATGACGGCTTTGAAAAGCACTTAGCTTATGGCGGCATTGTTAACGACGAGAACGGTTATAGTGGTATAGGCCTTAATCTCGACGATGAGGTGGGTGGCAGTCAAATGGTGGGTGAAGGTGGACAAATCTGGGTGTTTCGAGAGAAGGTGGGTGATGTTGTGTGCGTTGGACAGAGTGGTGGGCATAAGGAAGAGGATAAGTAATAGTAAGGAGGGGATTGAAACTAAAGAGAGCTGCATTGTGCTAGATTTAGAGTGAGGGGAGAGAGTGTATATTTAGGAGCTTTGTAGTTTATAGTGTGGGCCGAGTTACACATATAGAAGCATGCAGTTCAGGAGTTTTTTGGGTGTTAAAGTGTCACACGGTCGTCGTCCTAAGTAGGTATGTATTTACTTTTTTTCACGTTAATTTTACGTTGATGTAAGGTAGGATAAGCTTCATCTCTTTGGCCTTTAAGTGGGAATACATTCATCAGGTATGCTTTTACCTTTCGCTTATCTAATTTTCGGGATACTTCACTTACTAACCTTACGCCTCTACCAGTATAAGACAAGTCCATTAGATTTATTTATTTATTTATTTTTAATAACTTGATACATCAACCTTTTCTTTTATTCTATTTTATTCTATTTATTTATTCAATTATTTTAATTGCATTTACATACTTTTTTTAGCATATCAATTTCACATAGCTACTCTTTCAACCTGCATCATTTTTTTTATTGTCACATTTGCATATGGGTCTACCAGAAACAACCTCTATACTTTGTAGGAATAAGGCTACGTACTATTAGACCTCCCCAGATCTCACTTTATTGTGAGATTTCGGACTGAATGTGATGATGATGATGCTTTTATCCTTTTATTGTATATTTGGTACTTAATTTGCTCCAAGTATATTTATAAGTTATAACTGCCTTCATGGACCAAAAATATAAGAATTCAGATGAAATCGAGGCATAAAATGAAGATTTGAAACAAATGAGGGATACACAACCGTATCTATGGTCGTGTAAGTCTCTCAGTCCATGCAAAATCAAGAATTCTGAAAATTTTGGGTTATACACAGTCCAGTACACACTCATGTATCTCCCATAAATCCTAAAAATTACTATAAAAAGATGTTAGGGGAGGCCAATAGGGGAAGCAAACTTACAGAGGTGATTCCAAACGTAGATATCATTCAGAAGGGACAATATAGATCCACAGAAGTGGACAATAGGAAGAAATCATCAAAATATTCAATAGATTACATCATCAAATCTGAACTTGCAAGAACATTCAATAAAAAAAGAAAGGAGATTTAAAATTATGAAATCTTTGTTTTCTATTCATTTTTCTTTTTGTTTATGTTTGATTTCTTTTTCCTATCATATGTAACTGAACATCTTTAGTGTTTAGGTGTGATGAGCCATATTTTGTGCTACAATATGTTTTGATTCTTTTATTTAACGCAATTGTTTTGATTGATCTATTGTGATTAAATTATGTGCTTAATATATGTTCTAATAGATCTAGCATATTAGTACATAATCTGATTTTATAACATAGAGATTGAGAAATATTATGTATAAATAAATTTACCATAATTGAAAGGAGTTGATTGCAAACCTAAAAATAGGTCGACATACATCCTCTAGATTAAGGTCAAACTTAATCGTGGAATTCACAAATGGGTAAAGCAATCTTGTAATCTTTAACCCGAGTAGTTCAGTTAATAACCCTAGGATTAGTTACTAGTAGTCTAAAGTGAGCTATTAGCATAAAATCAAAATTTTCACAGCCTAATAGTCAATAAAACAATTGCATAATAAAAGGACAATTATTTAAGGGTTCTAGGGAGATTCATAACCAAGACACTAATTCTTGATATTTAATGTTTTCTAAGTGACTTCTTGCTTCTTTGTGTTCAATATTGCTACCTACTTTATTTTAATTATTTAAGTTTTAATTTTCTTTATTAAAATATAAAATCAATTCGTAGGCTAGATAATAGAAAAATGTAATTAGTAGTATCCACTGTTTTCATGGGATCAACCCGTACTTGCCTGTGCTAGCTACAACTATGTCGTGCACTTATGGTAAAATTAATATTTGTATAAAAATAATCAATCAGGTGTGTACCAATCTATATCTTTCATATTGATGTCTTATATTATATTTACTTGATCATAGGAAGCACACTTTTCTCTAATGTTTTTTTATATAAATGAATGATGTATTACTATAGATGAAACTATTACAACATTTCAGAAAAATGGGTTCAAGGCTATAAAGCCTATATTAGATTACCAAAATCTAATTGAAACATAAGAGAAGAAAACAAGGACTAAGTAATAATTATAATAGCCATCTGCGCTTCAGTAATAATTATAATAGCCATCTGCGCTTTATGTCCATGGAAATGGAGCGTTGTGCATTATTGGCGAAAATGCCAGCTCTAACTTGATTGATGATTCGATCTGCAACCTAATATTTATCTTCCTTTATATTGGTAAATCCGTGACTATTTCATTCTTTCCAAATGCTATACTCATACTACAAGAGTTAAGATATTTAGGGGGTACTTGTTTGAGGGGTATGGAAAAAGGAGTATGGGTGTGGAATGAAAATTGATGTTTGATATGAACTTATCATTGAAGACCTAAGAGTTTCATTCTTTGGTTTTGGGCAATCCTCCATTCCTCTCATAATCGAGAAGAATGGAAGAGATGAATGAGAGTGATTGATATGTTTTTAATTTTTTATATGTAGAGGATAGATAAAAGGTATAATTATGAGCCAAATAACTTCATAAGTAAAGCTTTAATTTAAATAATCAAATTTATGATGAAATCAATTAAATAATTAATTACACTATAATTAATTAATTAATTAATTAAAATATTGTATTTAATTAATTAATTACAATATAATTAATTAAAATATTATTATTATTTAATTACATTACATTATATTTAATTATATTATTATTATTAATTAAAATATAACTATTCATTAATTAAAATATTATTATTCATTAATTAAAATATTGTAATTAATTAAAATATTACTATTATTTATTTAATTACATTATATTCAATTAAAATATTATTAATTAAAATATAACTATTCATTAATTAAAATATTATTATTAATTAATTAATTTCAATATAATTAATTAAAATATAATTCATTAATTAAAATATTGTAATTAATGAAAATAAAATTCATTTATTAATTAAAATATAATTCCTTTTTAATTAATTAATTACAATTTTTTTACAAACCAACCACTATCAATGGTAATGGTAATTATTCCTTCATCTTAACCAGCCATCATAATTATAATGATTATATCCATTCCTATTCCTCCCTATATTCATTCTTATTCCCATTCTCGTTACCTTCTATAAACCAAACGCCCCCTTAGTGACATTTTTTGTGACTAATTGTTGTTTCGTCACAAATACTAGTTTATTTGTGACTAGATAATTGATTGACACTATTGTTTGGATTATCTATCATGATTTATATTTTTGTCACTGATACAATAGTAATTGTGACAATTTAGTTTCTTTCACAATTAAATTGTCACTATTAATATATTAATAGTTTTAAAATTTATTTTATCACTAAGTTTTATCACTAAAAGCCTATAAAATTTGGTGCCAAAATAATTTTGAAGGGAATTGATTATAATTGTGACAAAATATTTGTTGGTAACTAATATTTTATATTTATTGTGACAAAACATAGTGTGGTAACTAATATTTTTTTCTCATAGTGACGAAACAGTTTATCATCACACAATATTTTAACTATTGTGACAAAACATTTTGTCAATAAATATTCAATTAAGTTGCTACATATTAGCACAATAACCGAACTATAATTATGGTCATTACTGTTTGTAATTTAGTGACTATTTTGTGACTAATTATTTTTGTCATCACAAATACAAGTTTTTTTAGTGATTAGACAATTGATTGAAAATATTGTTTGGATTATCTGTGATTATTTATATTTTTGTCGCTAATACAATATTAATTGTGGCTATTTAGTTTTTTCACAATTAAATTGTCACTATTAATATATTAATAGTGTTAAATTTTATTTTATTAGTAAAAGCCTATGAAATTTAGCGCCAAAATAATTTTGGCAGGAATTAATTGTAATTTTATTTTATTACTAAAAGCCTATGAAATTAATGGTAACTTGATCAACTTTTTGTTACAAAAGTTATTGTAAATATAAACGTAACAAATTAATGATAAATATTTGTTGTTGTAATAACATATTAAAATTAACCATTCTAAAGATAAATTTTGTCATTATTGTAAAACTTTTAGAGACCAGAAACTAATTGCCATGATTTTTTCTTTAATATGATTATCTACAAACAAATTTAAATATTTTCAAATAAAATAGTCAAACTACATATATTGATAATCCAAAAAGTAATATTTTACATATCAATAGATATTTGGCACACATAACTTTGAAATTTCATTAAAACATCAAAATAATTAAATGTTTAAATATAATACAAATCTTGTTCCAAAATATTAAGCAAAACTCTTAACCTATTTGTTAAGTTGTCATTTTGCACTTATTTGATATATAAATATCTCTCATATGTTGAAATTATTATTATTAATTTATGTATTTGTGTCTTAATTGTTTTCAAATGATTTTCAACACTTAGGAGATGAAATTGAGTTAAAAAGATGCAAAAGAAACAAAAAATTTTGAAATCCCAAATTGGCAGCAAATTCATGACTAGACGTTGCCACGTGCAAGGATGAGAACAAATTATGCAGATTTTGTTTTCAAGTTCAAATTCGAAATTTTCACAAATCTTTAAAGATTAGATTGCTATCTTATCAATGTGATCTGCAACTTGAAGTGGGAATAAGGATTATCCGCTAAAGATCACAAAGAGGAATGGAAGAAATCGGAAGAAAGGCATAAAAGGGGAGTCATGTGTACTGTTTATGTACACTGTTCACGCAGCATAGATTAGGAGTAGTTTTCAATTTTCTGCGTGCTTTTCTTCTTGTTTTCTCGACAGCTATAGGAGTTTTTCATTTTCTACATTATTTTTCTAAGTATTTTTGGATTTTTTAGAAAGACTTGGGATGGAGACAATGTGTTTTATTATTTTTTTGTTAAATTTCACTTTCATTATGAGTAGCTAAATTCCTTTTCTTGGTTGAGGGGAACCGTGTTATCGTCTATTATGTATGAGATGTTTTAATAAAATTTGTTTTGTTGATGAACATTGACTGTCTTCTAAATTACTTTTTCTAATTGAATTGATTGATTTCTATGTGTGCAACTGGGAATTGATTCGTTTAATAGCTAGATTAATAAAATATGATGTTCAGTTTTATTAATCACAATTAGCAATTAGGATTTCCTTCTTTACGTTAGAGTGGGAAATTTTAAGAAGACATTTATCTAGATTAATTGCATGTCGTACATGTGTTATCTTGTTCATTGGTTTCTTAATGCTTAATGCTATCAATCAATTGAACTTATGATAGTATATAGGTTATTTGTTGATAAGAATGTGTAGAATACATGTTTCTATTCATTTACACTCATGAGAAAACATCCCCCAATGAATGTTTATTGATGAATTGAATTTTATATCAAGGATCCATGTTAGTTTGATAACATCGGTGACCTGAAACCAAGGTTTTTCTAATAAAATTTTAGATATAATTACTTTGATTAATTTTCGATTTTTGTTATTTCTACATTCTTAATTTACGTGAATTGAAACCCCCCTTCATTACTTTATTTTAGTTTTGAACTTGTAAACTCTTTGCCGCTAAAAATTTCTCATGGGAACGATATCCACTTAGCACTACTACATTAATTTGTATTAACGAAAGTTGTTTTTTTTTTAATTTGGTTGCTAGTGACAGCAGTACCAAATTTTGGCGCCACTACCTGGGAATTTTTGACGGTGTATGTACATTACACGTTCAAATCAGTTTGAAATTTTGTAGTACAATCCTAAAATTGAGAAAATAGCAAAAGCACTAGGAAAACAGACGAAATAACAGCGACAAGTGCAAAAAATGGAACGTATGGCAAGAAACCGCACCCTTCGTAAACGAGCCACGCCCACAGACGCTCAACAGTCCCACTACATTAATTTTCCAAATTTAGGTGATAATAATATTTTTTAATTAAAATCTGGACTGATTCATTTATTAACTATTTTCAGGGGTCTACCGAGAGAAGATTCGTACAAACACTTGAAGGAATTCAATGTAGTTTGTATAGAAATGAAGCCGACAAATGTGACGGAAGAGCAGATTAAGCTAAGAGCCTTCCCATTTTCTCTCAAGGATGATGCTCAAGATTGGTTGTACTATTTAGCCGGAGAAAACGTGCAAACATAGGCTGAAATGAAGAGGCTTTTCTTCGAGAAATATTTTCCAGCATCTAGAGCAGCCAATATTCGAAAGAAAATTTGCAGGATTCAACAATATATAGGAGAAAAAAACTCTACGAATATTGGGAAAGATTTTAACAACTTTGTGCTAGTTGTCCCCATCACCAAATAACTGACCAATTGCTAATTCAATACTTTTATGAAGGTCTTTCGCTCAAGGATAGGAGTATGATCAACGCTGCAAGTGGTGGCGCCTTAATTGACAAAATGCCGGCAGCCGCAAAGGAATTGATCGCGAACATGGCTTCCAACGCCCAACAATTCGGCATACATATTGAGCATGGATCAAAAAGCGTGAATGAGGTGAACATGGCCATATTGGAGAAAAGATTAGATAACCTTACTTCTTTAGTGCGACAAATCGTGGTTACGAAGAAGGAAGAAGCAAAGGTATGTGGAATATATTCAATGTTAGGACATTCTACTAATGCATGTCTGGTTTCGCAGGATGAAAATGCAGAACATATGTGGGAGGTTTTACTGGATTGAGTCAAAGGAAGTACGATCCATATTCTAACACTTACAATCTGGGATGGCGTGATCACCCAAATTTGAGATATGGGAAACCTCAAAGGCAGCAAATGACCACAAATTTCCAATAATATAGACAATCGTATATGCCTTGGTAAAATCAAAATACAACATCCAAATCCGAAGGTAAGTCTTCTTTGGAAGATATAGTGCAGACTTTGGCTACTAACACTTTGACGTTTCAACGGAGTATTGAAACAATTATCCGAAATATTGAGAGTCAACAACGGAACATCAAAAATCAAATAAGCCAAATGGCAACTGCTATAAATCGATTAGAAGCGCGAACCTTTGGAAGTTTTCCAGCACAACCGGAGATCAATCCTAAACAAAGTGAGAAGGCTATCATGCTGCAGAATGGTAAGGAATTGCATGACTCACTTTCGAAGAATTCCAGAAGAGAAGTAGAAAAAGAAATCACGCAAAAGGCACCCTCATAACTAAAGATGACGCAAAATAAGCTGAAGAATATGGTGATTCTGCTCCTTTTTTTGAGTCGATTTGCCAAAGTAAATAAGGAAGAGCAAGAGAAGGAAATTTGGGAGACTTTGTAAAAAGTTCAGCTAAATATTCCTCTTTTTGATGCAATTAAATAGATTCCACGGTATGCCAAATTCCTTAAGGAGCTTTGCAGTTCAAAGAGAAAATTAAAATTTGATGAGAAAGTGTAATTGAGGGGGAACGTTTCAGCAATTTTGCAAAAGAAAAAGCTTCCACCCAAATGTCAAGACCCAGGTACGTTTACTATCCCGTGTCAAATTAGTGATTTGCAGACTGAAAGAGCCATGTTAGATTTAGTTGCATCCATAAATGTCATGCCACATGATGTGTATAAATCTTTAAATGTTGGATCTCTTAAAGAAACTAATGTAGTGATTCAATTAGCAGATCGCTCAAATGCTTACCCAAAAGGTGTGTTAGAAGACATTTTGGTTTAAGTAGGAAATATTCTTTTTCCGGATGATTTTTATATTTTACAGATGGGCACCAATGATACATCTTCTTCCACTTCGATTTTATTAGGAAGGCTGTTCTTGAAAATGACTAGAACAAAAATAGATGTTCATGATGGATCTTTAATAATGGAATTTGATGGTGAATTAATTAACTTCAATATTTAAAATACCATGAGAATTCTGGATGATGAACAACCTATTATTTCTGTGGATTTTATTGACATATGGGTGCAAGATAATTTGATTTTAGAGGACAAAGATGAGTTTGACATGATCTTGGAAGAAGAAAACGAACTATGGTGGAAGGATGGCCAAGAACATTATTTTCCAACAATCAAGTGGAGACATCTGCATGTGGGGAGACCACCGAACCACTACTCCAGCAATTGACATGCATGGAGATGTCCAGAAGTAATGCCAATATCAACCCACCAATATTGGAGTTGAAGAGCTTGCCTAGTCATTTGAAGTATATCTTTTTAGGTGAGAAAAATACATTACCTCTTATTATTTCTAATCAACTTTTAGATGTGTAGGAAAGCTAGCTGGTTAACATATTAAAAGAAAATAAAGAGGCCTTCGGTTGGACAGTGGCTGATTTGAAAGGTATTAGTCCCACTATTTGCATACACCAAATTTTGATGGAAGATGAAGAGAAGGAAGTGAGGCAACCCCAACGTCGTCTAAATCCACCCATGATAGAAGTGGTAGAGAAAGAAATTTTAAAGCTTCTTGACGCTGGCATTATTTATCCAATTTTGGATAGTAATTGGGTAAGTCTGGTCTAGGTAGTTCTGAAGAAAACTGGTGTGACTGTGATTAAAAATAGCAATGGTAAATCTCACTATTGTTGTTTAGACGGCTATTCAGGATACCACCAAATTTTGGTAGCACTCAAGGATTAAGAGAAAAGAACCTTTAAATGTCCATTCGGTACTTTTGCTTACCAAAGAATGCCATTTGGATTGTGTAATGCACCCGTAACATTTCAACGATATATGGTAAGTATTTTCTCTAATCTTGTGAAAAATTGCATGGAAATTTTTATGAATGATTTCACGATCTATGGAGAGTCTTTTGAAACATGCATTGTCAATCTTGAAAAAGTGCTTAAACGTTGCATTGAAACTAATTTGGTTTTAAATAATGAAAAATGTCATTTTATGGTTGATCAAGGCATAATTTTGGGTCATACTGTTTCTTCGAAAGGGATTGAAGTCGATAGGGCTAAGATAGATGTTATTCGATCTTTATCTTACCCCGCGACCGTACAGGAAGTTCGTTCTTTTCTTGGCCATTCAGGATTCTATTAGCGATTTATCAAGGACTTCTCCTAAATTGCGCAACTCATGTGTAGGCTACGCTAAAAGGACGTGAAGTTTGATTTCGACGAGTCTTGCAAAAGAGCATTTGATGAACTCAAAGAACCACTCATTACAGCTCCGATTATTCAGCCATCTAAATGGGACATGCTATTCGAGCTGATGTGCGATGCTTCAGATTATGCAGTTGACTTCGTGCTGGGCCAAAAAGTGGACAAGGTACCTCATGTTATTTACTATGCATCCATGACACTTAATGATGCCCAGAAAAATTATTCTACGATGGAGAAGGAGTTTTTAGCGATCATCTTTAGATTGGAGAAGTTTCAATCATACTTGTTAGGGACAAAGGTGATCATCTATTTGGATCATGCAGCTCTGAAGTATTTGGTGAACAAGAAAGAAGCCAAACCGATATTTATTTGATGGATTTTACTACTTTAAGAATTTGATTTGGAAATCCGCGATAAGAAAGGAGCTGAAAATTTGGTGGCCAATCATCTAAGTAGGATCAATCCGAGTACCACATTTGATGTTCTTCATGACAAATTTTCGAACGAAAGCCTGTTTGCAATTCAACAGGTAATTCCATGGATATAGTAAACTATTTGGTCACTAAGTCTTTACCTAGAGATTTATCTAGAGCTGAAAAAGATAAAATTAAGCGAGAGGCTAAATATTACATTTAGAATGAACCTCATTTATGGAAATTTTGTTCTAATCAGATTATTAAGAGACGTGTCGCAGATGATGAAATTCTTTCTATTTTATATTTTTGTCATTCATCTGTGTATGGGGGACATTTTGGTCCCAAAAGGACTGCCCGAAAAATTCTTAAATGTGGACTATTTTGGCCTAAGTTGTTTTATGACTCTTACATGTTTTGCAAGTCATGCGATCGTTGTCAAAGAATAGGTGACTTGGGACCGAGGAACCAAATGTCACTCACGAACATCCTAGTATGTGAGATTTTTAATGTGTGGGGAATATACTAGGTAAGAACTACATTTTGCTAGCTGTAGACTATGTTTGAAAATATGTAGCTAAGGCTACTTTATCTGACGATGCTAAAACTGTTATAGATTTTGTTAAATCTAACATTTTTATTAGGTTTGGAATGCCTCGCGCTATCATAAGCGATCGAGGAACCCATTTCTGCAATAAGATTTTTGAAGCTTTAATGAAGAAATGTGATATCACACACCGAGTCTTTACATCCTATCATCCACAAACAAGTGGACAAGCTAAAGTATCCAACAAGGAGATCAAATTTATACTGGAAAAAAGTGGTGAATCTGAATAGAAAGGATTGGAGCTTATGATTAGACGATGCTTTATAAGCATGCAGGACTGCGTACAAAACTCCAACAGGCATGTTACCTTACAGGTTAGTTTTCGGTATGCCTTGTCATTTACTTGTGGAAATAGAGCATAGAGCTTATTGGGCTGTGAAACAGTTGAATATGGATTAGGGGAAAGTTGGCAACAATAGGAAACTACAACTACAAGAGTTAGAGGAGATTTGTAATGAAGCGTATGAAAATGCAAAAATTTATAAGGATAAAACTAAAGCTTTTCATGATAAAATAATTTTTGGGAATCAATTTTCAATCGGAAAAAAAGTTCTTTTTTATCATTCAAAGCTTAAGTTATTTCCAGGAAAATTACGACGTTGTTGGCTTGGACCGTTCATTATTACTAACGGTTTTTTCTTATGGTGCGGTAGAAATTTAGAGTTTAGATACCTCTAAGGTATTTAAAATTAACGAACACCGCCTGAAGCCATATTATGAAAACTTTTCGGTTGAGCGAGTGGAAGAAATAGAGTTGGTATCCCTAACCTATTTCTAATCAGGTAAGTAAAAGAACATGTCTAGCTAAAGACTTTAAAGAAGCACATTCGGGGAAACCAATAAAATTTTCAGATACTTCCAGTCCCCAAACAATTTTATATTCTTCCTATTAATTACAGATTTGGGTACTCCTTCAAATTGCCATCATTCCAAGGATGAAAAGTGATGCAAGAAGAGTGGCACATCCCATTACAAATGTAGCATTCACCAAACTCCCATTGCACGCGACAATCTCACCCACAACAGTAGCAACCTCCACATCCACCAACACCATGAATTTGGCATTTCCAAATAGAGAAGCTTCCTTTCTCTTTCTTTTATATTTTGCTTCTTTCATTTTATATCTTAACATTGAGGACAATG
>JANIIA010000006.1:25753937-25767730 GCA_027478495.1 Erythroxylum alaternifolium | reverse complement strand
ACGCCCTCCGCCTCACGATTTATTTCCCGACAAGATGCACCGCTACCGCAGCGTGCTTCTCGTCGTCTCCATTCCGATTCTACTCGTTGTCTTTGTGTTGTTTGTGATGCCCTCCAGGTCGCAGGACTATGAGATCAGTAACCGCAAGATGTCGCAGAGTTTGAGAGGCTCTAGAAATTACGCCGTCATTTTCGACGCCGGGAGTTCGGGGAGTAGAGTCCACGTCTTTTGCTTCGATCATAATATGGATCTCGTTCATATCGGGAGAGATCTCGAGCTTTTTGTCCAGGTAACGAAATTGATTGTTTTTTATTCAACTTGAATATGAATTTTATTTATTTCTAGTTTCGGAATGCTAACTTCAGTAAGTCTGATCACAGACAAGCTTAGTGGAAATTTACAATGTGATTGGGGGAGGTTTATTTAATTTATCCTGTCTCATAACTTACCGTTAGTAGTTTCAACATCATTTCCCAAACGAGGTTTTCTGTGGATATTGTTCCAATTCAAGGGATCACTTAAATTAAAATGCTAAGGAGTTGGGGATTGACAGAATTATTTTGAGTTGGATCCAGTGTTTATATGTCAATATTCACATTGCGATTTTACTGTGGTATTCTTTGTTGTAGATTAAACCAGGTTTGAGTGCTTATGCAAAAGACCCACAGGCTGCAGCGGGCTCTCTCGTTTCCCTTCTTGATAAGGCTGAGAGTGTGGTGCCTAGAGAATTGCGATCCAGGACACCTGTCAGAGTTGGGGTGGGTGTCATATGAGTTGAAAAAAGAAAAGAACCTTTTTCATCCACTGAGATTCTTCTTTTTTGTAGGCATTTGCTAAGTCACTATAATGGGCTTTTCTGGTGTTTGTGTAGGCTACTGCAGGCTTGAGGGCATTGGGAGGTGATGCATCTGATAGGATTTTGCAAGCAGTAAGTGTATTTTTTACCCGCACCATTCCACACCATTCCATGTGTACTTGCACGATTTGTACTCATAGTCAATTGATTTTCTTCCTGTAAGGTTAGGGATCTTCTAAAAGATAGAAGCACCCTGAAATCTGATCCGAATGGAGTTAGGGTTCTGGATGGTTCTCAAGAAGGCTCGTATCAGTGGGTATGTTTTGTTAACTTTTGTAGTTGGGCCTTAGGTTTCTAGTACAACTTGTAATAGTTTCTGTTCAGTAAATTATTTTCAGTTTTTTTTTTCTTTACCATAATTGTTTCTATTCAGAAGGAAAGGTATTAATGATGGGAGTGATTGAAGCTTCATAAATTGGGTGCTTTTGAATTAGATGATTGGATGTAAAAGGCTTGAAAAAAAATTGCAATCATTTGTATGATGGCAGCATTGATTTCCAGATGATGACAAGTGTGCTGAAGATGGATGAGCCTAGTGAATCTAATTTGATAATAGTGTGCTGAAGATGGATGAGCCTAGTGAATCTAATTTGATAATTGATCTTTTGGTGTTTCTGGAAAGTTAAGTCACACAAAGGGAAATGAAAAAACACCAAAATGAAAGATAAAGAGTTCTCCATTTGTTGATTGGTGATTTTATTTTTTCATTTGTCTTGCCATTATGCATAGATCCTTTCTTAAACTGCATGTCAATTTGCAGGTGACCTTAAACTATCTATTAGGAAATCTGGGGAAGGAATATTCAGGTACAGTTGGAGTAGTTGATCTGGGTGGAGGATCTGTCCAAATGGCATATGCTATTTCCGAGAAAGAAGGTACAAATGCCCCTAGGGTAACAGATGGCGAGGATACATATGTTAAAAAAATGCATCTGAAGGGAGCCGATTATTACCTCTACGTACACAGGTTTCTTCGCATCCTTTGCGTAACTTTGATTTCAAGATCAGGTTTCCGAAGGGAGCCAATTATTACCTCTTCAAGTCATCTGCAATTGTGTCCTTACTTGTTTGAAGCTACATATGACCCTATTTTGGAACCTTGTGACACATTCTAATTTTCTGTACATTTTATTCTTGTGGGATAGTAACCCGATGTCTTTGGTTGATATTTTCTTCGAATCTTCAATATTTCAGTTACCTGCATTATGGCTTGTTAGCAGCTCGAGCAGAAATGCTAAAAGTTTCCGAAGATACTTTCAATCCATGCATCTTGGATGGTTTTGAAGGTAAGTTAGTGGAAATATATCAGCTCTAGGCATTTTGCTTCAATGCTAGCTCCATTCTGCTCATCTTTTTTTCTTTTCTTATCCTGATGTTATGCAATAAAACAAAGTGATTGGTTTTAATAGAATTTGGTTTGGCATCGTGTTATATTTCACACAATAAGAGTCTCTAGATTCAAACAGCGTATAAGAAAATGATATTGATATCAACCGTTAGAGTATGTTTGAATTCTCAAAATTTCTTGAATGCTTGTTATATGAAAAAGTACAATGACTCCCTTGAAATGTAGGATGCTCTATGTGCATGGTGATTTCCTTTCTTTGTATCATCTCTGAACAGTATGCAACCCATCTCATTATGACTACAATAGGACAGTCATGTTGTAGATGAAGTGGCGCTTCTGCACATACTAAGAGCTATGCTGTCATTTTGACCTTAGAATTGTGATCAATGACTATCAGTGACTATGTCATTATTGTTTTGTGACTGGTTTAAGATACATATTATGTGATCTGCATTGACTTTTACCTTACTGTTACATGTTGGTTTCAAATTTGATCGTTGACTGTTGACACAATTATAGGGCACGTTTGAAATTATTTTGGTTCAAACTTTTGTGCCGACTTTGCCGATAGATTGGACCACTAAATATTCTGTTTTGCAGGGTTCTACAAATATGGAGGACAGGAATATCAAGCATCAGCTTCTCCTTCTGGTTCAAGTTTAGAAGGATGTAGGCGGGTGGCTTTTAAGGCTCTCAAAGTTAATGAATCAACCTGCACACACATGAAATGTACAATTGGTGGAATCTGGAATGGTGGAGGGGGTGATGGACAAAAGAATTTATTTGTTGCTTCATTCTTCTTTGACAGGGCTGCTGAGGTATGTCGGGCCAAAATTTTTGAAGTTTGGGACTCCTCTGTGTTTAGAATGCTAACTAGATGATCATTATGTGTAGGCTGGCTTTGTTGATTCCAATGTCCCTGTTGCCAAAGTTAGTCCTGCGGACTTTGAGGAGGCGGCTAAGCGTGCCTGCGAAACTAAGCTAAAGGATGCAAAATCCACCTATCCAAACGTGGAAGAGAGTAACCTGCCATACTTATGTATGGATCTTGTATACCAGTATACCTTACTTGTAGATGGATTTGGTAAGTTGCATACTTCTTAGTTATTTCTCAAAATATTTACTGCTTGCGATTCTGAATATTCTGCGAAATCTTTATCTTGCGATCATTCTTATCCACAGCTATTGATCGCTGGCAACAAATTACATTAGTGAAGAAGGTTCAGTACCATGATGCCCTTGTTGAAGCAGCATGGCCGTTAGGCAGCGCAATAGAGGCCATTTCATCATTAGCATGACTTTTTAAGAGAAGTGTCAGCTTCACCATGAAATTGAGATTTTCAGTGGCACGGCAATCTCTAGGGCTGGCAGGTTTGGAGATTGTCTTAATTTTGTCCTGTAACATTGTAATAATAGAGCGAGGAAAAAGAAGAAAGCTCTATTTACCTCCATTTGTAATTACAGTGCGCGCGTGGTCTGATTTTATATAGAGGTTTGAGAGAATGATTCATTCTATTGGTTCATTTTTATCATGCGACTAGACGCTGAACCTTGTAATAGCAATATAATATGGTCTCCCGTTTTTCTACAACTTGATTTGAGCTTTAACTTTATTGTTGATTTATAAATTCATTGATAACAAATTTTATTTTCCGTCATTTTGCATACTCGAAGGGCAAGTATTTTTTTAAAAATAAAATCGAGTTTAGAGCTACTTTTTTTTATATTCACATTTGAGCAGTAATTGAATAATATACAATTTTAGTGAAGTTTGCACTTATTATGACTCCCTTTTTCAAGTCTTGTTTTGGACAGCAGTCTAGCCATCAAAGTTTAGTCTTTTTTCTTAAACATATTTCATGCCCTAAAACTTTTATTTGTAACCTAAGTCTATATTTGATTGAGGGTTTATTAATGGAATAGAATGAAATGTATTATTATTTCATCGTTTGAGATGAGGGTTTATAATAGAATGGAATGGGATGAGATGAAAGAGGAGAGTTTTATATTGTATCCTATTACATCTTAAACAATAAAAATGAGAAACTTCCGATTTAAAAGGTTTATGATAAAATATAAAAAGATAAATAATTTTTTACTATATTATATTATAAATCTTTCTTTTATGTAACATTTTATTATATTAAATTATGAACCTTTTCTATTCTTCCTAAATAATAATTTTTTAATATTACATTCATTTATATTCTATTTCATTATAAATCATTCCATTAAAAACCTTACTTTTAACCTAAAGAATTGTGAACCACTAATTACTACTGCCATAAAATTCCTAAAGATCATAAATTTTGATAATTGAGAAGATTAATTTTGATCGAGGTTGTGTTGTATTCGTTTTTCCAATATATACGAAGAGGCAAGAGAATGTGAATCGCTGCCTTCCCTTCTATTGAACTCGCTATTCCTACGTTCCTAGCCAAAGTTGCGTCGCTATTCAACACACGTCAGTGGGTCATTTCTACAAACACTTTACGTTCATCTTTAGTAAGTTCAATGTTATCTCTAGTTATGCGAGGAATCATATTTCTAAGACCAACCATAAGTTTGTATTCTATTCTAGCTCCTAATTTTTTATATGCATCCGATATTGGTGTTCTCCAAGTTGGAATTCCAGCTTTTGGTACCCTTCCTATTAGGCCCATGAGTTCTCAACTTTCTTCTCTGTTTTCTTTCTCCATCTCCCCGAATATTCATACTCGTTGTGCCTCAGACGACGACCCACAAATGCGCAAAGATGGTTCATATGATACTGACTATGAGGTTAAGAAGTTAAGTATTAAAGATGACGAACTTGTTGAAGATGCGAAGTCGAGTATTAAAGATGACAAACTTGTACAAGATGTGAAGATCATTATGAACATACTGCGTGGATTGCCTGTGGAAGTGAAAAATAAGATTGAGCAATGCGGTGTTAAGGTGACACAAGTTTTGGTACTTGAGGTGCTTTCACGGGTGCGAAACAATTGGGAGGCTTCATTTACTTTCTTTCTGTGGGCTGGAAGGCAGCCAGGTTATTCTCACTCCATTCGTGAATACCATAGCATGATATCTATTCTTGGCAAAATGAGAAAGTTTGATACGGCATGGTCCTTAATTGATGAGATGAGAGGGGCTCAGACCAGTGTGACTCCGCAGACGTTGTTAATTATGATTAGGAAATATTGTGCAGTGCATGATGTAGGTCGGGCTATCCACACCTTTTATGCTTTTAAGCGTTTTAAATTGGAAGCTGGAATGGATGAGTTTCAGGGCCTTTTATCTGCTCTGTGCCGATACAAGAATGTGCAAGATGCTGAGCACTTGATGTTTTGCAATAAACATGCGTTTCCCTTTAACACTAAGAGCTTCAATATTGTGCTCAATGGGTGGTCTAATGTGATTGGTAGTCCGCGTGAAGCTGAGAGATTATGGAGGGAGATGCGAAAGAGGGGTATACCTTACGATATTGTGTCCTATGCGAGTATAATATCTTGCTATTCCAAGACAGGTAATCTTTATAGGGTGCTTAAGCTTTTTGACAGAATGAAGTCAATGGGGATTGAACCTGACAGGAAAGTTTACAATGCTGTCATTCATGCTCTTGCAAAGGGTAGGCATGTAAAGGAAGCCTTCAAGCTCATGGAAACAATGGAGGAGAAGGGTATAGCTCCTAATGCTGTCACCTATAATTCACTGATCAAACCTTTGTGTAGGGCTAAAAAGATAGATGAGGCTAGACAGGTCTTTGATGACATGCTACACCATGGCCTTCCTCCAAACATAAAGACCTATCATCCATTCCTCCGTATGTTAAGAACAGAGGATGAAGTGTTTGCATTGTTGGAGAAGATGAGAAAAATGAACTGCTGGCCAACAAATGACACGTACATCATGTTGATTAGAAAATTTTGTCGACGTCGTCAGCTTGATAGTGCCCTTAAGTTGTGGAATGAGATGAGTGAAAACGGGATAAGTCCTGATCGAAGCTCATATCTGGTTCTGATACATGGTTTATTCTTGAATGGAAAGTTGGATGAGGCCCACAAGTATAACAAAGAAATGAAAGAAAATCACTACTTACCAGAACCAAAGATGGAAGAGATTCTTCAGACATGGTTGTCTAATAAGGAAATGGTCAACTATCAGACAAGAGAACCAAATGGCAATCACGAGATAGGAAAGCAGATCAAAACTATTTATAAGAATGCTAATCACGAGAAGCATTTCCTCCGACAAGCTGAAAGTAGGAGAGTCTCAAGATAGCTCGGTCTTTCCTTTTGGAAACGTTCATGCTTAAAAGCAGGCGATTGTGTAACAGAATTTACCGCATCCACTGTTTTTAAATATGTTTTTATGTGACAGGTTTCAGTCATCCAATTTTTCTTCTCACAAAACTTACCATGCAACTGTAGCAACTTCAACCAGTCCAAAAGTGAGGTTTAAGCTATTGATCATATGTATATGTTTACCCTCTCCTGAAGCAACTTATTGTAATTCAACAGTCATATATAGTGTTTGTAATACCTTTATATATGTTCGCTTTTCTTAAATACACAATGATTGTAATGATATTGATTATCTACTCCTGTTGAAGATTTTCTTTTTTTTTTTGTACTCGTAACACATTTACTATAAACAAGCAGAGAGTGGGCAGATAACTTCTTGGAGGTTTGCGATTAAACGCATGATAGATTTGGCAGGATAAGATTATGCTTGTCGTAAATCTTATTCTTTAGTATATGCTTTAAAGTAGGAAATGAATTAAGACTGTGATGGAATTTGCTGAAGGGACGATAAAGGTAGTTACTTTACTCTAAAAGTTGGAGTTGAAATGTTCGTTAAAAAAATCTAATAAAATTAGGGTAAAAAAATTAAAGATACAACTACGAAAGCATAATTGAAACTGTTTTTTTTTGGAAAAATTCATATATAGATTATTATGAATAGATATAAATGAGATAATTACATCCATTTAATCAAAGTGTTGGTGTTTCCTTTAAATTGGCATAGAGCCATGGCTATTGTGTGTCCAACTTATGATCAGCTACATCTGTGTATTCCGGAAAAAAGATATTTGGTATATGTCAACAATAGCTATGTACGAGAAACAAAAAATTGTTATTTACATCTGAGAACTCGCATTATTATTTCATTAGATACTTTAAATTATTTTATTTCCCTATCAATTATTGATTTAATTATGTATCAATTCCCTCTCAAGACGTAACTAATTAACCCTATTAATAGGAAAGTCAACAAAAGAGCTTTCTTTCTCAATTTTATCAGCCCCGTGGGAAGTAACTAGTGACATATGAGTACATCTTATTTTTTTTTTAGGGTAAGACAGAACAACCTAGCTAGGAAAAACCTGGCCATGTCTACTTCTTTCAAACCTAAAAGGGTAAGCAAAACGGCCTTTTTTTTGTCATAAGCATGAGATTTAGCTTTTGATGCGGAAAGGAGGAGAAAGTAATTCTTAATTGTTGGTACCAAAAACGAAAGCAGCCGATTCAGTAGCATGAGTGGCAATAAGGCTATGTTTAGTTTAGAATTTATTAACTGAAATAAAATGTAATATAATATTATTTTATCGATTAAAAAGAAGGCTTATGATATAATAAAATCGAATGAAATGAAAGATAAAAATTTTATATTACATTTTATTCTATTATAAACAGTAAAAATAAGAAACCTTTAATTTATGAGACTTATTATAAAATACAAAATGATAAATAAGTTTTTACTATATTACATTATAAATTTTTTTAATAATATTTTATTATATTATATTATAAATTCTTTTATCCTTCTTAAATAACAAAATTTTAATATTATATTTATTAACATTCAATTCTATTACAAATTATTTCATCCCGTTAAAAATCTTCCATTCAACCGAAGATAAGTTAAACCTAAAAGCTCGTTGTTAATGGAAAATGGCTTGGCAGACTCTTGAAGAATTGGCTCTTTAAATAAACGAGACTTCAAAACTTCGACGTTGCAAAAACGACGGAGAGACAGCTCTGTCCATCGCCAGGTTCCACCTTCATCGAGCCTAACATCAGACGAAGCAGTAAGTTGACAAGTGGCGGACTGACAGGGAATTTGAGGTGGGGCAGTGGGTGCTCCTGAAACTCCAACCGTATAAGCAACACTCACTACATCGAGGCACTCATAAGCTCTCTCCGTTGTACTATAGGCCATGCTAGATTATCGAGCGGACTGGTAAGGTCGCCTACAAGTTGCTGCTAACCCCGGAATCTCTTGTTCACCCAACCTTCAACGTGTCCTCAGGACCTTCCTCCATGATCTCATCACTTCAGTCAAATTCCAAAGGTGCTACTGGATCACAAGATGGTAAAGGTGCGGAACAAGACCGCAACCCAGGTACTAATGCAATGGTCTACTAGTTCCCCATCGGAGGCTACATGGAATCCTTGATGGAGTTGCAGAAACACTTCACTGAAGCGAAGCTTGTGGACAAGGTTTTCGAAGAAGCGGGTTTTGTTACAGGACAATGAAGGAGAAGCGCACGAAGCAACGGTCTTAAGTTAAATAAAGAGCAACGACGTCTAGCAGTATCTAGTGGCTCCGTTAGTGACGTCGTTTAGGGAAATACCATAAACTAACATTAAATTCGTAAGGCTGCTACAATCCATGCCAACTTCTTTGAAATCTTGTTTGAAATATTTCCATTCTCACTTTAAATTGCATACCTATCCATTGTAGATGACAGAACATCCCATTTTCTTCTTCTGAGAGTAGACATGCACTTCAATGTAGACATAATTGAAGTGCCTCTGAGGAAGGAATCATGAGACCGCTTAAAAAGTATATCGCTAGCTTCAAAGGACATACATTTATAGAATCAGATTTCGTCTATACCAAGTACAAACTAATTATAGATCATCTTCACGGCCTTTCTTTAACCAAACCAGAAGTTCTATGAAACTGGCCATTAAAAGATCTGAAGTAAATATTAACTTCAGACCTATTTTATGTAAGTTATCTCAGTAAGACAACAAATAACATGCACTAGAGTACTATACATATGCATAGAGAAGAAAAGAAGGAAACATCTTGTTCACATGAGGAAGCGCTCGCAGAAAAAGAAATGCTCCCATATCAGTTTTAAGTTGTCTTCAAGCATGTCACGGATTGAATTACTTTCAGCATTTTGTTCCTGACAAATAGCAATATTTACACTCATCATAGATTACAATATGAACCAGAGAAATGAGATCAATTAAAGAATTAAGAAGATGATGTACTTGTACGTAAATTATTAAATTCTCTGACCTGCACATAGATTGAAATGCAGCAACAACTATAAGTGAAACTATAAATCATGTTATGCAAATGCAGATGTTTAATTAAACGTTATCCCAACAGACCCTGTTCCAGATAAAAGGATCACGACAATAACAAATACAAAGCTCCTATAGTCTAGCAATTAAGTTTGTTCTTTTATCCAATAAATCAGTTTCCACATAATAACAACAAAATATGAAATTTACAAGAAAAGCGATGTTCAAAATGAATATGAAGACGTATAAAACTTGTATCTTCTCTTTTTTGTAATGGGGGAAATTGAGAGGGGAAAGAGATCTGGTTTCCGTTGACATAGAACAAATATTATCACTGGGGAACCCATTACTCGTGTAAACACAGATCACACTATAAAAGGAAGAGAAGAGAAGTTAACCGCACAAATAAATCTTACCTGCGATTCTATAACTATTCCTTTTAACTTGAGATACATTTCTCTTGTAGCTTCCCCAGTTGCATTCCTAAAGTCAAATCGATCAGCATGTCGAACTTTCAGCCTGAATGACTTATTTTTGTAGGCTTTAGAAATGGTGTGCCAAACCCCTACAACAGTATATCTATCTCCAGAAGATTCCTTCCCTAGGGGCCATCTCAACCCACCTTTCACATTCGAATCCAAAATTGCAGAGTTAATCAGGTCTCTTATGCTATCCATTTCATCATCCTGCAGTAATACATAAGACCAATTGGATCTCAAAATTTCACATACTTATCTTCATTTTCTTCCAGACCACCATAACAAGGTAACACATGCTCTTGCTATTTAAAGTGATTTGACCTCAAAACTCATGTTAAAAGTTCTAACAAATGTGCTTGCTGTTCAAAAAAATATAAAGAAACATAGTACTATATGTTTTAAGCTGGAAGGACCAATCATGTCTTCTGTTTGAAGTAAATTGACTTTATGAAAGACATGATTTTTATTTCATCTCTTACAAATAAGAAAATTAGATCATTTTCATCAAATGGAGTCAGATTAGTTGAAAAAGGAACCACTTCTTTTTTAACCCAGATCTGTAATATGCCTATAGAATTATCTCTCCCAATTAAGGAAAAAGTGAAAACCATCAATTTGTTTTTTGAGAGGGTAACATAGGATGGAATAGTATTTGAATGTTTCCAAATTCATTTCCCAAAGCCCTCTCCGGAATCAATAACTTGAGTCAAGTGACAGCTAGCCTTACACAAGCTCCCATATTGTCTCATAAATCAACATGGGAAGATATCTTCTTCTTTTGTGTAGCAGTGAATTTGTCTCACCATCCTTTGCATCAGAAAAACGAACTCCAAGGACAGTCTAATGATTATCAAAAAGAAAATAAAGAAGGCCTAAATTAATGTATCTTTATAACAAAGGTAATGCATTTATTTGAGGTTTGGACAGTATATGAATGTTTACTACACAGCAGTTAACAGTTTCCGGTACAGCCTAGCTATTAGCAGTTCCCAATAAATGATAGTGAATAAACTTACGGTTAAAGCGGTTAAGATCCTCTTAGAACATAACATGAGCCTTAGGTCTATATTCTTGTCAAGGCATGATACATCTGTAACCATATGGCGCACTTGGTTCAATTCAACCTGCAAGCATGTGCCTTTTACTTTAATCAAACAATCATAAAATAGAACAAAGTAGATTATGTGAACATTGCAGACACTAATTCAAAATCAGGAGGCTGGGAAAAGTTTTTTCAATTCCCTACAAATGACAGAAAGGTTAATATGAAGAGCCATCTTGATATGTTAATGAAAAGTAGCTTAATAACCATTCAGAGACAGTACAGCTGTGCAACAGAAAACCTACCTTGTAGAGTTGAAGTTTTTTATCCTCCTTTACACTACATTTACATGAAACTGTTGAATCTGGTCGTGAATTATCAGATAACTACAACAAATGTTGGAGGAACAAGTCAGTCAAGAATCAGAATTACGGAACAAGTTGCATAGCTTAAAAAATACCTTAACATGGTATACGTCCTTCTCCTCTTGAAAATCAAGTCCAATCATGGGGGCTACTTTATCTTTGATGTTCTCCGTGTATGAAGAAGGAACATTCGTGTAAAATGACTTTTTCAATTGCCTTAAAATGGTTTCTGTGACCAGATCTTTTTCAACACTTGCAAGCCTAACTGAAGGGCTCCTGAATAAATAGAACAATTTGATTAACTAGTTGTGAAACGTAGAGTGCATTCATCAAAACTTTACTTGTGACAAGTTCCAATCATAGACATGAAGGACTCAACTCAACTTTTTGCACTAGGTCCAATGAACGTATACAAAGAAACAATTCTGTTCAGTCTCAGTTAGGGTTAGCAGAAAAAACAACGACAAACCATTTAATAGCCAAGTAATAAAAAGCAAATATTTGGAAGTTTACACTGGAGAGCAAGAGGAAACAACTTAAAGTAATCAAAAGGGAGAAAAATCTAACACATAGCAATGAGGCTTGACAAGCTCATCAAACAATAACAATCAATGACTACTAAACCACTTACCCATGAAAAACAATTTTTCCAAATCGGGCAACCAATGTTGGCTTAACTTTTTCCACCCCTTGATCCTCCATTTCATCCCTTAAAATTTTGAAAGAAGAGAACAAGTTTTGTTGTACATTTTCTGCTATAATAACCCAAGGACTTCTTGGGAAAAGCTGCCTCAATTCAGTATCCTCTACAACACGTACAATTTCAAAACAAACAAAAGTCAATGCCAACTGTTTGTGTTCAAGTAACAAAATTTAAGAGATAGGTACAAGAAAGATAGAATGCCAACCTGCAGCTGAATGACTACGAACCAAGATGAGAGGTTTTTCCCCTGTTTTGCGCTCAATGTTCTCCAAAGAAATTGGATCGAGATGAATAGAGGAAGGAAACTGGCCATTGTCAGCCAAACCAACGGCAAACCATGTAGATATAGCGTGATTGGCATATACTATCTTCCCAGTCCTACCTAAGTTAGAGACGTTCGATTTGGAATTCAGATTTTTCCTAAATTGTGGAACAAGCAACTCAGGAGTTGGTGATGCCCTGTCCTTGTCCTTTAAAAGCCGCTTGTGTGGAGGAACGTAAGCCATGAAAAACAGTAGCAATTCTATGCAACCTGATCACGTCAGAAGCAAGTCAGATTGAAAAGGTATCATGTACGTAGTACTTGGAACAGAACATACAACTTGTATAGTTGAAACATATCAATAGCGCAGCCAGTAATCGCCAACATACAATTGCAGACAATGTTGGGTAGTTTGGTTTCAAAAGAGTGACAACCCCAAACGAACCCATCAACCTAGTCGTACTCTGCTGAGAAATACGGTTACAATTGAAAGGACCTTATAAACACCTGACCAACGTGACAATTGATCAAGTTAACTTCTTCCACATGTCTTCCAAACACGCATAATGATTTTTTACAAACGTGAACCAGTTAAGTGACCACTAATTGAAGTAAGAAAAGAGAAACCCAGGAGCTACAAAACCCATAACTGTAATAATTTGAGCTTCCACTCAAGATTAAACTAACGGAAATAGAAAAAATGTTACCTTGTCGAAGAGCTTTAAATCTTCAATTGATGGTTAGTGCCTATAGCATCTATCAAACTGAACTGAACTAGATTATTTATATAGAAAAAGGGACAACAAACTGCGATTGAAGCTACTTCACTACAAAGTCATTAATCAACAACTTGGCGGACAAGATGATACTACGAAGTCATTAATCAACAACTTGGCGAACAAGATGATTTTGAGTTCCTTGTCCACGCGATTTTTGAAGAGTAAGTTCCACTAACTAATAAAGTTCAATGACGTGGACTCCATCTTTTTTGCATACGGTGCAAATAAATAAATTCTACTCAACCGGCTTACTTGTATGATTTCATATGATTAATTCACTGTTTCAATATTTATTTGGCAATTCATCTTTCTAAATTTCATGTTTCCCTCGTTTATCATTTAATTAAAGAATATTTTTTTAAAATCTTTGATAAGCCTATTCATATCCATTAATCAAAAGGTTTCAAAGCCTAATCATTCCATTTTTCAATTAATCCACCTCACTTTATGATAAATAATTTTCGCATCCATTACATAAAAAATGACTTTAAAATGGAGTTTAAAGTCGGATCAATTCAAATTCCTTACTTTCTTTAAAGACTTCAAATGATTCTTAATTTATAATTATAACTTCTTTGTACTACACATTAAAGCCCAAATTATGAATCAAGGAGACTCATTTGGAGATGCCATTAGTCAAATTTTATGTGATT
>JANIIA010000006.1:25716471-25738161 GCA_027478495.1 Erythroxylum alaternifolium | reverse complement strand
TTTTCTCTCACTCAATCACACACACGGCAGCAACATCATGAGGAGAAGGTGAGAGTAGATGGTATTTAAAGAATCAAGGAAGAGAGGTTTGATGTAGGAGAGTGAAAGAGAGAAGAAAATATGCAAAAATTGACAAAGAGACTAAGCAACCAAAACCTTCGGATGAGAGCAAGCAATATCAAGGCAAAGGTACTTCCAATTTTAAGAAAAAGAACATACAAGAAGGCTGAATAAGAGAGTCGTAAAAGGCTCTTCAAAGATTCAATTTTTTAATAATTAAAATTGTGACAAGTGTCACAATCTCATTGGTTTGTGAATTTCTTCACAATTCACTTCGATTTCACTCCAACTTCCAATGGCTCATTCCAAATATTCCAAAACGCTTATGTCTAAATTTTCATTGCCATTGGACCACAAATTTTCTACTGAAAGATTCCTATCAGTCGCTTAGTAATTTTCCGGGTCCGGAAACAATTCCAGAAAAATCCCGAAAAATTCCTATAATTCTCTAAAATTAGGAAAACCACTAGAACCCTCTCCAATTCAATTTTACACAAGCAAAGTCTATTTTTGAAACTCATTGTTTATTTACACTAATACCGGGAATATGTCATGAATGCATGTACCACTATTTTCATGTGCAAAAAATCACATTTTCACAAATGCATGAGCATGAGGTATGTCTGTCCTGACTTCTCTAATTGGTCTTCTCGTAGACCCGTTTCCCTGATCCGACCCGTTAGGTGGGAACGGGATGTTACAATAATAAAATTAATAAAATCATCTCTAAGCTCCTAGCATCTAGACTTAAAGATGTTTTGGATTATTATATTGATCCTCATAAGGAGTATCCATTAAAAGAGACAAATTAGTGATAATATATTACTTGCTTAAGATTTTTGAAGAACTACAACATGAGATATTCTAACAAGAATTGTGCAATCAAGATTGACTCCTAATAAGGCTTTTTACTGTATTAATTGGAACTTCATTTTGAATTTGCTAAGGACATTTGATTTCTAAGCAAAAATTATAATGTGGATCGAACAATGTATAACAATTATCTCCTTTAGCATCTTAGTTAATGGTTAGCTTTCTAAACTTATCAAGGCAATGGGATTCTTTATCCTCATGCCTATTCACCTTAAACAATGAGGTCCTCTCCAGACTTATTATCCCTGTAATTAACTAGTGGAGGAGCTTTAAGTTTTTCCCTATATTGATGGAGTTTTATTATTTAGTTTATTAAGTTAGTTTTACATTTAGTTAATAAATTCCTATTGTTATGGGATTCTTTGTTATTTGACTGAGTCTATTCATGTTATTTAGAGTTTGTTAGATTTAAGCTTATCTTGTTAATTAAGGCTATATATACAACCTTGTTTATTCAATAAAGGATCAGTAGATGTTGAGAATAAAGTTTATTCTCAAACTCTAAATAACGTGAATAGATTCCATCAATTCCTCCCTTAAACTGAAAGCAATAAGCTTCAGTTTATATTAGGCTCCGAACGGACTCCCAAAAGTTCTCGTAGCTTTAAGGAAACATCTAGCTTGAGTGTTTTAGTCATCACATTAACCACTTGTTCCTGAGTTGAACAATACACCATCTCTACAGTACTGGCCTTTGTAAGCTCTCGAAGAAAATGAAAACGCACATCTATATGCTTACTATGACCATGCATAACTGGATTTTTTGAAAGTTTAATCACAGAACTGCTATCACAATGAATAATAGTTATCTCACCTTGATTTGTACCAACCTTTCTCAATACCCGTTTCAACCAAACTGCTTGGCAAGCACACGATGCAATGGCAATAAACTTTGCTTCTGTAGTAAATATACTTATTATTGGTTGTTTTCTTGATGACCATGATACTGGTCCTGAGTTCAATATAAATACATAACCGGATGTGCTTTTCCTATCCTCCAAATCTCCAGCATAATCACTATCGGTATAAGCAACAAGTTCATCATCTCCTTCTTTCTTATGAAAAATTCCAAACCCAGTTGTTCCTTTCAAATGTCTCAGCACTCTTTTTGCAATTTGTAAATGAAGCTCTGTAGGATTCTCTATATACCTACGAATAATACTTACCACGAACATCATATCCGGTTGAGTTGCTGTGAGATACATAAGACTACCAACAATCTGTTTATAATAAGCCTTATCCACCTTAACTCCGTTTTCATCCTTCATGAGCTTAAAACCTGGAGCAATTGGATTATGAACAAAATTACTTTTATCCATCCCAACTTTTGCAGCACCTCCAATTCATATTTCTTTTGACTGATGAAAATTCTATCAGATTTTTTCGAGACTTCCAGGCCTAGGAAATATCCCATCTTCCCGAGATCAGTCATGTCAAACTCAAGTTTCATAGAATCTTTGAATTCTATAAACATTACTTCATCGTTTCCTGTAAAAATGAGATCATCAACATATTCATCTTAATGAATAAAGTATGTTCGTAGTCACACTTTTCAAAACCTTCCTTCTTGAAATATGCTCTATACAAGTGTACCAAGCCTGTGGTGCTTACTTAAGCCCGTAAAGTGCCTTCTTTAACTTATAAACCTTTTGTTCATTTCCCTTCTGTACATACCCATAAGGTTGTTCCACAAAAACATTTTCTTTTAGCTCACCATGCAAAAATGCTAATTTCACATCTAACTGATATATATACCATCCTCTTTGTGCTGCAAGTGCTATTACCAAACGAATTGTCTCCATACGAGCCACGGGTGCAAATGCCTTTGTATGGTCCACCCAATGTTGTTAAACATACCCCTTGATGACAAGTCTGGCCTTATGTTTATTTATTTCTCCATTTTCATCAAACTTAGTCTTATAAACCCACTTAACTCCAATTATTTTTTCTTCTTTAGGTAAATCCACCAATTCCCATGTACCATTCCTTTTTATTTCTTCTATTTCTACATCCATGGCTAGTCTCCATGTCTCACTTTTTATAACATCTTCAAAGCGAATAGGGTCTGTATCAGTAGAGGCAAAGATGACCATGTCAGCTTCCTCGTTTGAGATTCCTTCACCTGTTTCATAGTCTCTCAACCAAATTGGTGGTACTCTAGTCCTTCCTTGATTTGGAGTGGAAGAGTTATCTCCAAGCAAAGAGTCAGGTGATGAATGTTCCTTAACTCCTTCTTTGGTAGAATCAGATTCATTCCCATCTTCAGTAGCATGAATAGTTTCCTCCTCACAATCGTCCTACTCCGAATCATATAAAATGATCTCTTCATATTTCTTATCCCAATCCCAATTCTTATCTTCTTCGAACACGACATCTCTGCTTATAATGATCTTTTGTGAAATTGGATCATAAATTCTATAAGCTTTTGATTCCTCACTAACTCCCAACAAAATACACTGGAAGCTCTTATCATCTAATTTAGTTCTAGTTTTGTCGAGTACATAAACATAAGAAATGCTGCCAAAGACTCTAAAATACTCAACTGAGGGCTTGACTCCACTCCATGCTTCCTTTGGTGTTTTATTTCTCAATGTCAATGTGGGACTTCAATTCAAAATATGTATTGTCCAATTAACTACTTCAGGCCAAAAAGTTTTAGGAATTTTCTTTTCTGAAAGCATACTGCGAACCATATTCATAATGGTTCTATTTTTGTGGTCAGCAACCCCATTCTTTTGTGGCATATAAGCAATTGTTAGTTGCCTTTTTATGTCATTCTCATAATAAAATCTAGTGAATTCTTGTCATGTAAACTCTCCCCCTCGATCTGTACGTAAGCATCTAACAAAAGTGTTTGTCTCTTTCTCGACATATATCTTAAATCTTTTAAAAAACAACAAATGCTTCTGATTTCTCTACCAAAAAATAAAACCATATTTTTTTGACTAAAGTCATTAGTGAAAGTAATCAAGTACCTTTTTTTGCTATTAGAGATGGGTTTAATTGGTCCACAAATATCAGCATAAACTAGCTGCAGAATTTGTGATGCTTTCCAATTACTCTTCTTTGGAAATGAGTGCGTTGTTGCTTTCCCACCAAATAGTCTTTACATAGCTTCAAAGGAGATTGAAATTTCGGTAAGCCATGCACCATCTTCTTTTGTTGAAGAATCTTGAGGCCTTTAAAGCTTAAGTGTCCGTATTGACAATGCCAGAGATGCCCTATATCTTCTGTAATTGTGTTGAAACAAGCAGATGTTATGGGCCGTGATACAGCTTGTAAAATGAACATTCGATTTGAAGACATCATTGTATCCGTAATTAAGCCTCTATCAAGATGAAAAACCTTGCATTTGTCACGTTGAAACAGAATGTAAAGTCCCTTTTCTTGTAGATGCCCAATACTTAGCAAATTATTTTTCAACTCTAGTACATAAAATATGCCGGTAATGATTTGTGTTATTCCATTCACGAGCAACCTTAAATTGCCTTTTCCTACTAAAGTAAGCTTGAATTGTTTCCCAACTTCACAGAATCTTGAAAATTTGCGTCAAAATCAAAGAAGAAATCCTTCTTTCTACATATATGATTACTATAACTCGAGTCAAGAAACCACATATCTTCTTTACTGGAAATGTTTGTATCTATATAAGTCATCAACAACATTTCCTTATAGGTCTCTGTATAATTAGCCTCATTTTCATTTCTTGGACATTCCTATTGAAAATGCCAAGTTTGTGACAACCATAGCACTCTATTGTGGATTTGTTAAAGCTTCGTCTGCCTCTTCCTCTTCCACGACCTCCTCTATCATAACCTCGACCCTTTCCTCCAGAGTGATCTCCATGAGAGATCTTTAAGGCATGTTCTTCTTCGACATGAGAGCTCATGCATTGTTCATGCACAAGTAAACTGCTTTGTAACTTATCAATGGTTAATGTGCTCATATCCTTTGACTCCTCAATGGAACACACAATATAATCAAACTCGGGAGTCATAAATCTCAAGATCTTTTCGACAACAACAACATCTCCTTTGTCCTCAACATTTTCTTTCATCTTGTTAGCAATGGTAAGGGTTAGAGCAAAATATTCATTCACAGTTTCTCCTGCCTTAATGTGAAGAACTTCAAATTCCTTGCGAAGAGCTTGCAAATAAGCACGCTTGACTTGTGTTGTACCTTGATATTTTTGCTTCATTGAATCAATATAACCTTTGATGTATCCTTGTTGAGAATCATCTCTAAGACTAAACGATCTAATGCTTGAAATAGATAGTTCTTTGCTTTCAAGTCTTTTAACTTCAAATCGTATTCAAAATGTTAGGAATTTGTAACCTATCATTTGTAGAAGATCTAATTCTCTTCTTAGGAGTTGATGCTTGCTTAATTAGTCTAATGTATACCATTCAGTAATTTAAAAAGCTCTTCAGTCTTAACATAATCAAAGATAAGAGCCAACTATTTGTCTCTTTTGAAGCCTTACATCTTTACAATTGGCTTTCCAATTTGACAAGTTTAAAATTTATAAAACCTCCTCTTATTTATTTAGGCATTCCAATTTTCTCCAAAATGAATACTTACATTGATGTTCATTCAGTGATTGACAGAATTGTAAGGATAATCTTCCAGTTGGTGCAACAAAAGCATCTCTTTTGTTGGAAGAATTAAATCAACTTTGTACTAAATAGCCTCCATATTTACTAATCTTTTATATAATATTTCTAGTTGGTGTAGTTAAGACATTGAAGTAGATTATGAAGAGATTCCTATAGTCTAGAGATATTTCCAAAAGATTATTAGCTAAACTCAAATGGAGTGATGTGTGGAAGGGAATCTAAGTATAATTCCTATTAAACTTACCAACAAAATTGTGAAATGGTACAAGATTGTGTAAGTTAAGCATATCTTAGTGTGTCATTCATCCTATGGCTTACTATCAGGGAGACGCTAAGCATAACAGATAAGATAAGGGAAATACAAAATTTGCTAGAATTTTGTGTTTTATGCAATCAAGAGCTTGAATTTGTTACACATCTTTCTTCAATGCAACTTATCATATTACATTGAGGAAAGAATTCAATAGCTTTGCAATTAATATGCTCCTACAACAAACTGGAAAGTTATGGTCAATTGGATATGTTAAAGGCACAATGTACGTGATGGAAGCCTGTTAATTTATAAAATCTATTTTCCGAATATAGTTTTTGTTTTGTAGAGAGAAAAAAATTAGAGAATATTTCTCAACAGGATAATTCATGGGCTAATATTCTTAAAAGAGTTGATAAACAAGATCAGAGAGCAACTAGCGACTCAGCAAGTTCACCTTAAGTGCAATGATGTAATGGAGTAACTGCAAAATCGAGAATTGTTTGTTTGGCATGAGAATAAGGGTCTGCTTGGTTGGATGTTAATTAATGGAATGGAATAGAAAGAAACGGAACGGAACGATTTATAATGGAATGAAACGTAACATGATGAAAAGTTTTTTGGGAGAGATGAAATAGTTCATAATGTAATGTAGTAAACCCTTCTTTGGAAGATGGACGAAATGAAATGAAATGTAATAAATAACTACTATACTCTTGATATTAAAATGGTTGTTGCAAGAGATTTAATGCTATGATTTTAAAACAGAAATCACGTCCAATTAAAAAATTACGGTTATGACTTTTTTAATATTTTTTATTTAAAAATAATAAAAATTTTATTTATTATTAATTATATACAATTTATTATTAATTATATAAAATTATTATTATTAATTATTTAATAAATTTTTTATTATATGTAATTTATATTTAAAAATTATTTATTTATATAAAAATATATACAAATAATTAAAGAATAATTTTTTATTTTTTATTTTTCATTAATAAAAATTTTATTATTTTTATTAATTATATACAATTTTTATTAATAATATAAAATATTATTGATGGTGATAAGCTTGTGGACCATAACAAATGAGTTTGGAGAAATAAGGTTAGGGTTAGAAAAAATAATTTGTATTAAGAAAAATTATTGAGGGTATATTAGCCAATATATATTTATTAATTTACATTCCATCCTAAACCTTCAAAATTAAAGATTTCTTATTTTCGCTGTTTAAAATAAAATAAAACGTAAAATAAAACTTCTATTTTTATCTCATTCTATTTCATTCTATTATAAAATCTTCAAATAATTAATAAAGTGTGTTATGTTCTACCATCTTATATTAATAACCCATCAAGCAAACAAGATATAAGAGTTTTTTCCATGGCAAAGTAAGGCTGCCCCTCACTGCAAGTCCCGTAAGAGCAGACTTAATGGTAACTGGTGATTGTTTCCTGTTCTAGTGCTATTGCATAAATATTGCAATTCTTTCACTCTTTGGCTCACACACTCTGGCCATGAATCCTCCCTCTGCAACTCCCGTTCCCAATAGCCTTCCATTTCCTTACCGTAACCCTAATTCCTTCTCCCATCACCACCCACCACCACTTCAATTTCCATACCATCCTCCACGACCCACTACTACCACTATTACGACCTCCTCTACTCAAATTCCTGATCTTTCCACCACACTATCTTCTATCACCGATCTCCTATCGCTCTCTCACCAAACACTCAGTGTTCTTTCCTCTCTGACAAAGCCCCAAATTACGACTGGCTATGTCTCGTGCCCCCACAACCCACACCATCTCATGCCTCCAGAGTCCCTCTTTCTTCACTCTCTTCGCTGCCCGTTTCCACTCTCTGAAGATCCTACCTCTCTTATTCAGTCTCTTTATTATCCAAAAACTCTCAACAATCCCCATTGCCCACCCGAATACCCCCTCAAGGAACATCCTTGCAGCACCGAGGTTTGCTTCTCTTTGGATGCTTATCACGACGAATTCGCACCAGCTTTTTTTTATAAGGATTGCCCTGGTGTTGTTAACTTTAATGATTTAGTTAGGCCGAGAAGATTGTTTACATTACCTCGGGTTTTATTGGTAGAATGCGCCAATTCTGCGCGTACTAGTAAGGGCGACATTGGGGAGTTGGATAGAAGTAGTATTAAGCTTTTCCCATCTGATTCCTGGGGTATTAGAAGAGAGATTGATGGTTGGGTTGATTATCCGATTGAATATTCGCATGGCGTGTTTTGCACGGTTTTGGGATTGCATTTGATTAAGGGCAGTGATTTGAGGAGGTGGATTATTACTGATTCTCCGCGTCATGGGGTGCTGATTGATGTGTATATGATGGATCACATATCTCTGCTTTTTGGGTTGTCTCTAAAGGCAATTAGAAGAGAAGCCTTGGCATTGTCCAACTGTGAGGTTAATATGACAACCAAGATTTTCAAATGTCCTGTTTTGGTTCTCTCCTTGACATGGATTGCATCTCAGCTTTCTTTTTTGTACGGTGAAATGAATGCAAAATGCTTTGTTATTAGCATTTTTAGGCAATGCATTTTGGACGTTGCATGTCAGCTGTTGTTATTTCCTTTGGTATCTAATTCACAAGTGTATCCAAGTGCTGTAGATGCTAATCATGATGACGGCAAGGATATAAAAATTAACGAAGGACTTGAAGTAATTACAAATTGTAAGTATGGCAAAGGAGTTGATGCTTTTATGCTCAAAGAGGAGATTTCTGTCTCTCGAGTGGCGGGGGCAGTTGCGGCGTTGCATGAGCGGTCTTTGCTAGAGGCAAAAATTAAGGAGTTAAGAGGTTCATATTCACTGCCAAGATATCATCGGTATGCAATTTCTGATACTTCTTTTTCTTGTGGTACTCGAATGTTTTCAGTTTTAAGACAGAATGTTGTGTTCACCTTCTACACTAATGACAACTAAAAATAGAGCGCTGATTCTTTTAACAGCTTCCTCTTAGTTTCTATTTTTGAGTTCTTAAGCAGATTGGGTTGGTACAATGCTTGTGGCATCTTTTTTTTTTTTAAATTTCTGTTTATTATTTTTTAAATTTTGGATTGAAGTTTGGAAAATTTGTTAGAAAAAGACAAAGTAGTAGAGTCAAGCACACCAGATAAAGTTAGTATGGTTCTCCAGCCTCTTTCTACCTCCCTGCTCACCATCACTTGCCCTTCACCATGATAGTTGTTACAAAGGTTTTTCTAGACACCGAACTTATAACGAAGTTGTGCTTATTTTTTTACACGATAATCACATAGATTTGTTTAAGCACGATAACTTCACTTAGATTTTTTTCAAATGCCTCACGATTCTTGTAGTGTTTACTTTCACACTCTTGCAAGAATACTACATAAACAATGGATAATTAAAGCCAATAATAAATACGTAAGAGTTATGATAAAAACCAACATTCGTTACTTTTCCAAAAGTATACAAAAGAATGCTATTTTAATGTGTCTCCCTCTCCTATATCTTTGTTCCAAGGAGCAAGACTTAAATGACTGCAAAATTTTGCTATTAAGACTTACGAGTCTAACAATCCACTCCTACTAGAAGAACTTGACACTCTTGTCGAACTAATCTATGAGCGCTCATTTGAATTTGATTCTCTTTAAGACTCCTTAGTCATTGACACATCTCCAATTCACCATTTTCCCTTTCTATTGTTGTCTTTGTTTTTGTTTAGACATTCCTTCACAAGGCCCATTACTCCTAATAAAGCATAATTATTGAGGTAGACTTTTTTTGTCCAATCATCCTCTCCTCCTTGATCATGAAATTTATTTGCTCCCCACTCACCTTCCGTTTTGGTTATTCATGAGCAAAGTGTGGCACTTCACAAATGAAACAAGCAATATCTTGTTTTTGTTTGTTTTTTGGACTTACATTGAGAAGATTCACATGCCATTCCTTAACTTTCTCCGAGCTATTCCACCATTCTTTTTGCATTCACTGCTCATTTGAATTCGTGGTTACATTTGGAGATTTACCAATTTGCAACCACTATCGCGCTTAGAAGGCCTTTCATGTTCTGCCTCCAAAGCTTCGTTTGTGCCCATCCTTGCATGTCATTTATGAAGTTGAACAATTTGTCTTACTCAAACATGTTTTGCAAGTTCAACATCAAGGATGTGAATTTTCTCATATATTCCTGCACCAGTTTGTCTTGCTTTAACCTCTTCAAGGCTTCCTTCACGAGCTAAGAAGTGTTGTTGGGGAAGACCTGGTCTGTTAGTTCATTCTTCATTTTCTCACAAGTGTTAATGGAAGGTCTAAATGCATTGATACAATTAGAGGTTCTCGTTTTTCACCACAACTTTACATCCTCCACCATATACATAGTTGTGATTGATATCTTCTTGGAGTCGGATACTTTTACTGCTGCAAAGTATTGCTCCATGTCCTATAAGAAAATTTCGTGTTCCTTGACACTCTGTTTGCCTTCGAAAACTTGTAGCTCTCACACCTTCAGCAAAATGCTTTTGACACGCCCAATGCCCTGCGTTGCAATAGTCTTAGGATCGTCATCTTGTACATAGTCTCCTCTTGTGCCTTCATCATATAGTCTCCTCTTGTGCCTTCACCAAATCTGCGATTTGATAATGCAACTGTTAGATCTATGCATCCAAAATCTCTAACTTAGATGTGTAGAAAGTGACCTCTTCCTCTCCTTGAGGAATTGACTCAATAAGTGCCTCCACTCTGTTGACACGCTCAGTTAAATTATTGCCTCCCGCCATATCAAAATTTGGCTCTGATTTTAGTTGTTTTCAAAGGTTTTTTTAGACTTCAAAAATATAACGAAGTCATGCCTACTCTTTTGTATGACAATCTATTTAGATTCGTTCAAGCAAGACTCAGCTTTCTCATGTGACTGTAGACCAACTAACTTATTTTCGAAAGCCTCAAGACCCTTGTAATGTTTACTCTCACACTCTTACAAGAATACTATGTAAACAATGGATATTCATAGGCAAAAATAAACACACAAGAGTTAAGGTAAAAATCAACCTTTAATACTTCTCCAAAAATATACAAAAGAAACTCTCGATGTGTTCTCTTCCCCTCTATCTTTGTTCCAAGGAGCAAGACTAACTCCGACTTTATAATTCAAAATTTTAATTGAACTAATCTAACTAGATTATATTTCATCCTTATAAAATTACTTAATACTAAATAATTAAATAAAACCCCATCCCAATAGGATTCTATCTGATAGGAATTAGCTATATTACAACTATTAAAATAAGAAATTGCATTTAATTAAGAAAGATACGTCCATATCCATGAAGAACTCTATTATTTTCAGATGATACTCTAACATGGTCTTTATCTTTTAGAGCTGATGTATATCTATTGTGATTTATCCATCACATCATCCAAAACCTCTCTTTGATCTCTAACCATTGATGATGAATCATCTAAGTCCAAAGCCTTTTATAGCATATTGGTCTAGTTCAATGCTTACTTATGTCAGGTCTATTAGTCATAGTCCGTTTATTTGAGCACACATTAAGTCCTTAGAGTTCTCACATGCCTCCCTCATGTATATGATTCAGCTAACCTTCAATTTAAGGTCCATCTTGATCTCGTCTTTTGGTTCACATTCGAATGTTGCATTTCATCGAAGATTTTCGTTAATGTGCACCAATACATGTCAATGCTAACCTAGCTTCTATCGGCAATGCTTGTTAGGCTTGCCAATGCTTGCACGATTTTGCTATTAGGACTTAAAAGTCTAACAATAGTTCCCTTTTCCTGCGTCCTCAACATCCCTGTTCTTGCTCTTCTTCTACTGTTTGTTGCCTACTCCTTCCTCGTTTCTCTCTTTCCCATCTTCTTCCCATTACCTCTATTTGCCATATCTTGTCTGAAAAACTTTATCTTCCTTGGTTGGAAACATTCATACTTGTGGAACTCGATTGGTTCTTGAGTGTGTTTCCTATTGTGCACCGCTGTCCTACTTGTCACCTGACTGCTTCCTTGCAACGCCTTCATCCACCCCTCTCTCCTCCCTTCTTCTGTTCCTCATTGTTCCTTTCCTTTCCTTGCAAACACAGCAACTGGTTATTAACAGCTGAATAAACCAAGCCAGAATGTTAGAAAAAGCATCCCAATAGGACAAGAACTTTCTACCCTATCCAAAGACTATTAGTCTATTACATCCTCTACCCTTGCAAATCTGAACACTACCTAGCCAATCCAGCCCCTGCCCTTGATCTCTTTGGAACCAATGCCATCATTGCAGAACCATCAGTTAATACCTTTGAGGAAAACTTGGAGACAAGTGTTGGATGATGATACCCCTTTGGTTAAACTTCATTATTGCCCTCCAAGCAATGTGGAAGGCAAATCTAGAGCAGCCCCTGATTTGAACATTCTAACATAGGGAACGAAGAAATGGGAAGTTATTCTACTGAGATGTTTCATGGACAAATGACCATCCTATCAAGCTATGTATTTTGGGCATCCAAACATTGAAAAGGTATGGGATTACAAGAAATTTTGCTAAATGTGGATAATATTTTTTTGTGTAGGTTTAGCTTAATTGAATTAGCTCACAAGATTTTGGAGCTAGGGCCTTGGCTTCTTAATTATAAACCACTTTTACTTCAAATCTAGAGGCTGGGTATTAACATTGAGAAGCTAAGACTTCAAAGAAATTCTCATTTGGGTTTGCTTCCATAATATTCCCCTGGAGTATTAGACCATAAGAGGCTTGAGCCATTTAGGGAGTTTCTTAGGGAAACCTCTATGCCTAGATGAACCAATAGTTACTCTCAAAAGGGTCAGGTTCATCAGAATTTGTGTCTTGTTGGAGGCTGTAAAATACTTGCCTAAGTCAATCCCTATTATGAGAATGGATGAAGCTTGGAACCTATTTGAAGACAAAGTTATGTTCCACTATTCCTGGAAACCAAGAATAACAAGACAAAGCAAACCTGGATGCTTATAGGGAGGAAATTCATAATCAGGGAAAATGCTGAATTGAACCAAAATGAACAAGAGTTTAAGGAGAAGCCTCTTTAAGAAAATTCTAAAAATAAAGAGGACAATGTTGTCAATTCACAAGGCGTGGAAACTCATCAGACTGTAATGGCCTTAGATGAACGAATAATGTAGAGGCGTGATGATCTACTTGAAAGAAGTCCAACCCAGGATACGCCCACAACCTCCATCTCAATTGATCTTACATCCCCCCCTAACATTAATATGGAGGAGAACACACGAAATGGAGAGTTAGAAGGGTTGGAAATAGAGCTTGGCTTTGTTAGAGTAACAACAAGGAGCTTCAAGAGGAGAAAGTCCTTACCCTCCCAAAGTTGATGTCTAAAATCATCGGAAATGTTAGAGGGCTTAATTGCCCCATTAAACAAAAAATGGTAGGTGATGTCATTCAAGAGCACAAACCCTTTTTGATATGGTTTTTCGAAACCAAAATAGAGGAGGAAAAGTGGTCCAATCCATTTTTTTGAAGGGAACCAGAGTATCCTAACTAACCACAATTACCGCTATAATGGTAAGATAATTGTGGCTTTTGGTACTAATGAGGTGGATGCGCACTTTCTACTAATAAAGCGGCAAATGATTCACCTAAAAATTCAAAGAAAATGCTCTAAAGAAGGGTTCCAAGTCTCTATTGGTTCAACCATAAGTTACAAAGAACTGATTTATGGAATACCTTAATTAGATTGGGAAGTGGTATGAAGGAGCCTTGGATAGTGGCGGGAGACTTCAACTATGCATTATATGCTAATGAAGCTGAAGGCTACACTATTTGCACAAGGAATCAATATGAAGAATTGAGGGAGTGTGTGATCAAAATTCAAGTTATAGATCTTAGGATGGAGAGGTAACTTTTCACATGAACAAATAAACAACAGAATCACTAGAAAATTAGGAAGAAATTGAACAGAGCTATGGTAAATGGGGCTTGGCTACAAAAGAAGTTTTCCCTTCAAATTCAACAATTTTCTCACATGTATGGAGGGTTTTAAGGACAGAGTAGGAATTGGGATGCAAGTGCAAGGCACAAAGTAGTACTTATCAATGAGGAGGTTGGAAGTAGTAAAAGGGGAGCGTAAGAGATTGAACAAGGGTTAGGGATGTAACACGTAGGAAAAAGTAGCACTGACAAAGAAGGAATTGATCAATACCCAAGATGCTTTTTATAAGGACCCTATGGACCATCAACTCAGGGAAAAAGAAGCATTGGCTCTTAATAACTACACCAGTAAATAAATGTGTAGACTCTAAAGCAGAGGGTTACCTGGCTCAAGGAGGGTAGTAGGTATTCCAAAATTTATCATAAAACTAAATTGGAGAGGAGGAATTCTAATAAGATCCTCTCTCTAATGGATGAGAATAGCTTTAGGTTAGACAACAAGGACGATCTATATGAGGAACTCAAGAAGTACTTTCAAAACTCTCTAGGGTTAGCCTTGCATGCCAACTCTTCCATCGAAAACCAAAAGAGTATTGTCAATCTACAATTGCCCCTAGAAATGGTAGAAATGTTATAACACCGCCTTTCATGTTTCTACGGGTATCACACCCTTTGAGGTTGTATACGGAAGAAAGCTTGCCACTGTTGTGAGGTTTGTGTTAGGGGAAACTAAGGTTGAGGCTGTGAGTAGAGAATTACAGGACCGTGATGAAATTTTGAGACAGATGAAGTATAATCTGTTGAAAACTCAGGAGCAGATGAAGCGTTATACTGACAAACACAAGAAACTGCACGTGTTTTAGGTAGGAGAATGGGTCTTTTTGAAGCTGCGCCCCCGTAGACAGCAAACCGTAGTGAAAAGAATTAATCAGAAGCTGACACCTCGTTATTATGGCCCCTATCAGATTTTGGAGAAGTATAGCGATATGACATATCGCTTAAATTCACAGGTTCATCCCGTTTTTCACGTGTTGCAGTTGAAGAAAGCAATTGGACAATATATTGCCGAAGCAGAGTTGCCTACAGAGTTGGAAGTGGCCGCTGATGGAGTTATTGAACTTGTTAAGGTTTTGGTGTGTAGGGACTTTTTGGTGGCTGGTGTCAACCAGCAGCAGTTACTGGTTCAGTGGAAGGGAAGTGTGGAGGAAGATGCTACTTGGGAGGATGCTATTACTCTTAACAGCCAATTTCCTAACTTCAACCTTGAGGACAAGGCTGAATTTGAAGATGATGGCAGTAATGGAGACCAGTTATTAAGGCCAGGAAAGTTTATAAGCGGAAGAATAAGAAGGGTAAAGAGGGGAGATGAGAGCAGTAGAGTGAAAAATAAATTTGCTGAGCTAGAGTTAGTTATGTAGGGAGAGAATAAGAGAGGTGAGGAATGCGGGAGAAAGTTTTAGTTTTGCTAAAGTTTTGTTATAACATAGGGATATTCTCTCTGGGAGGAGCTCAGGCTTTGGACACTCTTTTTTAAGGATTGTTGGCTCTTTTTCTTCTTAATAATCGATTCTATTTCTACCTTTATCGTTTGGGAAATCCATTAATTGGCATCATCCATCTTCTCACTAATGGGGTTCTAGAGTCTTTTGGTGTGATGTTTGGTCTAGCTATGAATAAGAATAAAAGCCAACTTTTTATTGTTGGGGGTGCTTTGGAGAAAGCAGATTCCCTGTCTACCCTAATTGGGCTGCAAGTTATCTGAGAATTCTTATCACCACTAAGAGACCAACTATTTTAGACTTTCACATTTATGGTTCTTTAAAGAGTTGCTTAGGACCATAAACGGAAATATATTCCCTGATTCTGTGACTTCTCGTGAAGTGGAAGTTGAATACCAAAGAAAGAATCAAGAAATATATGAATATACCGATTACATGCGCCTTATGTGAGAACGATTTTGAAAGTGCGGAGCACCTATTTTTCAATTGCTAGTATTCCAAGTAGGTCTTATGCTGGATCAGTCAACAAGGAATTCTCCAGCAAGGGAATTGGAAGGAGTTACTTACTTGGCTTTGCTCGCATAAGCATCTGAAGGATCCGACTTGGACCATAGCGAACCTAGCCCTAAGCTGGACAATACACACACTCTGGTTGGAAAGGAACAATAGAATTTTCAAGAACCAGGCTAGGAAAGCTGAAGAGTTAAGTTTCGTCATAATAAACTGGTTAAGAGAGCAGATACTTGCCTTCAAAATTTTGGAGAATCCAAAAGTTTGGCTTCGTAGAGAGGATAGTTGAATTTGGTATTCTGCCCTAATCGCATATCCACCAAGAGTAATTTTTTGCCTCTTTTGTAAGTCACTTGATGCTACACGTTGTTCATCAAACGATGTCATGGCCTCAACGTCATTGTTAGGAAGCAAATGCTGCTGGATCACCTTTTAAATCTATGTAATAATTAAGGGCAGGATAATCCTCCTGGGGAAAAACCATATATACCTTATTCCATTTTCATGCAATCTATTATAATTTAATTTTTCAGAAAAAGAAAAAATCCTTTGATTTTTCATGACTTTTACATTGCTTCATTTGATGCTAACTTGTCTTCTGCTTAGTCTTGTCCCCTCATGTCAGGTTTTATCCTATGCTCTCTCTTTGCTTTCTTGTCTGGACTATGATACACCTTCAGATCAAAAGTTAGAGCTTTTTTCTGCAATCTTTAATTCTGCTCCCTAGAACTTTCAATTGGCTTACGTAGAATTTCCACTTGGAAAGTGTTGTAGCTGTGATTGAAATTCTACTTACAGGGTGGCTGAACATGTTTGTATATCACAAAGAGCTGATGAAGAACGGAAGAAACGTGGCAATTACAGGGCTGTTATTGAGCATGATGGTCTTCTTCGAAAGCAAACTTCTAATCAGGTACAGGATAGTTATTTACATGTACATGTGAATTAGCTGAATAGTGTCCCTAACTGGCATTGGCAGTTACATTTGTTATTGTTTAATGACAATCATTCTTTTTCCACCCTCGGACTTGTGCTACATTGAATAAGTGATACGTAAAGCATAATGAAGCAGTTTCTTCATCAATGTCAATCTAGTCAAAAGTTAGAAAGTACGAGATTTTTATTCTTATTGGTGTTTGATGCTTAACATAAACAAATTTGGTTAAGTTCAAGGAAATGTACTTCTTGAGTGCCTTTTTGTATGCAGCAATTTGAACTTTTAACCAGCTAGTTTGGAGAGGGCACATGTATTTTAGCTTCTTTTCTGACCTGAAATCTTACAATGTGAACACAGGAATTTTATTGTTGATAGTTTTCAATTGGGTGTTTTGTCTCAACTTTTTTACTCAACAAATGACAGCTTAATTGTTTTTGGCTCAATTATCCCTTGTTTACTTTTCTTGTTGAGGCTTTATTACTATAAGAAATAGCCACCTTAATAAGCTCTTTATTCTTAAATTCTTTTTGGTCTCTGCATAAGGACTCAAATAAGGCCAAGACAAAAGAAGAGTTATTGGCTGAAGAAAGGGATTACAAACGCCGAAGAATGTCCTATCGTGGGAAAAAACTGAAACGAACAACATTACAGGTGGAAAATTGTCATTCCATTTGAGTTCATATGCTGTGATTGTTTCATACAATATCGTCTAATGTTTGATGTTCAGTCCTTAATGATTATTAACTGAAATGCTGAGATTAGTGATGTTTGAGCTGAATTCTGTTTTTGTATGGATTATCATTTCTAGGATTAAGAAAATATCAAAAGGTGCTGGGTGCTCTTTATCTTTTTATGACAAAGGGATCTTGCAAATTGCTGCTTTATGCTCATAATTTAGTTTCTTTCACTTGCTGAATTCTTTTGCATGTTGATGGGGATAACAGTTCATAATAAATCTTTATTCCTCATCTGACTTTTTTATTTATTTTCTAATACATCTGAATATTAATGTGCACTTGTGCAGTCGTGTCAGAATCATTGAGTGCCTGTTTCAGTCTCATCTTATGTTCACGTCACTCAGACGCATAACCAAATTTCTCAACATCTAAGTTCTTCATATGAAAACAGACTGAATATTAGACAAGAGTTGCTATAACTAAGAGGTTTATTGTTTATATTATGATCTTAACTGTCGCATGGTCTGAAGCACCTCTGTGCATATGTTTGCCATGTCTTCCTTCGAAGCAAAACTGTCATGATTAATTGAAAATGATATCTGTTTCTTGCAATTATTCAATTTCCCATTCTTCAAATTCCTAATTGTGGTTAAGTTGCAATACATCTGTATCTGAACATTATCCTTCTTGCTCTTCAAATTCTATTTGTTGTTGAAATGCTTGGTGTCTGCTGTCACATTCTCTCTCTGAATATGATGAGGCTCACCACTAGCTTATATTTTTCTTATGATCTTATCATAGGTAATGAGGGATATAATTGATGAGTATATGGAGGATATTATGCAAGCTGGAGGGATTGGCTGCTTTGGAAAAGGAGATGAAAACAAAGGGAAGTCTTCTGAACCAATATTCATCCATGACCACACTATGGATGTTAATGAGCCAAGAAAGAACAATAGTAACTCTGATGAAGCAACAAGAACTGCTTCAGCTTTGAAGGATGTTCCTTCTCGTGATTATGGGTTTGTGCAGCAAGGCAATGATGAATACCATGCGCATCTAGGAACTCAGACACGTAAACATGGTAAAAGGTACCATTCTGGAAGTCCAGAAGGACATAGGAGTCACGGTTGGACACATAATAGAAGCAGTTACAATAGGGAGCGAGATGCTTTGGAATATTTGAGAGTGGAGCATCCTGAGAATAGGATTTACAACAGGTTGAATCGTCATGTGGACAAGTGTCTAAAATCTGTGCCAGATTCTACAAATAATGTCAATTCAGAAAAGGATGACAAGAAATTAGTTACCAGAAACAGGGATCATAGGAGCTCAACTCAGAGACGTAGTTCAAGTCTTCTGGCTGAGAATGCATTTGAGGACAGATATGATCCTATGAGATCTCTCGACATGCAGCAAGAAGACTATTTGTCAGGGAGCATGTAATCGCAGGATAATTTTGTGACCAAATTATCAACTATTTTACTGAGAAATTCCCTGATTCCTTTGAACAGCTCTGACTGACTAGGTTTACAGTGCTGGGTAAGTCACTTGGTTGTTTGTTTTCCTTGATGAAGAGATGTTTGATGGAATATGATATGCATTATTTTTGACTTTATCTTTTTCACGAAACTTTGCAGTATGAATTCCCCAGACTTCAGCAATTTGACCTCATCTGTATCCTCCTTTGTATCCTTGATGTTTTATGTTTGATGTTAAGCACCTTTATACCTACTTTCTAAAAAATACTAAATAGAGGGCATTTCTTTCTAGTTACTATGCTCTTTGTCATTCTTGTTCAAACAAAGGCCTGTACCAATTTTATCATGAACATACGACTGTAGTTAGATTGATGGTTATAGTCTCCTGATTTATGTGTTAATGGGTTGCTAACTACTTGTTGATACTGATTTTCATTCACTATGTTAAATGTGAAATCTAGGATAAAAGAGTATCTTACATATTGTCCAATGTTACGGTTTATATAGGTTGAGTTATATTTTTCTCTGATGTCTATATTTTAAAACTACAACATTCAATTAAAGTTCTTGTTGAAACAATGCTTAGATGGTTCTTTCTAATGGTTACGAGGGAAAACATGTCAAGCCCAATTAGCTTTATTTAGACGTTTGGCTGGTGTTGCGATACTGAAAATTTGAATGAGGTATTATTTAGCTATTAACATGATCATTTATCCGAAGAATTTACGCGTGAATTTTAATGTGATTTGACCTCGCCTGCATTCTTTTTGACTCTACAGGAAGGGCTAAGCGACGAAGAATGAGTAGTTTTGCGGGCCTTGCTTCTGAAGGGGATACAGACTTCATGAAATGAAGGAATATGTTACTGAGGTATTCCAAATCTGAATTTTTTCGTGCTACCACCCAGGAGGGAGATCAAAGGAAACTTTCAGTTATATTTGTGAATGATGTTTCATAGTTCCTCGATGGACTCTTACAATGCTCTCTCTTTTTATGTGGGATTGGTAATTATTAGACCTTTGGACAAGTCTTAGTCTGAAATGAATGTTCTTTAAATTCTAACACGAGGTTGCATATATTTTCTATAAAATATAAACGGAGTTGTAAATTAATGATTCTCGTTATGTTATAAGATTGTATATGGTAAGCACAATTATAAGGACTTCTTTCCTGCAGAAGTTCACTTAAGGGGTTAACAAATTTTCATGCTAAAAGGATTTTGATTCCCCTTCTCCCGGCTTGTGATTGATGCTCAACCTGACACTTTCACCAAGCTTAAGAGTATGAATCATTATCTAAAAAGAATTCTTCTTTGGCGTTATGCACTAGAAATTCCCCTCCTTTTTATAATAAACGTTCATTTAACAGCCAATGATCTTTTATCCTTCATAATTCTCCAGGTCCTCTTAATAAGCTCTAACTAATTAGTGATTTTGACAAGTAATATCCTTAACCCACATCTCTCTTTGGAAGGCGAAGTTCATGCCGTTTTACTTTAGCCATGGAATTAATAGTGGCATTTTAAAACCATGTAAACTTCCTCAATGTCTACTTTATAGTCTTGCTAATGCTCTTAGGGAACCATATATGCAAAGTCCAATGTACTTGTATGCTATTTAACATTAAGTTCAAAGGCTACACTTCCAACTAATGGCAAACTTCTATTACATTAGTGCAGTAATTCTCAAGTTAATTCTTGCAATGAGTAGTTTGAACTTATTTTCGTCATGTCTCTTAGTGGAAATTGGGATCCTAAGATAGATTTAGGTGGATTTGGAAGCTTTCAGACCTATTATACATTTTAGACAATTGGCATTATCAATAGTGCCCGAGCAAAGAAGCAGTTGACTTCTATTTATTGATGGCAATACTAGATAGGACTTTAAAAGAATTTAGAGGTGTCATTACTGCACTTACTAAGTTAGTATCCACTTTGGAAAAGAGAATGAGGTCATCTATAAATGATAAATTTGCGGCTCCCACAAACTTGCATTTAGTGTGCCACTTTATCTTTCTTTCTTAAATAATCCTGTACTTAATTAATTTGATCTGTACTTCCATGCTAGCAGTGTAAAATTAAGGAGAAAGAGGGTCCCTTTACATCAATCCCCTTTTTTCTTAGAATAGATTGGTCAACTCTCTATTAATTAAGATGCCATAAGTTATTGTGGTTATATATTGATCAATCTATTTAACAAAGTTAGGATGGAAGCTAATTCATGCAATATGTTCAAGATCAAGCTCTGATCCAATAAGTAAAATGCTTTATTAAAGTCTACTTTAATGTCACAATTCTTACTTGAACCCTTCCTGTTGTAATTTTTGGAATTTTTGGGGAGTTTTTGAACCAAAAAGAAGTCATCTTCTATCTATGTGCCTTTTATGTCTTCTTACGACTATTTTAGCAATAATGGTTTCTAACCTATTAGTTATCCCCGATAGATGACTTTGTATATATTATTACATCATAAAATAGGTCAATAATCCTTTATTAGAGCTAGGAAAATGTTCCTAGGGAATAAGGCAAATAAACATTTTATTTAATTTGTTGACAGTTTTATATAAAAATTTTAAGGTAATAAATATCGATTAAATTAAAATAAATTTACTGAAATTGAAATAACTAATTAAACAAATCAATTGAATAATTGAAACTAGCTATAAGAATAAAGTTAATTAATGAAGGAAACTTAGGAATTGTTTTATCTTATTTTGTCTTCCTTTATCTTATTGATTCAATTTATGCTTAATCATAGACATCCTATGTAACATCCCCTCACTTATGGAAAGGGTATTTTGGTAATATGGAATGGGTTAGGACTGTCTAAAGTGTTTTTGCCATATTCATGCATTCATTTAGGCAC
>JANIIA010000006.1:25595457-25605729 GCA_027478495.1 Erythroxylum alaternifolium | reverse complement strand
ATTACATTATATTTAATTAAAATATTATTATCAATTAAAATATAACTATTTATTAATTAAAATATTAATTAATTAAATTATTATAATTAATTAATTAAAATATTGATTAATTAATTAAAATAAAATTTATTAATTAATTAAAATATTGTTTGTTTTAGGTTTCAGACGTTACATGAGGCTATTTTCGTCTTTTCTTGGTCTTGTTTGTCAGAGAAAAATTTCTGTACCTCAGTTTTGGAAGGAATAAAAATTTTTGTCCTTGTCCTCTGAAGACGGAACAAAAATGGGTGAGGACAGCAAGCAAACAGGTTGAAGGACAGAACTTTTGCGTCCTTGTCCACTTTCCTCACCCCTGAGGACACTAACCAAATGCAGGGTAAGGGTTTCAAAATTTAGCTTGTATTTGAGTTCTGGAATAGGCTACAACACTACCCTTGACTAAAATCATATCCTATTTTTATCGAATAAACTGTATTGATTTAGGGTGAATCAAACAAAGTTTTCTTCATAGAAGTTGTAGATTATTCCCTTTATCTTTCTATTGGTATAAAATTTGTAATTTTTGGATATTGTAATTGAGAGATATGAATTTTAAAAGTTGGAGTGCACTAATTATTCAATCATGCACTAGCCAAAATTTTGAATGTGCACAGTCTGTGGGTTTTTTAGCATAACTCATGGAAGCATGAACTAAATTGAATGGTTTTTGTTTTGTATGAAACTTAAGACATATAAGAACATTTGTTTAGAAGAAGGTGTTGTTTAAATATCTCATTTTCTATGTCATAATTGTCATACAAAACTGACCTGAAAATAAAGTTGGAAAAACTGGAACATGGGAATTGGTTAAACATCAAATATGCTTCTTTTAGGTATGGTTTGGAACAACAAATGGTTAGGTAATTTTCTATGCTGCTTTAGGGATTGAATGAAGCTTGAATTGAACTTACAATGATGCTTGAACAAGTAAATAAATGAGTGATATGTTTAAGATGATGATTGAGGATATAAATATAAAAATGAATTATCATACTTTAGGTGTTCAAATATGGAAAATTGGTGATGATATAAGAATGAAAGGGGGTCCTATAATGACTAAAGTGATTCAAGAAGATGAATGTTGTGTATTAAGTAAAGATAATTGATAAAATGGATGTTAGTGATCTTTAATGCTTGAATAACTTTAGTGAATGATAGAATGATGAACTCAGACTCATCTTGTTCAATGGAGGTGTAAACCTAAGTTCAATTTAGACATATTTGAGTTATGAAATATGAATGATTTTGAGATGTAAATTTAGGAAATATATCCGAAATTGTCATTGATCATACATCATACATAACATATACATATATGCATAAGTAAGAACTTTTGTGATAGGTGCAAAGAAGTAATGTGTAAATGTGTGATTGCCTATTATAAGGGAGCAAATAAATTGAGCACATCCAGACATTACCGGGACGTCTAGGCAATAAGCTATTTGGAGTAAACCGTGAGTTAACCTAGATGTTTCAACTTAATTATATGTGTTTTTCTATTTGAATTATATGTGTAGTGCATTGACTTAGATGTATCTCACTATGCTTGAATTGCTCTTATTTAATTTTGACATAATGAACTGTTATTGGTTTAATTGTGATATTATTGATTCCAGACAATTGATTATCCGAGGAGACCATTATTCGGGACTGTATTGGAAGTGCTTATTATATGTGAATTTGACTAAGTGTTATTTAATATTATTATTGAGTGTCAGACTAAGGTCCGATGATAATGTGAATGTAAATTTGTATGGAATAAGTGATGTTCAACTGAATATGAATGCTCAACTATTTGTTGAATGCCGGACTTAGATCTGACAAACTGTGAAAATTGAATGTGCTCATTGACTAAAAGTGATTGATGATATATTAAGTGAACTATGATACTCCATTATATGATGTATGTTCATATAAAAGGAGTTGTGAATGGAGTAACCAACGAGAAAAGAGCTTTAAGCTCAGTATATGCATCAGAGCCTCAGGCTCAATGATTAATGAGCCCGATATCCATAACAGATATGGGACAGTACTAAAAAGAGCCCGATACCCACAACGGATATAGTACAGTGAAATAGGTAAAATGAAATGAGTCTCATTTGCTTTTGCATTTGCATCTTTAAATGTGTTTATTATATTGATTGCAAATGAATGTTGATCTATGTTGTTTTGATATTGAGAAATGCTTATGACTTTGATGGTGATAGGAAGAATTGTGATAAATGAGTGCTATATTCTGAAATGATTGTATGATATGCTTGCATTCAGAATATACTTCTGGAATGACTTAACAAGTGATTGTATTTTTAAATGCTTGTTTTATTATGATGCAATTTGTGGAATATGAGTTATAGCTCTGAATGAAGCGTTACTTTGATTGAGCTGAATGTTATTCATTGATGTATATGTGCTCTATTTTAAGTGAACACATCGATGATGGTTCACTCACTGAGTTCGCAAAACTCATCAAAATTGCAACGTTGATTTTCAGGTACTAGGAGGAGACCTTGCTAGTAGAGCAAGCTAACTGAAGTTTAGTACTATCCATTTTAGATCAAGATATGGCTCAAAGGTCTGGTCAGCTGTCATTTGGGGATTTTAGATAGAGTACTTTGTATAGTTTAATTTTATGTAGAATCTTTTGTTTAAAATAGTGTGATCACAGATGGTTTCTATAATATGAATATATGAACGGTTTGTAATGAAATAACAGTGTAAAACATATTTTGTTAGTGAAATGAGATAAGTTGTTTTGTTTTATGATTACTTTTAATGTGTATGATGCCATAGTAAGTGAATGTGACTGCTCTAACTTGCTATTCCCGTAAGATATGTGCTCAAATATTCTCAAGAATTTCGGGCATATGTCTTATGGTAGTAGTGTGTTACAATTTATCTGTGAAATTGTTCAAGTGTGAGCAGAGAGAGAAGAATCAGACCAAGTATTTTTCAGAAATAAAGAATCTATTTTAGAACATCTAGCTGCCCAGTCGTTAACAACAAAAAAGGATCAACTTTTAAAGGAAATAGAAAAGTTATTTGTGCTGAGATACTTAGCTATCTTAAGATCATAATATGAAGCAATTCGGGCTAAATACTAGGTGGCACTAAACTTCCATCACTTACCAAGATATATTCATCCATATCTTAATCCTGGAAGGGGCCAACACAAGAAAGTGGTAATAAGTCTGCTCTCGTTGTTCGCAATAATGGAAGAGCTAATGGAGGTCGAAGTAACTGAGGTGGTCGTGGTGGACGTAAAGGAAGGGCAGAGGAGGTCAAAGGAAATGTGACCATTATAGTAAGGATAGGTATGTTCGGGACTATTGCTAGCACTTAAACGTAGAGTTATGCTCAAAGCCCTCCCAGTCTGCTAATATTATGGAGGCTTCTAGTGGTTCTGCCTTAATAAGTGAAAACAAGTTAGCATTTGAAGAAGAATATGTAACTTTTCTATAGTATCAATCGACTAAGCAAGCAATCACACCAATTGCATCATTTGCTCATCTAAGTAATCACACAGCTTATATATCATCCTCTAATAAACCTTGGGTTATAGATTTAGGAGTCACTGACCATATTGCAGGTAATCTAAATTTTTTAAATCAAATTACCCTTGTACTAGACTCTCACTAACTTACTATTGTTAATGGTTCCACTACTAGTATAAGTGGGGTTGGCACTGCATTCCCTCTCCTTCAGTGATGTTACCGGAAATAATATATATTCCAAAATTTTCATTCAACTTAATGTCTATTAGTAAACTAACCAAATCATTGAATTTTTTTCGTCTCTTTTTTTCCCTTATTCTGTTGTTATCCAAGATTTAAAGACAAAGAAGATGATTGAAAGATGGCGTGAATCTAGAGGTCTCTACTATTTTAACAATCGTTCAGCCATCTGCTCAGTTGTTGCTTCACCTCTCCAAATCCAGAGTCACCTTGGTCATCCATCCATCCAAATATTTAAAAAATTGATTCCTAATTTGAATTCAAATCTTCATCTAGATTGTGAGTTTTGTTAACTTGGAAAACATAATCGTGTTGTTTTTCGATCCAGAGTTAATAATAGAGTCGAAAGCTTTTTGTGTTAGTTAATTATGATGTTTGGGGTCCATTTCGTGTCACCCTAAAATTTGTTTTTTGTTACTTTGTTGTTGTTTTTTATGATTGACCTAGAATGACTTAGTTATATATAATGAAAGATCATTTCGAATTATTTTCTATTTTTCAATCCTTTTGCGTTGAAATCAAAACTCAACTTGGTTATCCTATTCTCATCCTCATAAATGATAATGCAAAAGATTATTTTTCTAAATCCTTTCAGTATTATATAAAAAAAATTTGGTAAGATTCACCAATCTTCTTGTTCTCACACACCACAACAAAATGGTGTCTTTGAAAGAAAAATCGGGCATGTCATAAAAGTTGCTAGAACCTTATTGACTGAGATGAAGGTTCTCAAGGAGTTTTAAGTGATGATTTCCTCATTGCTTGGTATCTTATTAACATAATGCCATCTATTACTCTCAAAGGTCAAATCCCCCATATTCGTATGCTTCCTGATACCCTTTATTTCCTCTTTAGCCTGGTATCTTTAGATGTGTCTATTTTGTCCACCAACTTTAGCCAGGAGTTAACAAATTATCTCCATGAGCCATCAAATGTATCTTCCTCGGTTATTCAAGATCACAAAAAGTTTATCGTTACTATAGTCCCCCACTTAAAAGATACTTTATATGCGCAGATCTAACATTCTTTCAGAACACTGCATCCTTTTTTTTAGAGTCAAGATGCCAAAAACTTCCATCATTATTTACCCTCACTTATTGACAACTCTTTGGATAATTCACCCAAAATTTTAGACAATTCGCCAACCAATTCCAATCCTTCTTATCTTCAACTATCTTAAGTACATTTTTAGATTTATTCCCGACGACCTCGTCAAATGGTAGATGGTCATTTAGATGAGCCATCTCCTCCAGCATCTAATTTGTCGCCGTATCTAGAAACCAGTGATCTAGATTAGCCTATTGCATTAAGGAAAGGTAAACAATCTTGTACCTATTATCTGATTTCTAATTTTTTTCTTATAACTATGTGTCCCCTCCTTTTGTTCTTTTCTATCAAAACTAGATTTTGTGTCTACACCTAAGAGTATAACAGAGGCTATATAGAACCCTAGGTGGAAACAAGCTATGCAAGAGGAAATTGATGCTTTATGGTCAAATGACATCTAGAGGCCTGTTATTCCTCATATTGCCTCAATTGTTGGTTGTCAATAGGTATATACTATTAAGACACTTGCGGCTATCAAATGACTCAAGGTTCGTCTTGTTGCTAAAAGATACACACAAGTCTACGGTATTGATTATTTTGAAACCTTTTCTCCTTTGGAAAAAATGGCATTAGTCTGTATGTTTATCTCCTTAACCGCAACTTATTCTTGGCCTATATACCAACTTGACATCAAAAAAGCATTCCTCCATGGTTATCTAGCAGAAACAATCTATATGGAGCAACCTCTGGGGTTTGTTGCTCAAAGGGAGTCTAAGAAAGTGTGCCTATTGAAGAAATTGTTATATGATTTAAAATAATCTTTTAGAGCATGGTTTGGACAATTTAGTTTCACTATGAGGAAATTTGTCAATCATTTGATATTCTATCAACAAACAAGATTTGGAAAATTTCTATTGATCATATATGATGATGATATTGTTATTACAGGTGATGATCAAAGTGGAATTCATAACGAATTCTTGCAATAACTAATCTAAACAAAAGATCTTAGTTTATTGAAGTATTTTTTGGGAATCGAATTGCAAGATTTAAAGATGGTTTTTGTCTCTCCCAATGCAAGTATGTTCTTGATCTCCTAAAAGAAGCTAGCTTGTTAGGATGTAAACTGGTAGATTCTCCAATGGATCTAAATCTCAAACTTGATGCAGACCAAGAAAAACTTTTAAAAGATCCAAAAAACTATAGGAGACTAATTAGAAAATTAAATTATCTTATAGTTACTATGCCTGACATTCCATTCAATACAAGTGTGGTGACTCAATTTATGCAATCCCCTCAGACAAATAATTGGAATGCAATTATTCGAATCTTGTAATACCTCAAGCGTAATGCTGGAAAATGACCCTTATATAAGAACCATGGGCATTGCTTAGTTTAGACCTATAGTGATGTTGATTAGGCTGGTTTTAGGACTGATCGGCAATCTGCTATAGGATATTGCATGTTTGTTGGTGGAAATCTGATTTCATAAAAAAAAGTAAAAGCAAATAGTGGTTTCTTATTCAAGTACACAATTAGAATATCGAGCCATAGCATATTGTCTACGTAAAATATATGCTATGGGAACTTAGATTTCAACTAACAACCTATGGAGCTAATGTGTGATATTCAAGTAGCCATTTACATTTCTTTTAATCTAGTTTATCATGAAAGGACAAAGCATATTGAGGTGGAATGTCACTTTGTTAGAGAAAAGGTGCTACAAATTTTGATAAAAAACACTCATGTAAAGTCTGAGGACTAATTAGCTGATCCATTTACCAAGTCTTTAGTTGGAGGTCGTGTAACACAACTGTGTAACAAGCTTGGAACTTATGATATCTATGCTCCAGCATGAGGGAGAGTGTTAGAGAATAAGATCTTATTCTCATATAATTCAGTATCTTTAGGTAATATGATTCAGTATCTTCAGGGATTACATGTATCTTTAGGAATTATGATTTGATTTGATTACAAATAGAACTCTAACTTACCATATATGAAATCTAGTATATAAAGGGAGTGAGAGCTACTGATTTTTGCAAGCTATTCCATCCCTTTTCTTAATTCACAGTATTTAATAACAAATATACATAATCAATCATGAAAAGATCCTTTTGCAATTGAGAAATTTTTATTATGAATAAAAATAATTGAAGAAAACTACTAGCATGAGATATCTAGAAAAGAGTGAAACCTTAAAAGCAAGAATCATAAACATGATGCATACAGATCAACCTTCTTATTATCATGATAAAAGGGTTACAAAAAAGGAGTAACCCTCCAACCCAACTCACCCCAGGTAAGGATTTGTACTCAAGATCACTTTATTCGATTTAAATTGAGAAGTAACTTGTTGTCACATAGTTAAATATCAAGTAGAAAGAATGTGTGATTAATGCTTACCAAATATTTCAATTCCAAGTTTAGCATATATAGGGCTGAAGAAACCATCTACAAACTTAATAAAACACCATGTGACCATAAATGTAACAGCAACAGGGAAGAAAACAAAACTGCAATTGCATCATTTAAACTATGTTGGAAAAGAGATGGATGATCTAAATGTAAAAAAGAGAAAGTATTAAGAAAAAATCCCCAAAAGCAAAGCAAAGGAAAGGAAATTAGGTTAATTACCATCCACTCATGAACTTCTTGGAAACCCAACTTTGAAGAATAGCACATGACGCCTGAAAATGGAAAGAAAAAATACAAATGAAAGTTAGTATTAGTTGAGAAAACGAAAAACAAAGTAATATTAGCAACATCTTTCAAAATCTGATGTTGTGGAAGCTATTCGCTATTTCCTTTTAGAGTGAACTAACAATGCATTGAATTATTCACCATGTTAGGACTTGAACTACAAACTAAGAACAATTTATCTTATCTATTTACTAACCAACTCTTGTTCTAATTAAAACTTTATAGCTAATAGGAAAATTGAAAATCAAGAAAAAGAGGCTAGAAATGGGACAAAGATAACAGAGAAGAGCACTAACCTTGCAAGCAGAGGGAGTAGGCTAATAGAGAATTTTTCATAGACATTGAAAGATCAGAAGAAACAGAGTTGGTAAAAATCTTATATCCCCCTCTTATATATTGTCATGGCAATATATATATGACAACAACAGTGGCTCAATCCACTGACAGATTTCAACAAACAAATAAAAGATGCTAGCTACTTATTCGGCCATAACAAAGAAACTGACTAAAATTTAACTACTCATATTTTAGAGGTACTAAGCAATAGAATAAGACTAGGTCTAACAACTCTAACCACGTACACCAATGCTGCTCCTTAATACCCATGCAACACCTATGAAGATATCATTCACCCCCTAAAGTATCCTTGTCCGCAAGGATGAAGTCAGGATAAGTGCATGAAAAATTCCACAGATTTTCCCAAGTGGCATCATCCTCTAAAATCCCTGCCCACTTAATTAAAACTTCAGCCTTAGGCTTATATTTTCCCTTTTGAATGGTTCTGCGATCGATCTAACACTTTCTCTGGTATTGGTAGTATAACTGATTCATCTTGAATAGGTGGTAAAGCTAGCAAGGTTGGAGGTATGTTCCCCAGATATCTTTGTAAGAGGCTCATATGGAACACATCATATACTTAGGCTCCTGGTGGCAAAGCCAAATGATATGTAATCGCAACTTTAGTTAATATCTCAAAGGGTCTAAAGAACCTAGGAGATAATATCACTGAGCTGTGAAAAGCTATTGAGGATTGGAGGTAGGGCTGTAGCTTCAAATAAACATAATCGCCCACCTGAAATTGTACCTCTCGATGATTTTGATCTGCTTGGTTCTTCATCCTCTCTTGGCCCAAAACCAAATTACAATTCAAGTCTCATAAAATGGTTGTCCGATCACAAAATTGTTCATTCACAGCTTGTACTCGCATTATCCCCAGAATGTAAGGAAGCAAGTTTGGAGGAGGAACACTATATACAGCTTCATAAGGAGTAATTTTGGTAGCTGAATGTCGGCTTATATTATAACTAAACTTAGCCCACGGCAACTAGTCAATCCATTTTCGGGGTTGATCTCCCATGAAGCACCATAAATATTGCTTGAGTATACGATTAGTAACCTCGGTCTGACCATCTGTTTGTGGGTGATAACTTGAACTCATTTTAAGTTCTATTCCCTGCAACTTAAAGAGATTTGACCAAAAAGCACTCACAAAAATTTTATCCCTGTCAAATATAATGAATTGAGGCACCCGTGCAATTTGATAATGTTGGAGATAAACGTCTTAGCCACGGTGGTTCCTGTATAGGGATGACAAAGAGGAACAAAGTGGCTATATTTGGTGAGTCTATCAACCACTACCATAATGACTGAAAGCTCTTGTGATGATGGTAGTCCTTCTATAAAATCCGTAGACATGTCTATCCATACCTTATTTGGGATCAGTAATGGTTGAAGGAGACTAGCTGGATGCAAATTGTCGTTCTTAAAGCATTGACATGTATCACAATGTCACAAAAATTGTTTGACCAAATTGCGTAACCCATACTAAATGAAACTGTGCCAATGTTTTATGGTATTCAAAGTGGCCCCTAATAGGGGAGGCATGGCAATCTACGAGAATGGCTAGTAATATAGAACAATTAGGACTCAAGTAAATTTTATTTTTAAAAACCCATACCCCTCCATGTTGCACATAGAGTGGCTCAAGTCGGTTGAGGTTTCTTTGATCCAGTTGTTAATAAAAAGAGTCATGTTGTACCTCTTGTTGTAGAGTAAGCCACCAGTCCATATGAGGCAAGGATACTGCCATCATTTGGAATTAAACCTTCCTATATAAGGCATCAGCTCCGTGATTCTCTCGTCCATGTCTATACTCTATAACATAATCATAGCCTAGGAGTTTTACGAGCCACCTAGGTTAAACCGGAGTAGAGATTCGATGCTCTAGGAGACATTTGAGGCTTTTCTGGTCTGTTTTGACGATGAAAGCATGCCCAAGCAAATACGAATGCCATTTACAAATGGCTTTCGATGATAGCAAGCATTTCCTTTTCATATGTTGCTAAGGCCAATGCTGACCCTTTTAATGTTTCACTAAAAAAGCAATGGGATGGCCTTGTTGAGATAGAATCCTGCCAATTCCCAGACCACAAGCATTGCTTTCGACAATGAATTACTATGAAAAATGCTTCAGAACTGGTGGAGACAACATGGCTACCATTAATTTCTAGAAGGAATCCTCTGTTGGTTTAGACCAATTAAAACCTTCTTTGGTAAGTAATTGCGTTAATAAGGCAGCAATAATGCCAAAGCTATTAATAAACTTGCGGTAAAACCCAGCAGGTCCCAGAAAACCCTAAATTCCTTTGGTGGTAGTTGGTTTTGGCCACTCCTGTATTGCTTGTATTTTGCTAGGACCCATAGCTACACCTTTTTTTGAGATGAGATGCCCTAAATAGTCTACTTGAAGTAC
>JANIIA010000006.1:25581134-25594176 GCA_027478495.1 Erythroxylum alaternifolium | reverse complement strand
AGAGATATTCTGTACATGCTGTAAAGTCTATTTATAGATGATTAGTGAAAGAAATAAATACTCTAGAACCCTTTTTTTCAAGTAGTATAGATAACAGACCAAACATGTAGAAATGGTATAGAGGGGTTATACCAAAACCAGAGGCGCTTACTTCTCCTAGTGTGAGCTTCCTAACAAATTCCAATTTAATGTCACACTGACTAGATGCGAGATATGCTCGCATCGACTTACAAAGCAACACAAAGTGTTTAAGAACAATAAACAAGAACCTAATTCTTCGTCAGATCCTCCAAAGGCCGCCTCCGTGACGATGCTTTTGATGCTGTCGTATATGGTTGTTCTTTCTTGATGCTGCAGACATCCGGTTTCATGTCATGCAAATGTTTTACTTTTTGAGAAGCACTTTGCATCAGACTTGTCTTAATTTGCATCAGACTTGTCTTAATTTGCATCGTTGAAGAACTCAAATTTTTAGCATACAATTTGCTGTTTTCCTTTCCTTTCCCATATGAACTTGTCTGTTGAGATAGCAGATTTAGCTTACCCTTCTCATCAGCTTCAGGGGTTGAGTCTGAGATATTTAGACATCAATAAACTATTGTCGGTGAGTGGATAATCTCTTGGGAGACTAAGCCTTACACGTGTAGACAAAAATTTAGAGACAAGTTCAGTTTTAAATAACTTGAGAGTTTACCTTGGTCGACAACTGAACTAGCTAATCCAGCATATCGGTTTTCCATTAACTTATCTAGTGTTGACACTTCATTCAACTCCATTTCTTCTCCATCTTCGCTTTCTACGTTGGTCACCCTGTCTTTAAAATTGTTCGGCTTAGGAGTCTCTTCCAAGATCACCTCTCGTGAGCAAAGTTGATGATGATCTTGAACATAAGCTTCTCCTTCTGTTTCATTATTGCACCAAGGAAAATAGACATTATTGTTACCTGTATCTTAGTCAAAGTGGGAAAAGGGGGGAACTTTATTACCATGCTTGGGTAAGCAACATGCTCCTTCAAGTTGTCTAAAGAGGCTCCCGCTCGTAGTCTCACACGGATGGTTTGAAATTGTATTATCAGCGGCTCTTCCCAAAGCTACTTCGTTCACAGCATTGCCCGGCTCATCAAATATGCCTGTACCAATTTGTTGAGGATCTTTTCCACTATTTTGTGGACTTGATACATCTATAGCACCACTTTCTCCCATGTCATCTGTCCCTCGGAGTTTACCCATCTCCGTACGAATACTTCCTACAAGACAATCATAGAGTCAAATCACTTTTTAAATAAACCGCTTGGTTCAATAACCCAGTAAAATCTGACGAACAACCATACCTCTGTTACTAGAAATAACCTGTTTTCGATCACAATCATTGATGGAATCAGAAAATTTCAGTGGTTCAAGCTCTTCTTCTGAATGTTGTATACATGGCAAAGAGAAGGAGGTAGTTAATCCTTCGTTACAAGAAAACGATAACATCACGATATTCATAGAATCAATGGATGGTGTCTGAAGCCTTATAACAAGATCTCTTCTCTTGTCTACAGTTATTAGACAATGTCTCATTTGGTTAGGTAAGGTTCAGAAGAAAAATAGAAACTCATAATTGGATGTCAATGGTCAAGCCACCACGGCGTTATGCGTTGTGATTGTAGAATTACCTGAGCTAATCCCAAAAGTTTCCTGAGTGCTATCAGCAGATAATGCAATTTCAGTTGTGATTTTTACTTCTTGTTCACTGCAACTTGAGTATCGGACAACCTGGGTCATTTCATGTGATTTCTTTCCTGGAATAGCCGGTACCGATGTCTCTCTAATTCCCAACTTCTCCAGCATGTTCACCTTTCTGCTAGTTGTCACAGACAGTTCTTTCTCCTTTGCAACTACACTTTCAAAGATTTCTTGAGAACTGGGGTAGGAAGTCATTTCAGATTCTTTCAAGTTATCGCTATTATACCCTGTAGCAAGTTTTTCAGCATTATCATGTATTCTACCACTTGTGTTTGCAGCTTGCAGCACATCTACTTCATGCATGGAAATAAAGGAATTTTCTGACTTATCCATCGAATCGTTACCCTGCGACTCAATGAATTCTTGATTGACAGCTGATACGCTGTGCAAAACATTGGGCATACCAACATCCCACATACCATAACTGTTGAAACTAATGACTGTTTTAGCCAGATGCTCTTCAACTGGTTCATCAACTCTTACGCTAGCATTTTCATTCCCCGTCAAGGAACCCTCACTATCCTTGCCTTCCAACTGACTTCTATATTCCTCACCATCGGATGTATGAGCATTCTCTACAGCTCCTTGCAACAAATTTATTTCCCAGCCGGTGAACAAGGAAAATCCTGAAAGAACATTCAAGAATGTAAGCTTGTTACTTTTAACGGATATTCTCGGTAATATTAAAAACAAGTGAAGGACCTGAAATGAATGAATAATAAATAGTTATTTTGAGTGATAAAAGGACACAGAGCTTGACTTGGAGACGTGACATCAGTAAACACTTACCATCATGACAGGAAATGGCAGGTGAAAGAGTAGGACAACCTGCTTTCATTCTAAAGGTTGATGAAGAAATACTGGATGGTTGTTCAGCATCCACAAAATCTTTGGAGCCATTCCTAGGGGTAGCCCTATCGTCAAAGGCATGAAAACTAACTCTTTTCTCCGCCAATTCAGAGTTGTTTGTAAGTCCACTGCTACTTGGCATTGCTGAAGTTTTGAATTCAATTCCATCAAAGTAAGCAGATTCCACCCCAGGAAACTTATTAAGTTGTTTCTTACCAATCCCTCGTGAAACTGTGCTACTTCCTTCGTTCATTATACCATTGTTACCTATGGAATATAGAAAAGTCCAATGTCAGTTACATTGCTAGTCTACCAAAAAAACAAGTTAGATTGGTAGTGTTAATACAACAACCAGAACCATAATCTTAATCATAGCCATAAATTCCTGGAAACAATCTCATGACAACTTTATAATCAACAGAACTCAGAATCATACAACATAACATTCAACAAAAATGTAACAAATGATAAAATCCCTTGTTAATACAATTAGTGAAATCATACTTGATAACAACTTCTGCAGGTATAATTAAAACCTGGAGTTATTATTTATCAACTAAGTAAATGAAATAATCAAAGATTTATGTCGATCAAACTACAAAGTAATGACAAAACATTCGATCAAACTACAAAGTAATGACAAAACATTCTGTTGTTAAAAGAAAGTGAATCTGATTATCATTGCCAGGTAGTATCTGAAATGGAGGAACACATTCTACAAAATCCAAAAAGAAAAGAACACCAGAAGTTGGGTAGCCATATGCAAAAATGTCACAGGCTGAACTTTTTTTCTGCCAAGCACATATGCTTAGGCTTAGCAGGAAGACTCATTGTTTAACTAATATACTTTTTCGTCTTCTTTTTTAGAGACATTAATGTTAAATAAGCCCAAAAAGGAAAGGTGTAAACATCTTTTACTTCCTAGTTCAAAATTCCCTACAATGTTCTCTTGATATGCGCCATTTTACTACTGATTACTTTCATTTGTTGGGAAGGCTTATGATTCTAGAGCCATGATTTATCATACGTTTCTGAAGAACTCTTACTGACAGTACATAGGTCACATACCTCAGAAATTGCTACTACCGCATTGATAGTGTATCTATTGTGTAGATAAGATACCTTGGTACCCTACTAACAAAAATATCCTAAGAACAAGTAATACTGATACTTGTATGTAGTCATTCTCCAACAAACGTGGTCACTTAGACGAGGCTTGAAAATTGAAACTGAAGATTTACTAGCGCCTCAACTTACAAGATTTATCCATAAGACACGAAATCCTATAGGTTTGGAATGATAATCAGTGGCAGAGCCAAACTAAGATATAGAGAAATTACCAAAAGATTCTGAAGAAGAATGTCCCCTAGCTTCCTTTCCATCACCCTCAATAAGAGGAATCATGGGTGTGTTCTCATTTTTCTGGGTGCAGTCAAAACTAAGATTTTGACTGTGCCATCCATTTTTCATTTCTCCAGCATCAATTGGTGTCCGGTTAAGATCTTCACAGGCCGAAGAAACAACTACATTCGCGACACATTGGTCTGTGCCAGTATATTTTAAAAATTTGTCTCCACTGTGTGAATACTCTTCTGCAGTATCCTCTCTCCAGCTGTTTTCTTCTGAGATCTTTCGATTGTATGCACAACTAACTATATCGTCACAGCAGTTCATACCAGAAGTTGTGTTTCTGATCTCACGGGAAACCTGAAAAGGCAGATCCTGACTAGTGAATGAAGTTGATACTTCAGAGAGTAATCCTTCAGCCTCTTCTCTCTTCCCATCCTTGAAATCTTCAGAGTGTCGCTGGCACAAAATTCCATTAATGGAATTCTCCTCTATTGTGACATTGCCAAAGCTTTCAGTTTGCACCTCCACTGAAGACGGGTGAAGATGTGATTCTGCTTGGATTGCTGTCAGAGCTTCTCCTCCATCCAAATAATTCATTTCGGTTGTCTTTACCTTCCCAGATGTTTTATCAACCAGATTTTGAGTTCGATTGGAAGAAGCTTCAGCTTTTCTCATTGAAGAGGTTTTAGTGACTGGTGATGCTTCTAGATCAAACTGATTATCTACTAAAATAGATAGTTTGATTATAAAGATAACGATGTAGGTCCTAATATATTTCTGTAAAAGACAAAAAGTAAAGAAAAGAGGTTCACCTTGACGTTGCACGTCACAATTTATTGTTATATCACCAACATTAAAATACATTCCTTCGTTGTTGATTTCGGGGACTGCATCAGAAAAATTCAGACAAGTCAAAATGAAAAAGAGAATGAAACTCTTAATAGTTGTGTTTCATGAAATAAGAATATGTTTGACAATCTTGTCATTACAATAATGCTCAGTACTTCGTATCAGAATTTTCTAAATACCGGATCCAATATATATCTGAAGTCCAAAAATGACCTTCAAAAAGTAAGTAAATTGGGAACAAATCTTGGTAAGTTTCCTCGTTGTCATACGGAGAGGAATATATGATGCCAGATGTTACAGGTGGTGCGTTAAAATTAACATCCACATTTGAAGGGTAGTTTTACGGAGCATGACAAGGAAGGACGCATAATGCTTGTAAATAACAAATGACTGGAAAACAAAGGAGCAAAACATGTTTCCCTACATTTTGAAGCAACTGTGGCTGTGGAATAATCTTCAACTCCATCTGGACCCTCCCCTTTTGAAGCATTCACGTATATTCTATTATCACCATCAAGTTCAAGTGCGCACTTCTCTCGAATTGCATCCTTGGAGCTTCCCTTTGCAATGACATCATTCTTATCTTCAACAACCTCGGTTATCAGCTCACAACATGAAAGGAGAGCATTACCATCCCGCTGGATGATTCCCTCAGCCGTAAGTAACATCTCTCCGTTATGTGGTAGATCTTCATGCATATTTTCATTTTTTCTAAGGTTAGACCTTTCAAAATCAAAAACTGCATATTCTTGAGTCAATCCTCTACTACCTTCAGTAGACTTACCCAAACCAATGTCACAGCGAATGCTTTTACCTGTTAATGTTTCTTTACATTCCATTCTTTTCTCGCATCCTATTTGGTTAGAAAACTCACCTACATATAGTTGAGAACACAATAAGTAATCATCAAATGCATTAGAGTTATTTATCAAAATAAAATGCATTAGAGATCCTCTGCAGAACAAAAGAGTTTACCTTGAGCTGCATCACGGCCGGAGAGCTCCACAAATCTGTTTTCATTGTAATGTTGGTTTGAACTACCAAACTGAACAAATGCTTCTGACATCACATTTACACTATCACCACAAATAACTCTGCCTTCACTCTCAGTTCTGAAATTTTGGCATTCTTTTGGGCAAGAAATTTCATGAGAAAACTGCCGCTGTATAGAGCTGTTGCCACTCATTTCCTTTTCCATCACTTCTCCAAAGGATTGAGAAAGGGCATGCACTGGTATTCTTTTCAAAGTCTCCATTTCATCGTTGAAATTTGAGTTGAATGTTACTGTTTCCTCAGAGGCAGTATCAACATGACAAGGACATGAAACAGAGTTTTTAATTTCATGTTCAGCTACCCTGATTGAATGACTATCACTTGTACCAAGCAAATGCTGATCTTGGAGATCTGCTGCTGATAGCAGAAACCATTAACTTCAAATTAAATATTGAATCTTCTACATTTTTAGAACAAAAGACGCAAAGATAAAGGAAACCGTTGGCTTTCAACAAAAGGATTACCAAGATTTATTGACAATCTTTGTTGCCAAAACCAGATATTGCAGTTAAAGATGTTTTCAGAAAAGAACAACTCAAGACAAGCATGAGAAGATAAGACATCTTAAATGGTTTGTAAAACAGGAAATTTTATACCGTCTTGAATCAGTAAACTACAAAACATGGAAATGTTGAACTTCTATATATTCAATTAAAGTACACGTCTGTTTGGTTGGACTTCTATTTTTTATTTTCTGTTTTCATTTTCAAATTTTGTAAAAAATCATATTTGTTTTAGATTTTCTTCTTAATTTTGGTTTCTTTAATTTTTTAAATTTATGAAAACTACAAAAAATTATTTTTGTTTTCTTTTTTTTATAATCAGGTTTAGTATTAACTAAATATATACTATTAATTATTTAATATATTAATTATTGATAAGAATTATAAATAATTAATTTAATATTATATTTAATTAATTTAAATTAATTATTAATAAAAATTATGAATATATTAATTTTATTTAATAATTTTATTTTACATAAAATATAATTAATTAATTAAATATTATTAAATTTAAAATATCTTCAAAATATAAAAATTTCACATAAAATTTGACTAAATAATTAAAATATATTTAAAATATAATTTTTAATTTTTAATTATTTATTTAAAAAATAAAAAAATTATTGATAATTTATTAATAAATATTATATAAAAGATTAAAATTAATTAAATTAATTAAAAATAATTTATCTTTAAATTTTATGTAATATATAATTATCATTAATAATAAAAGTATAACTACATTGATATTAACAATTAAACAAAATTTTGTTTTTATTTAAAAAAACAGAAACTATACAGCTCTTAAATTTTCCTGCAAAGGAAGGATATTAAATTTGCTCAAAGAATAAACGTGAAACAAAACTTGCTGACATTCATTATTATGTTTTGGACGGGAGTAGAAATTGTCTAGAGCGAAAAAAAGCATAGCATATCACTCTAAAGGCATTGCTGAAGTTATAAAAGATAAAGTATCTCAAGAAGTCTCCCAACAAATTGCAAGAGAAGGAAAGAGAAATTACTCTTGCAGTGTAAAGCAGCATCAGCAGCAGTGTAATTTTCTATCCCATCAATATTCTGCCCTCCTATGGTGTTCAAGTAGATTCCTTCTATGTCAACAAGATTGGGTGAAATTTTCTCTTCAGAAATTTCGGAACCATTGCAGGACTTTCCCACCCCTACAATGTCTTCTTCAGGGACTTGAATAGGCCTCTTGCCAAATGAGATGAGGGCATTATCACCCACCTCAAATTTTTCTTCGGCAGCAAATGATAATATCTCATCAGGAAATAACTCTTCATGCACATTTTTATCTGAGTTACACCCTTGTAAATCACAGACTCCATGCTCCTGAATAGATACTTTGTTACCTCCATTTGAATTATCATTGATGACAACTGCATAATGATTTATTTCTTTGCCTGTCAAAAAATCAATTTTCAGTCCTTTCACGGCCCCCGAGGGATTGAAATATTTACCGTCACACCAGAAGAAACAATATCAATAAACAACAAAAGCAATATTTTTATGGACACTAGAAAATTTTGTTTACCTTCAAAAACATGCTGGTTTGGAGATGGACCATTGGATGGAGAAAGCTCACCGGAAGCTCCTGGCTTCAACTCGATTTGATCAGCTGAACTAACAACAAAATTCTCTAGGGACTTGCATGGCACATTGACCTTAGCAAGACTATCATCATCAACAACTAATTTATCTACTTTATATACCACGTCAGACTCCTCATTAACAAACACAGTTTGCCCTGAAGTATGGATTGAAACACCAGTAAAAGAATCTACTGGTTTCAATGATTTTAAAACCAAAATTTGCTTTGGACCTGATGTGGCACTATTCTTTTCCCTGCTGTCAGAATAAGAAACAGAGGCGTCAATGAAGCTGGTTTTCTTTTTGTTAGATGCATCCTTGGATCCCATCCTATTATCAACACTTTTAAGAACCGCTTCACCACAATTTCCTGGGTCTGTGACATGTGACATAGTGCATCCTGTGTCTCCAACTATTTGTTCTCTTTTGGGTCCCATGTTCTTGGTAAATATGGGCTTCACCGTTATATTTGGGGATCTGGATACATCAGGTGTCCTTTGCTTCTTACCAGCCGTAGAAATGGGTGCCGAAAGATCAGCCAAATCACTTTTAGGGGAATGTTTTGGAGTATTTTCACCCAATGATATGGATTCTTTCTCCGGAAGTGGCACACATTTTCGTTTTAAAGATATAACTTTTTCAACAACAGCACTATCATGCACTTTGCTGGAGCTTGCTGCTGAATCTTGTATAAGGGGATCTCTTCTTGAGTTGAAAGGTTCGTCAAGTGCAGTAATATCTTTTTGGTCAACTTTCTGTCGCAATGGCTTTAATGTTCCTTGTGCTTCAGAGCCTCTTTTTACATTAGCCACAGTATCCTTGGAAATAACGGTAGTATTGCATCTGAACCTCCTTGGCTGGGTAACCATTACAGCATCTTGCTCGATCTCCTTCCTAACAACTTCAAGAACTGAACTCTTGGCTTGCTTCTTAGTCGCCTTTTTCATCTCCTCAGCATTACTTCCGATCCCAACCTTTTCAGTAGCAAGTGATTCTTGTCGATAATTGTTTCTATCTAAACCAGACTCGACTGTCCCTTCACACACTTCCTGCACTCCAAGAATTGCATTATCACTTTTAACTGGACAAACATTCTCCAAACTCAGAGAATGTGCACGCTTTGCCACATGTTTTTTTGATCGCCTTGTAACAATCCCGCACTCAACATCTTCCACACTGGAGATTTCACTTCCTACCAACTTACAAGGCACATGAGATTTCTTTCTTGGATGATTTCTGCCAAACTCTGCTGCGGTTTCTTCAGATTGAAGAACTTTATCACATTCGTCATGAAGCTCAACGGCAGAAGTCTTCTCAAGCTTAGCCCGTGATCTTGTCATCCTGCGAACTTCATGCTTAGCCTGTGCAGAGCCTCGATCCTTCTTTATATCTGTTTCCAGTTGCATCACAACATCTTCAACATTGTTTCTCTTCCTTGAGCTTCTGGATGTTAAATTGCTCTGTGAAAGGTTCAGATTCTTCATTTCTGCTTCTCTATTCTCTTCAATCGCTACCCTCCTACTTCTCAATTCTCTCCTAGTCCTATGCAATCCCTCAGTCTCAAAAGATTTCGATTCTGGAGGCAGCTCATCGACAACAGTAACAGAATTAGTAGCGTAATTTTCTGACTTATGTCCTCTCCCTCTTTTCTTCCCAACCACCTCCAAGACAACCTTATCTGCATCCTTTTGAACTGAATTTCGTGTTCTATATCTTCCAATAACAGGTGGTGAAGTACCAACTTTCTTCAAAAATTTACCACGCTCTTCATTTTCAACAACTTGAGATGCTGATGAACCATTACCAGCACTTCTTCTACTGACTCGTGGTTTATACCCCGAAGGCTCATAGATACGCGTTTCAATTTCTGGACTAAACCTAACTTTCTTCACTTTCTTTGGCACTTCCTGCGATTCGCCAAGACCAGTTGGCTCTGGATTCTCATTTTCCTATGCAGATTAAGGGAAAGAGAAAAAGCATTTACGCATTAGATTGACTACGGGAGGAGAACTTCAACAAAACCAAAGCATGTATAAGAAGGCAGGTGTACATAAGAAAACCCAAAAACAACGAAATTCCAGTTAGTGTTTAATTTCCTCCTTGTTATCCTCAACGACCAACAAATCGTTGGCCAAAATGATAAGAAAATTAAACATAACAACGACATAAACAGGAAAAAGAATCCAATCGGAATGGCAAGGGGAAAAGTAACATTTATAGACCTTGAGAATGGGAAGCGAGGCCAAGAGACGAGCCATTTCAAGATTGGATTTATTAGCGGGGAAGCCATGCTTTTTGCAAAGCGCTTGAAGTTGCTTTCTGGTTAAGCTCTTCAAATCCATCGATACAAAGAAGAAACTAAGAGAAGACAAAGAAGTCTATCGTGGTTGTCGTTTCCATGAAACGAAGATTGGGAAAAAGAGAGCGGTTGGTTCGTTTAAATTCAAGAAGAAAACCAACGCAATACGACTTTTCCCGCTCTTCCAAATCTAACTTGAATTCAAACCCATTGGTTATGTCTTACGGATTTTAAAGCCTAGGATAGTGACTCGTGCTTTTCATTGGTGCCACGTGGATTATCTATTCGATAACATGTGCAACTCTTCACGGTGATCCACAAACGCCAATCGTGAGATAGCTTTTTTCACCTCGTCGCTCACTCGCCAGGGAAAACGTAGAAAAAGTCAGCAAAACACCGTGACGTTGGCCAAAAGACTATGGAAGTTAACGATGGATAAAACTGTTAGTTTATATCTTACAGTCAATCACTTTAGTTATAATTTAGTGATAAATTATTTAAAAGTATTATTTATTTTGTACATGTTTAGATATATATGATAAAGTCCATGAAATAATTATACATTGCAAATGAAATTATAATGAGATTATAATTATAAGATTCATATTGCATTTATGTATTATTCTTAAATGTTCCTAGTCATTGTTCTATTAAGATTAGACATTAATAAAATGGAAAAAGATTAGCACACGTTTTGTTTTTCCTTATGAAGGAAGTAGTCGATCTCATAGGCTAAAGTACATAGATACTTAAACAAATTTGTGGGTGCTTGTTAGAGAACAAGTTCACTGAACAAACCCGATACGAGAAATCCATTTGGAACATTACTTGTATGTCTATGGAATTCTCATTATAATGATTGTATAAGTGATCCTTTGACTTGAGGCCATCAAAGTTATCTTGTATGGGGATTGCTATGTTTTGATACTACTTATGATCTATTTAATCATAGGTCGTTTAATCGGTAGTCATTGGATGTTACATGAACTATATGGAGGTAGTTGAGTGATCAAGATAGGATTCATCACCCTAAAGTAATTTGAGTGAATGTTTCGTTGTTCTCGATTAATATTTTTTTTGAAAGTTAAAAAGGAATTATATTAACAAAACAAAGCCATGCACACCATCCTCACAGAGGATACGAACGTCACCAATTACACTACCTTATACAAAATATAGCTCATTTAATAAGAAAATTACAAGTACCATCGCATTATGACCTCATGGCTGAGACCATCCTGCTTCTTGTGAGCTAAGAGAGAACTCTAATCAGGTTCACAATTATCTTAGCAAGATCAGATTGGTGCTTCTCCTCATTCTTATAAATGCGCCTATTTCTTTCCTTCCAAAAATAGTAGATAGCCAACTAGAACGAAGTCTTGATAAGTATACCATCCTTGTGCCCTAGTGTATACTGAATTATAACCTCCAATACCTCTTCCCAAATAAAAGCGAACCTAATTGGCTGAATCAAAGAAAGGATCCTACTGCACACTGATTTATTATAACTACAATAAAAAAACAAATGATTATGCGTCTCAGGAACAAGCTTACATAAAACACATAATGGATCATAAGCACCAAACCACCTATCTTTAGTTCTTAACCTATTTTTAATCACCAACCATAAAACTATGGAAGCCTTAGGGCGAAGAGCTTGCTTCCACACAATACCTCTCCATGGCACTACTTCACGAGAGCCAACTAGAAGTTTATGAGTAGTCCTATTATTGAATACCTCACTTGAGTGTAACGTTCACATCAATCTATCTTTCGTCCCATTCTACAGCCTTTCAGGTAAATAGTTCTCCATTAGATGAAAATGATGATGGGATTGAAGTCTATGCCATTCCTACATCAACCACGCAACCGAAGCTTCCATAGGAATTCTGCTCTTCAACACCTGTAACTCCTCACACAACCACAAAGGACATTGATCTGATCAATTATCAAACCACAGCCTAATATCTCTACCATATCCTACCCAAAATTTCCACAATTCCTTATTAGATCTCTAAGGCTCAACATTTCCTTAAATATCCACATGTAACAACAATTACCTTGTATTTTCCAAAAACTTTGGTTTTGGAGGTAGTATGTCTGCACCCACTTCACCCACAATGCTTCCTTATCCACAAATAGTCTCCAAATCCTCTTTAGAAGTAGAACTCGATGCATATGGTTAATAGAGATAACTCTCAACCCTCTTTGCTTATTAGGAATGGTAATATCACTCCATTTCACTTTGCCCCTTTACAAGTATCTGTCTTACTTGACCACAGGAATGATTTAAGTATCCTTTCCATATCCTTAATAACTTTCTTTGGAAGGACCAAATGGGCTGACCAGTGGATATGCATACTATTTAACACAGAATTGATTAGAGAGACTCCGGAAGCTAAAGATAAAAATCTATTCTGCCATGCAAGGATTCTTGCTTTCAACTTTTCGATCAGCGGAATAAAATCAGAGTATTTAGGCTTACCTACTGTGATAGGAACACCCAAGTAATTAAAAAGAAGGCCCTGCCTTGCAAAACCCACTATATCGCTTATCCATTCAGGATTTTGGATAGACACATATACTCCACTTTTCTGTTCATTTATCTTCATTCGCGACCACCCTGAAAAAATATTCACCATGTTCAACATCATTCGAAAATTGTAACATCCCGTTTCCATAGAACGGGTCGGACCAGAGAAACGGGTCCAAGTGTGGTAAATTAGAGAAATTAGGAAAACACATCTCATGCTCATGCATTTGTGAACAGCGATATGTGCACATAAAAATTTATTGTACAT
>JANIIA010000006.1:25565427-25581034 GCA_027478495.1 Erythroxylum alaternifolium | reverse complement strand
AATAAGGTACGAATTAAATTTCGCTTTATTATGATTCATGTTAATCATTTTATAGAATTAAATAGATCTTGGTTTTCGGGAAATCAAAAAGTCACGAAAAAGTTTCGTAATTATTCCGCTACGGTTCGGATCAGATCCGGACTCGGTTTCCTAACATAAACAAGCTCTCTGCTGTCATCGGACGCATAGCATATTCATTAAGGGTAAAAATATACGGGGTCTTCAAAGTAAACCCGCCTAATTTCACATGGAACTTATGAGCGGGGCGTTTTTAATATTTTATAAGCTTTGGTAAAATTAAAAAAAAGTTTATATTTTTACTTATTTTTATAGGGCTCAAAAATAAAAATAATTAAACAAAATTTTTTGTTGTTCTTTTTAAGATCAAGAATAAACCCCATTTGTTTTATTTTATTTTTTATGAGGATAAAAATAAGCCATATTTTATTATTTATGAATATGGGCCCTGAGCAGTTACCTGCCTTGTCCTTGCCCAAAGCCAACCCTCCTTATAAGAGAACAATTTTTCACCGTTCTTGGTGAAGGAACCTTAATGCATTTTTGGTTTAACAGATAATTGTCTTGAGGTCCCCCCCTATATAATCTGATGGAAATGGAGAGTCTCAAAATCATTCTACCTCCAGAGATAACAGTGGCCCAGGCTCTCGATTAAAACCTGTCATGAACTTCTTCAGAGATAACATGGTGTTCTTCCTTGGACTCGAGTGATATGGGTAAAACACTACCATCCGAGGGCTAACCTTATTTTATGGTTAGTTATGTAACATCGTTTACCCATAATCGACCAATTGAAAACTTTCTTATACATGCGAAATTGATGCATACTATGTCGAAGGGGGGAGGAAAGTCATGAACACTTATTTTTCGAGTGTGCTTTTGTAAAACCTAGCTAGAATATGATCATTATTATCGTATATTGAACATACCCAACAACTGGAGCTTGTTTATTTCTTGGTGTAATCAATTTGTATGCAAGGACAACCCTGAAAGATGGAGCTTCTACATAGCAATATCCTTACTTGTCAAGGTTATTTGGGATGAGAGGAACATTCAGATTTTTCAGAACAAAGACTCTAGAATGGAGCAATTCCACCAACGTATATATTTGAGACTTAAAAAATACTTCAGTCTTCACAAACTTAACTCCTTTAACATTGAGTACTGGTCTAGCATATGGAAAGTCTAAGCACGTTAAACTGACTCACTACCAATATAGTCATTTATTTTAGGCACTTAGATTATTCTAGAAACTCTGTCAAGCTCTTTATACAGCTTGTATAAAACTCTTGATTGCCTTTAAGGCTTAATTTATTACATTTTCTAAAAAAAACTATTTAGTTAATAACATAAAACTACTGGATTTAAAATCAAATTAAACCGGTTAATTTAATTACAAGAAATAAGAAGCAATCAACATTTTAATTTGATACGTCTTTATAGTTTATAACCATTATAAATAAAAATTAGTCAAATTTTGTTAAATTGTAACTTCATCTTCTTCTCTCTTCTTTGATTTTGCAATCTCCATCTCAAACTAAGTTTCAACATTTTCACTAATTTTCATAATCTTTTTAAAAAATTCAATCTCTATCTTTAAGCAAATTTCAACTTTTTCAATAGTCTTTCAATTTTATTCAAATTTTTATATTAGTCTTCCATTTCAATTAATTTTCTTTAATATTGTCAATTCCATTTTAGTTTCTTTTTTGGTTGTTCTATGTATATTATTGTCTTGATTTTATTGTTGCCAACACATCACAAGTTAACTATCTTTGTTTATTATTATTTATTTTGTTGACTGTGATAATTGAAATGAAATAATTTTAGACTAACAAATAGAAAAGGCACAAGAGGCACCGACACAAATTTAGGGGTATTTTGTTTTTAGACTTTTGTCTTCTTTCTTTTCGTTTCATCTTTCTTTTTTAGTTTGTTATTATAACATTTTATGACTTTTTTTGGTTTATGAATCTATTTCAAAAACGTTGAGCTTTAAGGGTATTTTTGTTAAGGTTTATTGAGTTGGGATTGTAGTTTTCATGCTAAGGAACAATGGGTCTATTAAAGAAGAACTGGCAATTGTGGGATTGATTGTACAACTAATTGTTAGAATTACCTTGTCATCTTTTGACCCTTTTTATCATAAATCATAATACACTACATACATTTTGGTAAGTGAAGCAAAGAGCCGAAGACAGTTTCTTTTTAATTAGTAACTTGTTTACTTTTAAATTATAAGAAATAGAAGAATATAGCTTCAAGGCACGAGGGTGAATGCTAAGATAACTTTAAGGAAGTTATGTGGTTCTTTTACAAACTGGGAGACTAACTGCGTGAAAAAGTCATTACAAATATGAATTGTTTGGTATATCAATTTCTTTCATTTTTTTGTGGGTTGGATTTATGTTAAGCATCAGACTTCATGAAAAAGTTTTCTATTTTGGTAGTGTTTTATCCTTTTTTATTATTGTGAGATTTTATAATTGATTTCATGCTCTTCCTACCATAAAAGTTCTTGGGTTATTTTTGTTTTCATGCTTTGGATTATATGTAGTTTCAAACTAGAGGTTTCCAAATCAGCAACTCTTTATTACTTCAATCTTTTTAAGGTTTATTAGTGTTATATACTTAATTGACATCTGATTTTGAATTTATGGTTGTTACAAAGTCCCAATTGAGGAAGCATTTTGTTCCCCTTTTTTGTTCTGCTTCCATGTGTCTCTGAACGAGCCATCATGTTTATAGTTATCCCTTTTAAGTGTGAAAAGCAGCAGCTTATGCCTTTATGTTCTCATGGAAATTTATAAAATTGGAAAGAATTATTTTTCATCATCTTTTTCATTAAGAAATGCAATAATTTTTAAATCTAATATCAATTTCCTACTTTGAAATAAAAGTCTCATATTCACTTATGCATTAGGAGATTAAAAAGGAGAGATTTCGATGTGATATTAGCTTTTCTTTGTTTTTTCAATAAAATTACAAATCTTTGATGAGATTGTCTTCCATGTTAATTTTTCATTTTAAATCGACTTTTATTGACTTTTTCTGGGGCTAAACATTGGGCATATCTTATGCTAATAGTGTGCCCTAAGCCAATGGTCATATATGACTTTTGTACTAACATTCTGACTTATTATTTATATATTATGAGGTATTCTTTTATATATGCATGTATGTTATTTATGTAATGTGATTTACATTCCATGAATAGTATTAGGCTTATGTCATCAAGTATATGACTTGATAGTAAAATCATAAGCATTATAATACTATTCTAAAATGTCCCTGGTTGATTATTATTGGTGGAACAATAATGAATTAAGGCTAGTATATGTTCTGATTGATGATCACGTTTTACCGATCATGGATATGAGTTATCAAATCAGATACATAGATATATATTAGAGAACATATATTGGACCGACCCGTAGAGAGAACACTACATGATTTCATGTCATTAGTGATTCTCAATATGGTTTGACTTTAGTCCTTTGACCTGAAATCAACATGGTTCCCTATATGAAGAATTTAGTGTTTTGAAATTAGACTAAGTTATCTTTAATCGGATAATAAGTAGTCTTATGTTAGACATTAAATGAATCATATGAAGGAATGTGAATGACGTAGATGGGATTTGTACCTCTCTTAAATGAGAGAGATATCATTTGGGCTTCTTGACAAGTTTGATTGAAGAAATGCATGGTCGTGCTCAAATGAATTGATGAGGAGTCATCAATGTCATTTGTTATATTCAGTCAACTTGGGAATCAAGAAACTATGATTAATCAAAGGTTGACATATACCATATCTTATGATTAATCTTAATATCGTGTTACAAAGGGACAAAGTTTGTAACCATGGTTACAGGTTAAATCGGATTACCGATTCTCATTTGATTTAGGTAGTCATAATGTCTTGCTAGAGGCTGCTTATGACTTATAGGCCTTAAAGTGTGATCAAGCCCATTGCCAACATCAAATGAGCCTATATGATAACACACAAAGAGTGTTGTGATTTGGGCTTATTCTTTTGGACCTAATTTATTAGGCACTGAATAAATATATGTGGATATATTTATTGCGTTATATTGAATTAAGTTATCGAGCTTTTATTATATGAGATATAATATGGGCCAAAACCTATTTGGGCTTCTATAATCCTAATGGGTTTAGGATTATGATATTCTTATTCCTATTAAAATAGGATTGTCCTATTCCCACTAAGAATAGGGATAAGGACTTCTCTATAAATGGAGGGCTTATGTCTTATTAAATGACATACGAAAAAGCCCTAGCTACCTAGCCACATGTCCCTTTTTTCCAAGAAAAACTGTGCGGTATTCTAAAGTGTTTTAGGACATGCTAGCACACATTAGCCGCTACTCGGATCGTTCATCCTCTTGTGGATACCGGTAGAGGACATTCGCGAGCTGCAAAGTCAAGATATCAGAAAAGAATTCCATTCCATGCGCTTCAAGAGGTAATTTTGTACACTTCTTGTTGTGAAATTTTGGTTAACCAAGGCACAAGACCTGAAATCCTATGGTCCATTCTACTGCACATTGTGCATTCCCGAGCCATAAGTGATCCAACATCTTATACAACACAAGAGAAGGAAGCCTCCCGCAACGCACAAATGTTGGTGCACCAGAAGTTTCCTTATTACTATCAACGAACACTTTAATATAACTCACAGTTTACCCGATGATACAATTCTGTTGTATTTTTGCACACTTTAAAGGCTTAATATAATTCAATTTCCTCCACACAAAAAAAGATAACCCATATTTTTAATTAATTAATTAGAAATGGAAATTGATATTAGAAAAACCCTAGGTCATCTCATTTTGCATGATAGATGGTAGTTCATTTTCTCTCCTTTGAAATGCTCCCTCTAATTTTCACCTTCTCTTAAAGAAAAATTTTCTCCATTTCATCTTTTTCTTAAAAAGCTTCTACAACTTAAAAATGTTCATGATACGAATTTCATGTGTTTTACATTTTGATCCCAGACATATATTTTTCCTATTCTTGTCAATTTATTTTAGACTTTTAGTTTCTATTTTTTCACTTGATTGAATTGTCGAAGCCCTTAAAATTAATTATGATTCTCTAACTTCTTGTAGTAATTGTCAACCAAGTTAAATCTCAAGAGAACTAAAAACTAGTTTGTTAATTTGAATTAACAAAATAAGGTGGGGTTTATAATTAATTAACTAATTAACTAAAATTAATAAGTAATCAAATTAATCTAACTTAATATAAAAGTTTGAAATTCAAGAATACTTAACTCTGATTCAAAAGAAAGATCTCATCTAATTGTAATATTGATCATTGTTCTGAAAAGAATAAATTTAACAATTCAAACAACTAGTTCTAAACAAATTAGGATAGCCATAATAAGTCTCAAAATTTCTTAAATTAATTGATTCAAACCTAACATTCAAATCAAAACTTACCATCAATAGTAATAAGATTAGTGAAAATTACTATACCTTTAATTAAATAATTGAGATGGTAACAACTATTCAACTTAGTTTCTTGTTTCTTATAAGTTAAATATGCAAATTCATAAATAACCTATTTGCTACTTGTACCAATCCTTCATGACAAGTACGGATCATTGAATTTATGGATAGCTATAGAACAATCAACATAAAATTAATTTTTTAGATCAATTAATATTAGTTATTCATGAAATATAAGAACATTGAACAAGAAATACTTGAATTAAAAAATAAAAATAAGTTTAAAAAAACAAACCTCACAAGGTTACTCTAGAGTTTAAAATCCCCTTGAATTAGAACATTTCGATTTAGCCACATGTAGCTTTAGTTCTAACACCAAAAATAGAAGAAAGGATGAAAGATTGAGAGAAAACTAAAAAGAAATGAAAAGAGAATGTTAAAAGAAGGTGATAAACGTGTTTCTCCTTTATTTTCCTACTCAAAACCTAATCTCCTTCTATCTTGCAAAGATCCCTATTGAAACAAATCCAAATCCCTACATATGAAGGATGGAAAGAATTTTCCTAATTGAATTCCAAATCTTGAAGTGAATATGACATTAGGCATGATATCGACTTATCCACTGCAGTAATCTGTCCACTTTTTATAAAATTTGTGATTTTAACCGATAATAGTCTAATTTGATGCAATCCTCACTTTTCATCTCCTAAAACAAAATAAACATTAATTTTCTTATTTAAGCACTAAAATATAGCCAAAACAAAAGAGATAATTCCAATTAGAATAACCAAATAACATCTCATCAAATTCCCCCATATTGGACTCATGCTTGTCTTTGAACATGTACCAATTTAACATATCAATCATCCTTGTAACAACCTCTTATCCTCTTTCATGTTATCCAAAAATAACCCAAAAGCTAATATACAATAAAGGTTTATGATAAAATGACAATTGAGAGAATAAACACTCATAGAACACATTGCTCGAATGAAAACATAGTGATTGACCTAAACTTAAGGCCAATATTGAATTACCTGCAGTTGCTAGCATAGTTGTAGCTAGTACTGGCAAGTACGGTTTAAATCTTACAAAGACAATGAATACTATTAATTACCATTATCTTATTATCTAGTCTACAAATTGAGTGTTGGTTTTGAATTAAAATTAATACTAAAACAAATAAAATAAAGAAGGAAACAATATTAAGAAGAGAACAAAGAAACCACTTAGAAAACAATCAATATCAAGAATTAGTGCCCAAGAGTTGAATACCCCTAAAACCATTAGATAATTAACCTTTTTTTATGCAATTGTTTCATTGACTATTGGAACATGAAAATTCCTATTGTTTGCTAAAACCTTACTTAAGACTACTAACAACTAATCCTAGTGTTATTAGTCGAATTACTCAGGTTAAAGATTCTAAGATTACATTACCGATTTGTGAATTCCATTATTAGGTTTAACCCTAATCTAGATCATAGTGTTATTGACTGAATTACTTTAGTTAAAGATTCTAAGATTGCCTTATCAATTTGTGAATTTCACTATTAGTTTTAACCCTAATCTAGAGGATTTATGTCTACCTAACTCTAGGTTTGTAATCAATTCCTTTTAATTATGGTAGATCTATTTATACACAAGATTTCTCAATCTCTATGTTATGAAATCAGATTATGCAATAATTTTTTAGATCTATTAGAACATATACTAAACACATAATTGAATTGAAATGGATCAATGATTGACTTATTTGATGATAGTCAATATTGTAATAACTGCAAATGCACAACATAGCTGTAGTTAGTACCGATAAGTATGGGTCGATCCCACAAGGAAGATGAATATTAGTAGTTACCTTTCTTCTATTATTTGGCTTAAGGATTGATTTTAGATTTTTAGTTAAAGAAAATAAAACTAAGCAAGTAAAACAAAATAGGAAATAATAATAAAGATAGTAGATTTCACTTAAAAACTATCGTTATCAGAAATTAGGATCTAGGTTTGAATCTCCCTAAACCCTCAATTGATTGATCTTTTGTCACGTAATTGTTTCATTGATTTATTGAACCGTGGAGATTTTTATGGTATGTTGATAGTTGTAGGTTGCATGATGTTTTAATAGGCATTTCAGTATGTTTTTAGTGGTTAATTAATTGATTCATGTACGTTTAGGTTTAAATTTGTATTAATTGGTTAGATATATGTGTTTTGAGTGTTATATGGATTAAAGCATGCTATTGAGCTTTAATTTTGTGTATTTGAGTACCTTGATATGTTTGTTAGTGTTTGAGATCATATATCGAAGAACGAAGCCTCATTAGCAATGATCGTGGCAGAAGCAAATCCCAAGTGCCACAATCGTGACCTGCGTGACAACAGAAGCAAACCAACTTCTAAAACTTAACTTTGTGGAGTTATTTTGAACTTTTTAGTCAGGATAAAACCTAGTTTTTAACCAAAATAGAAAAGACTATAGAAGACAGAGTTATTTTGAACTTTTTAGTCAGGATAAAACCTAGTTTTTAACCAAAATAGAAAAGATTATAGAAGACAGAGGAGAACCCTAATTTTTAGGCGTTCATTTTGCCATCTTGAGAAAGAACACAAGGAAGCGAGAAGAAGGAGAGAAGGGAAGAGGAGCTTCTGCAGCTACTATCTAGCCACTCCAGCCTAGCCATTTCAACTTCTTTTCTATTTTCTCTTATTTATTTAATTCATCTTGATGTATGACTTGGGTTTGAGAATGTTGAACATGTTGTTAATGACGTTCTAATTTCAACTTGGGATTGAATCTTGAATCATTTTGTGACCTATTTTTTTTTTATGTTAATGAAATTATTTAGGTATTGTGATATTTGTGTTTGCATATACGTCAATAATAAATCGAGAGAGTGAGTCGATAGTAATATGATTAGGTTGGGTAATGAGAGTTAACAATCTAATAAGTCAAGCAATTATCAAATCGATAATCGTACAAAAAGAGATCTTGTGGGAGGACTCGATTGTCTATTAGATTGCTTAAGAACTAATTGGAACGTAGGCTATTTCTGTTAATCGAGAGAATGCAAAACCAGACTTTTGGAATCAATTAAGGATTATTAATTAAGGTTAATTGATTAGATCCTGAGAGAGAGTAATCAACCCTTTGAAATTTTAGGACTGATATCAATTACATCAAAAGTGATTAGCGTAGTAAAATGACGATAGATAAATCCCATCTTCTCATAATTCTTTAATCTTATCTTGTTGCGATATTTCAATTGTTAAGTGGTTGTGCTCTATTTTAATTTACATGTGTTAATTTCATAATTTTATTTTCATTCAACTCCTACTTGATTTTTAATTTTTTTATCTTTATTTTCATTTAAATGACTTTTTTACAACCTTGGACAAAGTTAGAATTCAATTAGTTCACTAATTCTTGGTGGGATCAACACCTCAATTACTACGCTTACGACTCGTGCACTTGTAAAACATTAATTTATAAGATTAAAACCTGCCCAAAATATGCTAATAGTTGACCTTGAGCCTAATAACAACCAATCCTAAGGTTTTCATCCGAATTACTCAGGTTCAAGTTTATAGGATTGCTTTATCGATTTATGAAACCTCATTAGGTTTAACCTTAATTCGGAAGATTTATGTCATCATATTTCTAGGGTTGCAATCAACTCCTTCGAATTACGATAAATCTATTCAAACTTAGGATTTCTCAATCTCTATGTATGAAATCAGATTATAAATAAAATAGGAAATCAAATCTAATATAACAATCAAACAAATTGCATTAATAAAAGAATTAAATCATATCAAAGTATTAACACAAGGTTCATCTAACCTAAATACTAATTAGAAATTTAGCTACATATTATCTAATATGAAATCAAACATAAACTGAAAGAAAAACGAATTAAAAATAATGAGTTCATAATTCTAAATCTCGCTGATTGTCTTCTATTAAGTATTATTATGATGAAGAGGTTGATCTTGTATTCCGACGGATCTTTCGATGATTTCTTTGTGTTTTTTACTTATCAGGACCAGAATTGCCTTTAGAGAACAAACTCTATGTCTGAAATCTACCTCCTAATGTCTGTTCCTCTCTCAAGATTCCTTTCACATATTTTTATTTAGAATTCTAGGGTTTTGGCTAATGCACGATCTCTTGCACGGCTGTGCATCAAATCATGCATAACCAAAAATCTCAAAATATCATGAAATTGCATGACCTAGGAGAAGTGCACGGGTAGATGCATAGTTGTACCTCACTTATATGCCTTGACTCTTTGTTTCGTGCCATATTTTTGTCTTGATTATTCTTTTTTAAGTCCGCAAAGGCAATTATACTCTGTAAATACACTTAGAGCAAATTAAGTATCAAATATATAACAAAAGTATGAAATGTCAAATATCAAGAAAAAACACATCAAGTTAGGTTAAAACTATGATCAATTATGCATCTATCAAATATTTGCACACTTAGGCTTTTGCTTGTCCTCAAGCAAACCATAATCAAAATTATAAAATTCACAACATCAATCCATCATCAATCTCAATCGGTCCGATTATACTATACATCATCATATCCTATTAAATCAAATTAACATACAATTAGAGTTAAGTTGTCCTAAAATTAACTTCCTAAGTAATATTAATAGTAATCACATAGCAAACGCATTGAAATCAAAATCATATATCTTTACACCTTCACCAAGATATTACTCAATACACACAAGTGCTTAGGGTGAAAAGTCTCAAAACTCTTAATCAATGCATTAATTCTTACAATATCCTTATAGTAAAATTACATCTCCACCACTTATGTACAAACTAGAAATAAAAATTAAAAGGTCTTGTAAGGTTGTAACGGGGCTTAGCTAAGGTATGATTAGGTTAATAAAAAGGGTTAAATTGAAGGAAATTTACAATATATTTCAAGACTCGTTTACAAATATACATAGGCCCTTTCATTGCAAAACTAATGGTACTATATACTTTTTTTTCCCTTTTTTCTTTTCTTTTTTCTTTCTTTCTTGTATGCTTTTTTCACAATAAACATTTAGTACCACAATTTAAAAATTTTTGGACCATTCATAAATTTCAAGTCTCAACAAGTAAATAATGTAAATAACATTTCAGGTTTAAAATAATAAAATAGGTCTCCAAAGAAAAATGTGATAAAGGTTAATGTAAGGTTTTAATTAATGAAAAAGGCTAGGCTCAACTTGGTTATTCCTAAAGATGAATTTACATGTGTGGTAATTTTCAAAGAGATAGGTTAAGGCAAATTATTGAATATAAGTGCCTCCATCATATCAATGCTTCTAATTTAACAAATATGGTCTCAATGTGTATAATAAAAGCAAGTTCTAAAATCATTATACTACACAATGATAACACACAAAAGAAAGAAAAGAGCTTGCTAAAATTTTTGAAATTTTGCTCTTAGGCTCAAAAAGCTTTGTGGAAAAATGGGTATATATGTGTGTAAATAATATGCAATTTCATTCGACTTAAATATTTCAATGATTACAAAAAATATGACCTATAAAACTAATTTTATTCTAACCGTCATCCTTTTGCACACCAATTCAAATCAATATTCAACAAGGACATATAGTATTCATGGACAGATTCAATTGATTCAAAATATTAGTTAATAAAATTTACAATTAGGATTATAATAAGCTTGATGTAATGAGTTTAAGATTCATTACCCCATCCTCGCACTTAAAATTAGACATTGTCCTCAATCTACAGAATGCAATTATAATTGAAAGGAAAAGGGTTATTTGGTACTTTCCTCATTATGACAATCTCTGATTTGGATCTATCTAATATGAGATAAACATCCTTGCAAAATATAAAAGAAAAGGATAAAAAGAAATAAAAGAAATAACATATCAAAAAATAAAATCCTATACTAATATGAAAGCAAGAACAAAATAATATAGAAATTGAAATAAAATAAAAACTAGCTCATGGGTTGCCTCCTATTCAGTGTTTCTTTAACATTGGTAGCTCAACATAACTTGCATGTTTAACATCATCCTGGATTAATAACCAGTAGCTTGCTTCCACCTATTTCTTTGTATAAGGATTTTACAGCCCATAAGTAAGCCACCTGTTGCAAGATAATCATAAGGACATAAGTTATTAAATTAATAAAACCAATATACTATATTAATGCCCTTTTTAATGACAAACTGTTAAAAAAATAGGGAATAATAAAATCCCTGAATCATCGACTAACTCGAATAGTTTGTCTTTGAGGAAGTGGGAACTCTCCATACTTAAGATCACTACCAACGCCTCATTAGTAGTTTCTTACTTAATTCCTCCACTAGTTCTTCCTCAACCATCTTTGTCCACTCTTCTTTTTCTTCTTCTTCCTAGACAAAGGTTTCTAGCTCATCTTCTTTAGTTATCTTTTCCCACTCCTCTACTTTCTCTTCTTGGATGGAGGTTTCTTCATCTTCTTCTTCAAGAAGCTCTTCTTGGAATGTCCCTTCATTCATGAAACCAATATTTTTCTTTTCTTTACTCTTGATTTCGCGTTAGTTAGCTTTCATTTCAGCAAAGCTTTCCATTAATTTATCTCTAAGACTTGCTTCCTCTTCTTTTTCTTCTTCTTTTGGGAGCTCGTTTTGGAATGTCACTCCACTCATGAAGACAACCTTTGTCTTGTCTTCATTCTTGAATTTGTGTAATTTGGCTTTAAACTCAGCAAGTACTTCCATTAATTTATCTTTAAGACTTTCTTTTTCTAGAAGCTCATCGTGACTCTTAAGAGTGATTGCCCTTCCATATTCATCGATGATCATTTCAGTAGGACTAGGCACACTCCCTTAAATCTCATCAGATAATATGTCTACTAATTGGTCCATCTAGTTTACCAAATTTTGTATTTAAGCCTCTGCTTCATTGTTCTTTATGAATGATTCTTTAATAAAGTCAGCCATCATATCTTCAAAATTTGGCTTGTTAATTGGAGGTGCTTGGTGCCGTAAATATCTAGCTAGAATGTAATCGTTTCATCCATAAGTATAAGAATGGCTCCATTTTGAATTGTGGTTGTTCTAGTATACTACCCCATGAGGTTGATATCATATGCTAGGTCGCTCGCATATGTATGTTGGTTCTTGACATTTATGACTATAATGATAACTCCTACCAATATCGTCACAAAGCCTAAACATCGGTTGCACCTCTAAAAATATATGAGAGCACCCCTCTCTCTAATATGTTGATGATATAGATCGCAAAGAAATATTCTGGCTCCCACAAAAATCTTGTCTGCTCCATCCTTCCATTGTGAGTTATGCCTATAACATTGAATCATAATTCCTACGATAAACCGCAAACTTAAGATCAAGTAGAGATATTCAAAAGATAATTAAATTAATAATCCATAAATACAATAAGATACAATTAAATAAAATGAAATAAATAAAATAAATACAAAAGCAAAATTAAAATGAAAGAAAATAAAAAACAAAGATAAAAACAAAATAAATTGAAATTGACTAGATTAATAACATTCAGGCTTTCCTAATATCAAAGTCCCCCGCTACGGTGCCAAAAACTAGATTGACTTATTTTGTGATAGTCAATATTATAATAACCACAAGTGCACGAAGTAGCTGTAGTTAGTACTAGGAAGAACGGGTGGATCCCACAAAGACAATGAATATTAGTAGTTACCTTTCCTCTATTATTTAGCCTAAATATTGATTTTATATTTCTAATTAAAGGAAATAAAACTAAGAAAGCAAAATAAAATAGGAAACAATAACGAACACAAAGATAGTGGAATTCACTTAGAAAATTATCGCTATCAGAAATTAATATCTAGGTTTGAATCCCTCTAAACCCTTAACATATTAATCGTTTTTCATACAATTGTTTCATTGATTTATTGGACTGTGGAGATTCCTATGTTATGCTAATAGCTGACCTTGAGTCTACTAACAACTAATCATAAGGTTTTCAACCGAATTACTTAGGTTAACGTTTATAAGATTGTTTTACCAATTTATGAATCCTTTATTAGGTTTGACCCCAATCTGGAAAATTTGTGTTATCCTATCTCTAGGGTTGCAATCACTCCTTCCAATTATAGTAGATCTATTCAAACCTATGTTTTTTCAATCTCTACGTATGAAATCAGATTATAAATAAAACATGTAATCAGACCCATATAACAATCAAACTAATGCATTAACAAAAAGAATCAAATCATATCAAAGTATTAACATAAGTTTCATCTAACCTAAATACTAACTGGACGTATTGAATACGAAATCAAACATAAACTGAAAGAAAAACGAATTGAAAACAATCATAATTCTAATATCCTTGATTGTCTTCTATTGAGTATTCTTGCAATGAAAAGGTTGATCTTATGTTCCGATGGATCTTTCAATGATTTCTTTGTGTTTTTCACTTCTTTTGACCAAAATTGCCCCTAGAGAACAAACTCCACATCTAAAAATCGCCTCTTAATGTCTGTTCCTCTCTCAAAACTCAGTTTATGTCTTTTTATTTTGAATTCTAATGTTTTGACTGATGCACGGTCTCTTGCACAATCATGCATCAAACCGTGCATAACTAAAAATCTTTGAATATTGTAAAAGTGCATGGCTTGGAAGAAGTGCACGAGCAGATGCAAGGTTGTGCATCTCTTCTATGTGTCGACTCTTCATTTCGTCTAAATTCTTCTCCTTTAGGTCTATGAAGGCAATTATACTCTGTAAACATACTTGGAGTGAATTAAGTACCAAATATATAATAAAAGTATCAAATATTAAGCAAAAACACATCAAATATGGGGTAAAATTATGATCAATTATGCATATATCAATTAATCATAAAAATTGCATTAAATTAAAAAGTTAAAACATATCATCACACTAACTAGAGTTAATCACACCTAAACACTAAAGACGACGTTTAGTTACATATGAAAACAAAATCAAACATGAAATGAAAGAAAAATGAATAGAAAACAAAGAATTTACAATTTTAAATCTCCATTTCTCTTCTATTGAATGTTCTTACAAGGTGGAGGTTTGATGTTGTAATCATTGGATTTTTCGATGATTTCTTTGTGTTTTCCACTTCTTTGGATCAATATCGCCTTTTTTGAACAGTCTTTACATCTAGATTTCGAGAGTTTTATCCCATAAGTTATAAGAAGAAACCCTCTCTTTGACTACTCCATACTAAACCTCTTTAGCACTCTGTCTATATATGTCGACTGTGAAAGTCCCAGCAATTTCCTTGATCTATCTCTATAGATCTTTATTCCCAATATATAAGTTGCTTCTCCAAAGTCTTTCATGGAAAAATTCTAGGACAACCAAATTTTGACTGATTGTAAACTTGAGACATCATTTCATATTAGTAACACAAGAAATATGATATCACTCCCTCTAACCTTCTTGTACACACAAGGTTCATCATGATTTTATGAACCAAACTTTTTGATTGTAACACCCCACTCCCGGTGGACCCGAACTTGATATCGATAGTGATATCCGAATCCACACCCGGCGAGGGTGGCGTGTCACATCACTTAACACTTAAACCTCAGTATACATTTTTTTTCAAACCACAAGCTGAAAAACAATAACAAAAATGATCCACTTTATTTTATAACTATTTGATACAACATAAATAAAATCAACAGAAACTTTTATTTGCCACTTGGGCCTATTTCAATTTACACAATACAAACATTTCCAATTTTTCAAAATTAATACAAACTGTAATATTCAATTACAAATAATACAACAATTTGCGGAAAAATACAATCCAGTGGCAAATAAAGAAAACCAATCCTGTCTCGCATGCAGTAAGTCTACTCCCATTGCCTAACGGGGTATTATTCTGAATCCTGAAAAATAATTGCAAATTTTGGGTGAGTTGTGCGAACTTAGTGAGTGACCATCATCAATGGCTCACCCAATCACATAACACAGAATTCACATCGTTCATACTCACCCAATCACATATCACAAAAGTCATATATCACCTAGTTCACATTTCAAATTTATCACAGTTCAACCATTTCAATTATGCACATACAATGCTCATGAGACTCACTTT
>JANIIA010000006.1:25546069-25565327 GCA_027478495.1 Erythroxylum alaternifolium | reverse complement strand
GTTCAAAAATTCAAATTCACATGTGTGTATGCTAACATTATGCATGAGCATGAAATGTAATTTCCTTAATCTCTCTTTGATCTCACACGTACCAAATTTTAGGGTTCCAACCTTTACTATGGGAACGAAATGGTACAGTCAGTCCTTTTTGTCAAAATGAAGGATGGCACCCCACAAATGTGTATAGACTATAACTAGTTGAACAAGGTGACTATAAAGAATAAATATCCATTGCCTAGAGTAGAAGATTTGTTTGATCAGTTGAAAGATACAGAAGTGTTATCCAAGATTGATTTACGGTTATACCATTACCAGCTTTGGGTAAAAGATGTAAATGTTCCAAAGACTACATTCGGGACCTAATATGATTGCTATGAGTTTATGGTGATGCATTTTAGGCTAACTAATGCATCGACTGCTTTCATGGATTTGATGAATAGGGTGTTTCGACCCCATTTAGACCAATTTATTTTGGTTTTTATAAATGATATATTGGTCTATTTGAGAAATGAAAAGGAACGCGCTCAGCATTTGAGAATTGTGCTCTAGACTTTGAGAGAGAAGCAATTATTTTCCCAATTAAGAAAATGTGATTTTTGCCTAAAGGAAGTTTCTTTCCTCGGGCATATCATCTCTTCAGAAGGTATCAGGGTAGATCCTAGTAAAATTGAGGTGATTGTCAATTGGAAGTTGCCTCGAAATGTGATGGAAGTGGAAGTTTTATTAGTTTAACTGGTTATTGTCGATGCTTTGTCAAAGTTCTTAGTAATTGCTTCTCCAATCACAAAGTTACTTCAGAAAGGTACAAAGTTTGAATATAATGATAGATGCCAATCTAGTTTTGAACAGTTAAAGAAGATGCTCACCGAAGCTCTAGTGTTGACAGGACTAACTCTGGGCAAAGATTATGTCATGTACAGTGATGCTTCTAGGAATGATTTGGGTTTTGTATTGATGCAAAATGGGAAAGTGGTAACTTTTTCCTTGGGACAGTTAAAGCTATATGAACAGAACTACCCTACATATAATTCAGAATTGGCAGTAGTGGTGTTTGTCTTGAAAATTTGGTGGCATTACTTATATGGGGAAAGATGTGGAGTATACACATAAGAGTCTAAAGCATCTGCTCACACAGAAGGAGCTAAATTTGAGGCATCAACGTTGGCTAGAATTGTTTAAAGACTATGATTGAATAGTTGACTACCACCCAGGAAAAGCTAACGTGGTAGCAAATTCTTTAAGTAAGAAGTTTATTTTAGCACTATCATTACATCATAGTAGATGGAGATTTGCACTAGATGGAGCTTTGATGGCTCAGTTAAAAGCAAGTCCTGACTTGAAACAAATGATAGTACATGCACAAAAAGATGATGCCAAGTTGTAACAAATTATGCAAGAGGTGCAAGAAGGGAAATAGACTAATTTTGTAGTGAAAGATGACGGAAGTCTATACTTTAAGAGTAGATTATACGTACCGATAGTAAAGGACTTGAAGAAGAAGTTATTACATGAAGCCCATAATACTATGTTCACTATGCATCCTGAGGGTAACAAGATGTATCAGAACTTGAAATAATATTATTGGTGGCCGGGAATGAAGCATGATATAGTGGACTATATGTCCAAATGCTTGACTTGTCAACAGTTGAAAGTTGAACATCAAGTCCCATCTCGCCTATTGAATCCCATTCCTATTACACATTGGAAATGAGATAATATCACCATAGACTTTGTTACAGGTTTACCCCTCACACAGAGAAAACATGATGTGGTATAGGTCATAGTGGACATCACCAAATCATCTCACTTTATACCAATTCGACCTGATTATTATATGGATTGGTTAGTTGAGTTATATGTGAATGAGATTTTTTGACTACAAGGAGTGCCATTGTCAATTGTTTCTGACCGAGACCCACAATTTACATCAAGGTTTTGGAAAAGTTTGCAAACAGCTTTAGGTATTCAACTAAGCTTTAGCACAACCTTTCAACCATAAACGAATGGGCAATTTGAGAGAATTATACAAATGTTGAAAGACACGCTTAGGGCATATGTTATGGAATTTCTAGGAAGTTAGGATGGATACATTCCTTTGATGGAATTTGCTTACAATAATGGTTACCAGTCTAGTATAGGCATGACACCATATGAAGCATTATATGGTAGGAAATGTAGAACCCAGTTTATTAGACATAACTGACTGAGAACAAGATGATTGGGCCTGTCATAATTAAAGACAAAAGAGAAAGTGAGGGCTATTCAGCAAAGATTGAAGATTGCAAGTGATAGATAGAAATCATATGCTAATTTAAAGAGAAAAGATATTGAATATGTGGTAGGTGACAAAGTTTTCTTAAAAGTTTCCCCCTTGGAGAAAGGTGTTAAGATTTGGGAAAAAGGGAAAACTTAGTCCTAGATTTATTGGTCCTTATGAAATCTTTGAAAGGATTGGACCAGTGGCATATAGGTTGGCTCTTCTTATGGAACTATCCAAGTTGCATGATGTATTCCATGTTTCAATGCTATAGCAGTATTGATTGGATGATTCACATGTGTTACCCTTACAAGAAATAAAGATCTAACCAAACTTCTCATAAGAAGAAGAGCCAAAGGAAATTCTAGCTAAAGAAGTAAGACAATTAAGGAATAAGTAAATGCATTCAGTAAAGATTCTCTAGCAACATTATGGTATTGAAGAGGTAACTTAGGAACCCAAATCGATGATGAGAATTCAATACCCCCAGCTATTCATTACATTTATGAATTTCGAGGACAAAATTCTCTTTAAGAGGGAGAGAAATGTAAGGCCTCAACATATACCCTAAAAGTATTATAGCATGTCTAGGGTGTATTAAGAAGTGAAAATAACAAATGAATTAAGAGCATCTAAGTATATTAAGAGAAATAATGGTACTTTAAGTAAAATATATAGGTAAATGGGTAATTTGATCGTTTCGACATAGACATACATATTTATACGTGAAATATGGATAGGAATTTTTGATATGTTTGCTTGGATTTATGAGCGTGATGTGAGAGGAATTGATAAAAGAAGTATTCAATATGCAAATGGGATGTTTTCGGTTAAACTGGATGTATTTTTGTGTTACTTTTGCATGATAAGGCAGAAGTTAGTTGATTTAGGATGTGTACCTCGCTAAATGGATAGGTTCCATTGAATAGACTTCGGTAATTTGGCCATATCTTGGCCTTTAGACCTCTAAATTGGATAATTACAATTGGAGATTAAACTAGAAACATAGTTCTAAAATTTTGACGAAGGAACCAAATCTGATTATACCTCTAAGAGTTTTGAAATCTAGTTTGAAGTTGAGTTATGGCTGCTATCGTTATTTCCGAATAGCCTGTAGTTTTTGGGGTATAAATCTTGATATAATTAACCAAATTGCATGAAATTTATTCCATTATAAAATTAAGATATAGGAGAACGAAATTAATTGATAATATTATAGGCCAATGTGGGAATTAAAAGAAGAAAAAGGACCAATATGCGATTTTTATAAAGTTAACACATAAACCAATTGAAGTAAAGCATATGTGAACAATAAGATTAAAGCTTGTGTGTGTCTGATAGAATTGTAACAAATGGTCTAATAGAATTGAAACATATGGTCCGATATAAATGTAACACCTAGTCTAATAGAATTGTAACACGTGGTCCAATAGGATTGTAACATATGGTAAACATATGGTCCAATGGGATTGAAACATATGTCTAAGACTAGAAAATTTATGAAAAGGCATATGGAGAGGGGAGATAGACAACACTTTGATGGCTTAACTTTAGATTTTTCTCCTCTCCGTCTCACCTTCTTCATCCTATAGTCTTTCATTTGGTGATTCAAGCAAAGCCAAAGCGGAAAAGAAGGAAAAGCATTAAAAGAACTATTAAGTCAATTTTAAGGTTTGGGATTACAATTAGTCTAATTTCTCTTTGTGTATATGTTTGAATGGATAAAAAGATTTATTTGGATGTGTAATGCTTGCTAAGATGATGCTTTGGTGTTATTTTGGTGTTATCTTGTATAGAAATAGTTGAATATGACAAGAGAGTATCGTGTAGTGGAATTCTGTTTAGGGTTTATTGAACCAGTCACATTGTTTGGTTAATAACTCAGCCTACAAACATCTATAGAAGATAGTTTGACTTAATTTTGGCTTTATGACATTGGAAATTGAGATTGAAAATGGTGACCTGATACTGCCCCTATTTTGGAGTAGCTTGTGATGTTTTGTCTATATCTCATGTTTTAGAGATCCAACTGGCTTTCTTTTTATTGTTTTGGAAGCTAGAGACATAGGGAAACAGATGTACATAAGACCTCAACACCTAATTCAAACTTTTTCTATAAGAAAATTATAGAAAAATTGGGGGTATGAATTCTGGGCAAGGGACATGACAAGAAGAAAATTACAGTATTTTGAATTTTTTCTCATTTTCGAATTTTACCGAATCTTATCTGAACCTTTTTTAATTTGTGTGAAAATTTTCAAACACCTAGAAATAAATAAAATTGGACTTACCTTATGTGAATTGGGTAATTGAACATTAGAATTTAAGAGTGAGTATAATGCATACAAAAGAAAATTTACGTGTACATAAATGATTTTTATGCATATTTATCGTTCATATGTGTATGGTATGATTATACAAGTATGATTTTAATACCTTTCTAATGGTGGCAAGTTATGACTTGCATGTATGAACATAGATACATATTTTATGACTTGAAATATATATCATATAACTTGTCAATATATGAATTATGAAATTGGAAAATGGTTAAAGGAAATGTTATAGTGCCTACTGTATTATTTTGGTGGTGGATAGATAGGCATGCCTATAAGGATACAACACAATTGCTACAGTTTGACACTAACGATGTATTCATTTCGAGTCTATAATGTCTCCATAGTTTGATGTCTTCGAGTATTCACAGTTTGATGCCCTTAGGTATCCGCAGTTCGATGCCTTTAGGTATCCACAGTTTGATATCTTCAGATATCCATAGAGCCCGTTATCCACACTCACGGGAATGTGCAAACTTAACATAGAAAGTAAAGTAAATGGTTGTAAGCAAGAAATACAACATGACAACATAAATAATCGATATTAATGAGCATTTGCATTTTTATTGATAATCTATATCAACGAGCATTGAATATCAATATTTGACTTATCAATGTGCATTTTTTATATATGGATAACATATTGAAGCATGTTTGCATTATATACTTTGATTAAGTATGCCATCGTTATTTATATAAGTTGTGATGTTTATAAACGAGTGTGCTTGGCGAATGCCTACTGTAAGTGATCACCCAACCTAAATATGTCCCGCACTAAGCTTTCAAGCTTAGCACGGGTGTTAATCCGTGTAGATACAAGTGACATGAATGAGTTACGGGAACATTTACAATGACCAAGGCCAATAACTAGGAATAAAAGTACATTTGGATGTGTCCTTTGAATAAAGAATGGTTGTATATGTAATAAAGGGAATTCTATGTTTTTCTTTTGGATTAACATGTAAATATAAAGATGTACTACTACTTTTCAATGATATAAATTGTAATATGTATATGTGTAATGTTGAAGAGAAAAATGTGTGATGATAGTCCCTGTAAATGAATAGAAATGTATGCCGTGACTATTTTTATAGGAATTTAGTTGCCATGTATATGGGTGGTTGAAGGTTCTGTATAGGAGGTGTTACATTTTATGGTATCAGAGCCTGATTTAGGTGATTTTGGCCAATAAGAGTCCAGTGATGTGTTATATGGTTTGGTTTTTGAAATACCTTGCTTTACCGGGCACATACCTGACATCTCATGGACGTTTAGGAACATACTCTATGAAGGCAGCGTGTTAGAGTAGTCACATTTACTTATATGACATCATACATAAAACACAGTTATCAAAAATATCAAAACGTTCCCATTTAATTTATAAAACATAATACACTGTAGCTTTTCATACATAATCCATATATATACTGTTGGACCTGTTTTCAGAGCCCAACATCGGATTTGGGATCGTGAAGCTTGAGCATGGAGGAGGGCTTAGAAGTTGGAGATTTGAAAGAATAATCATTCGGAAGCAAAGGCAGGCTTCACCGCGGCGTCAAGTATTTTCACCGCAGCTAACTTATGCTGACGATTTCGCCACTGTGAAAAGTATAATCTTCGTCGCGGCGAAGTTGCCACGTGAATTACACCGCGGCGAACTCTTAGCTTCGCCGTGGAAAAAACCCCTTGCAGCAGAATTCAAAACCCAAGTTACCCATCTTAATAGAATGCAAACTTAAAATCCTTTAACCACATTCATTTGTACAACCTAACAACAAAAATGGATAAGAACCTAACCACAAACAAACTCTCAAAATCTTAATCTCATTTCCAAAATCGAATACTTTGCAAAAATATAAGAAGAATCATATTCAAAACCCACATATATTTCATTAATATCAAAAGTAAGAGTTTTACAACGCTTTAGTGGACATTTCGAGCCCCCTTACATCATAATCCAAAATACAAGGTTTATAAAACTAGAATTGCTCAAAATGCAACTAAAGCATTGTTTTACAAAATCTAACTTCAAAAAACTATCAAAATAAAACATGCAAACTGGAGTGATGCCTTGACTCTTGACTTACTCGATCTCTTGCTCCTCACCTGAAGATGGGACGGAATTGGGAGGTGGTGAGCTTAAAGCTCGTGGGTAACAATTTTATAACCAGTAACAAGCAAAATCGTTGAAATAATTTACATTGAATCATGAACACATAATTCTCAATTCTCAAATCATCAAACACTTTGTAAGTATTCAAATCATGCATTCAATAAACTTGTCAACACGTAAGCACATCAAATTGGTTTGGGTAGATCCAAAACAGAACGTACTACACATTTCCCATAAGGGCCCTGTGTAGCCGTGAACAGAACGTACTATCCCAATTTCATTTAATGGTCTTGCGTAGCCGTAAACTTATGGGACTCTATAAAGGAGCTCCATGTCACTAGCGGTAGGTGGGAGAAGCCTTTTGTCAAAGTGCACTTGACTAAACTTAGGGGACCACCACAAACTCACATAATCATGCATTTCATAACTTGTAAACATATAGCCTCAACGACATTTTTCTTAAACTTGATTTCATAACCATAATATCATTTCAAAAATCAAAATCCTTTCAAAAGATCATTTTCATCATTTATTTCATAAACCAATGACACAGTTCATATACAAACATGTGGCACATTATCAAAGCATTCAAAAAGCCTTAACGGCACATTTATAACACATTTGAAAACATTCTAAAACTTTCTTGGTTTTGAAGAAACATTTGGGGCTTATTACTTAATTATAAAAGTGTAACCCACCTTGAAATCCTTACTTAAACCTTGCTCAAAGATGCCTCTCCTCTTGATCCTCTTGTGTTCCTTGATTCCCTTTTTGGTTTCCTTTAACAATAACAAAATCCTAATTCAATAGGAATTCTAATTGAGAACCTTATATTGCATATTTTACTAAGATAAATTCTGAATACTCAAACTCTTCCAAAAGTCCCAACCTTCGGGTCAATTTTCATGATCTTTATGATCTGGTAAATGAAGAAATTTGATAACACTTCTCCTATAAAAATGTTCCTCCTTGTCTTAAGTTTCTAATAACACCAAAATCATTCAATTTGGTTCAGTACTCTATAAGTTATACCCCAAATATTTTCAAGCTGTTCTTATACTAAAATAGCATTCTATACTCAAATTCCATCCAAATTTTAAAATCTTTAGAGACTGAATTAGAACTCCATTTCATCAAACAAGTTGTATCCCTATGTCTCTAATTTACAACAAATTAAAAATCAGTCCATTTGGATAACTACGCCAAAAGTTATGCCCAAAATACCAAAACAAGTTCTGTGCTAGAAAGTTTGCCGCGACAAAAACCAAGTTCGCCTCTGTGAAATTGTCTAAGTTTGCCGTGGCGAAAACCTAGTTCATTGTGGCAAAATTGTCCATAACACAACTCTTAGAACATGTTTTGTGTCACCGTAGTGAAACCGGAAGTTCTCCATGGAAAAAATGTCCAGAAACCCATTCCGAGAACGTGTTTTAAGACATTTTCCATCTTCTTACTTCCCACCTTTCACATATAACCCATCTCTTCTACTTCATTTTCAACATAATTCTAGTCCAATATCATTCACAACAATTCATAATCTAGTTTTTGATCATTAACCAAACACAACATTTACATAATCACTCATCAACAACTTCCTACATATATTCACTTTATTTTCACTTCTAAACAACCTTAAAAATGCTTCATCTAACAATCAAGAAGGGTTAATGCTCATACTTACTTGTTTGAGCCTCAAAGTCTTCAAATTCTTCAAGAATTTCTAAAAACCCTAACTTTTCTCTTTTTTTCCTCTCCTTCCATGCCACTCTTTCTTTCCCTCTTCTCACTCACAATTTTTCTTCTTCTATACTCTTCATAATCACAAAAATGTCCCTTTTTCCCTCTAATATAAGCCTTATGTCTTTTAAACTTAAGTGATATTCCGATTTTACCCTTATATCACCTTACAACATTAATACTTTAATTCCATCAATCCATGCTATAAATCCTTCTAACATTGACATGATAATTAAACTCCAAATAAAATGATTTATCTAGCAAGACCACAAAATTTATTCAAATCATGCTTACTAAAGTAAAATAAAAAAAATTCATGGCCCAACATTTCTCCCCCTCTTAAAAGAATTTCGTCCTCGAAATTATTAACTGAGTCATCAAAGAGGTGTGGATATTTCTCCTTCATGGTTTCCAGTGGCTCCCATGTGGCCTCTTCTACCGAATGGTCTCCATAAGACTTTTACTAGTTGAACCGTCTTGTTCATGAGAACCTTTTCCTTGGTGTCCAAAATCTCCACTGGAATCTCCTCATAAGTCAAATCATCCCTCAACTGAACCTTAGTGGTTTGAATGATGTGGGATGGATCCAACATGTACCTCCTCAACATGGAAACATGAAAAACATCATGTATCTGAGACAATTCTTGTGACAACGCCAACCTATAGGCTAGCGGTCCTATCCTCTCAAGAATTTCATAGGGACCCACATATCTCGGGCTCAACTTGCCTTTCTTTCCAAATCTCATAACTCCTTTCCAAGAAGATGTCTTAAGGAAAACTTTCTCACCAATTTCATACTCCATATCCTTTCGGTGTGCATCAGCATAGCTCTTCATTCTATCCTGAGCTGCCTTAAGCCGTTGCTTAACTAAGTTGACCTTGTCCACTGTCATCTGAAGTTCCTTTCTCCTTCCTTATCCCAGAATATCGGAGTTCCACATCTTCTTCCATATAGTGCTTCATAATGCTCGAATGGTACGAATTATTGTAGTCAAATTTGACCAATGGAAGATGCTCATCCCAAGCTCCTTTGAAGTCCATCACACTTGCCTTGAGCATTCCCTCAAGGGTCCGAATGGTCCTCTCAGATTGACCATCTGTCTGGGGGTGAAAAGCAGTGATAAAATTCAACTTAGTTCCTAAAGCTTCTTGCAAGCTTCTTCAAAATCTTGAAGTAAACTGAGGATCTCTATCGGAAATTATAGAATCTGGAATCCTATGCAGTCTCACTATTTCATCAATGTACTTCTTTGCTAGCACATGCAGGGAATCGGTCTGTTTAATTGCCAAAAAATGGGTTGACTTCGTCAGACGATCAACAATAACCCATATGGCATCATGCTTCCTACTGTTCTTGGGCAAACCCATCAAAAAGTCCATAGTCACTCTTTGCTACTTCCACTCAGGAATGGACAATGGCCTTAACTTACCTGAAGGTTCCTGGTATTCAGCCTTGACTTGCTGACACACTAAACACTTACTTGTATATTCTGCTACATCCTTTTTCATACCTTTCCATCAGAAATGTTCTTTCAAATCTCTGTACATCCTGGTGCTACCTGGGTGCATAGCATAAGGCGCATTGTGTGCCTCATCCAGTATCTCATCCTTCACCTCTTTGACATTTGGGATACAAAGCCTATTTATGACAGTCATGAGTTCATCCTCCCTCACTACAACTTCAGACTTCTTGCCATTCTGAATTTCTTCTTAGAGCTTGTTCAATTCTTTATCATGTGCTTGTAACTCCTTAAACTTCTCTCTAAGTATTGTTCTTACTCTGAAAGTAGCAACCATAAACTCAGGTTCCTCCTGTTTCAAACTTATTCTAAGCTTAGCCATCTCTTCCAATAAAGGTAGATAAACTGTCTGAACATGGGCTATTGATGATTTCCTACTCAAAGCATCAGCCACTATGTTTGCCTTTCTTGGATGGTATTCAATCAATAAATCATAATCCTTAATTAGCTCTAACCATTTTCTCTGTCTCAAATTCAGCTCTTTTTGACTCAGTAAGTACTTGAGACGTTAATGGTTAGCAAAGATCCTTGTCTGAACCCTATATAGATAATGTCTCCAAATCTTTAAGGCAAAAATCACTGCTGCCAATTCTAGATCATGGTTCAAATAATTCAGTTTGTAAGGCTTTAGCTGCTGCGAGGCATAAGTTATTACCTTATCTCCTTTCATCAATACACATCCCAAACCCTTCCTAGAAGCATCACTATAAACTGTATAACCCTTCGCTCCGGTGGGCAAAGTCAGAATTGGAGCACTTGTCAATCTGTGCTTAAGCTCCACAAAGCTCTTCTGACATTCATCACTTCAGATAAATTTATGATTCTTCCTCAATAACTTGGTCATCAGAGTAGCTATCATGGAGAATCCTTTAAAAAATCTCCTATAGTATCCTGCCAGACACAGAAAGCTTCTTACTTTTGCCACTATCGTTAGTGCATGCCAATTCACCACTGCTTCAATTTTCCTCGGATCAACATGTACCCCATCTTTAGAAATCATATATCCAAGTAATATCACCTCATAAAGCCAAAATTCACATTTGCTGAATCTAGCATAAAGCTCCTTCTCCCTCAATGTCTGTAATATTATTCTGAGATATTCCTCATATTCCTCTTCACTTTTGGAATAAACCAGAATGTCATCAATAAACACTATGAAAAATTAATCCAGATACGCCCTGAAGACTCTATTCATAATATCCATAAAAGCAACTGGAGCATTGGTTAAACCAAAAGGCATAACTAGGAACTCGTAATGCCCATACCATGTCCTGAAGGCTGTCTTATTTACATCAGATCCTCTAATTCTGAGCTGATGATAGCCCGAGCTAAGATCAATCTTAGAAAAGACCCTTGCTCCTTGCAACTGGTCAAATAGATCATCTATTCATGGCAGAGGATACTTATTCTTAATAGTCACCCTGTTGAGTCTCTGGTAATCGATACACATTCGCCATGTTCCATCCTTTTACTCAACAAATAGAACTGGTGCTCCCCATGGTGACAAACTCATTCTTATATACCCCTTCTCTAATAGTTCCTCCAAATGTTCCTTAAGCTCTTTCAATTTAGCTGGAGTCATTTTATATGATGGTATAGAAATGGGTGCAGTTCCTAGAATCAAGTCGATAGTAAACTCGATTTCCCTCACCGGTGGCAAACTAGGCAAGTCCTCTGGGAACACATCAGGAAATTCCTTTACAATCGAAAAGTCCTTTTACCTCTTTTCATTCACATCAGTATCCACAATATGTGCCAAGAAGGCTTCACATCCTTTTTCCATCATCCTGTCAGCTATCAAAGCTGAAATAAGTCTTGACAATGATATTCTCCTGTCTACTCAGAAAGTCACCTTCTCTCCATTTCCCAGATGAAATTCTACCACCTTGATGCTACAATCCAACTTCGCATGATACTTCTCCATGGCATCCATTCCCAATATCACATTCAACCTTTAACTCCAACGGTAGCAAATCCACTACTAGTTGAGCACCTTCAATGAAAAGCTTACAATCCCTATACACTTGACTTATTATCACCTTCCTCCCTAAGGGAGTACTAACAATCAAGGGTCTATCCATTGCCATCAAATCAACATCATGAAAGATCATGCCTGCTGAAACAAATGAATGTATGGAGCCAGAATCAATCAATAAATGTACTGCAGAATTGAATAACTGAGCCATACCTATGACAACTTCAGTAGTGGCTGCAGTTTCTTCTCTGGTCATGGCAAACACCCTTGCTTAAGCCTGAGCCTAACCTCTTGGCCTTCCCAAAGGAATAGCTTTCTTTGCAGCTTCAGAACTGCCGACCTCTATGACTGGCCTAGGTCCTACTGTTTCTGCTCTCCTCGGGGCATGAAACTGTGACCCTCTTACCTTGGTACCAAAGGACAATCCTTGGTCATGTGTCCTTTCTCCCCGCATCGAAAGCACGCTCCAAGTAACTTGAAGCACTCTCCTTTGTGTAGTTTCCCACAATGCTCACATTGGGGATTTGTGTATCTACTCCTACCCATCCTGCTATTGCCTCCTGTTGTTGAGGCTAGCACTGACACTTTTCTTGCTTGCTTGTTCTTAGCAGAGGCACTACTCCCTGCCTCACTCTGTGTGTATGAGCTTTTCAGTTCCCTTACAAGCACTGGATCACTCACCCCTTTCCTGGAAAGCTGCTCCCAGTTCTTCCTCTTCCTACTCACCTCATACTTGATATTCTCCACCTTCTCAGCCTGGAGTACGGCATCTACCAACTGCTGGTAGTCACAAAAATTATGGACCAAGACTTTCTCCTAAATCCCTATATAGAGACCTCCCTAAAACTTACAGCGTTTATCTTCCTCATTTGCCACAATGTTAGCTGCATATCTTGAAAGCTGTGTGAACTTCAGCTCATACTCACTCATACTTATGTCCAGATGTGTGAGATTGAGAAATTCCCTGGCCTTCTCTTGAATATAGACCTTTGAGAAGTATTTCCTCCTGAAAGCTTCCCAAAAATCTCTTCATGATAACAACGAAGGCATATCCTAACTGTGGGGCACTGATTTCCACCAATGAAGTGCATCCTCATATAGCAAGCTCACTACATAATCTAACTTCTCTTCATCGGAAGCAGCACTCTCTTAGTCCTCTTCAACCATGCTTTTGCCTCTTCCAGATTTGTAGTACCATTAAAGTCTACGACCCTATACTTATGGAGCTTATCATACTGCCTGCTTCTCTCCACTAAAGTTGGAACCGACACTTGTGACCCTTGACCCATGGCATAAGTGAAAGCCTAAGCAAAGGCTTGAAAGAACCGCAGATCCATGGGGTTTGTTTGAGGCATAGGAGGAGGCAGTGGAGGCACCTCATGTTGCACACTAGGTGCCTCAGAATTAGGAGCAGGTTTAAATCATATAATAGTTTAAATCATATAAAACAATCTCAAATCATGTGAAACAATTCAAATCCTATGAAACAATTCAAAATAATGCAAGCTGTTCATTTAAAACGATGCATGTTCATTTCATGTCTTAACCTATCCCATTCATGTCTAAACCTAGTCCTACATCTGAACCAAAACCTAGCTGAAAACCTGGACCTCAACCTAGTCACTCTGATACCACAACATATTGGACCCCATTTTTGGAGCCCAACATCAGACATGGGACCATGAAGCTTGAGCATGGAGTAGGGCTTAGAATTTAGAAATTTAAAAGAAAACTCCTTCGGAAACAAATGCGGGCTTTGCCATGGCGAACATATTGGAAAAATCTCTTGGAATCTTTGGGAATTTTATGCCGTGACGAACATATTGAACTTTACCCTGGCAAGCATGAAATTTTATTTTCGCCGTGGTAACCTCTTAGTATTGCCGTGGTAAACATATGTGAGTAAACCTAACCAACCTTTCGGGTGGCGAAAACCCCTGTAAACTGAACCCTCAACCCAAAATTTCCTATATTACTACATGCAAACTTAAAATATTTCAATAACATTCATTTGTACAACCCAAAAATAAAAAAATTGATAAGAACCTAACCACAAACAAACTCTAAAAAAACTAACCTCAAACAAACTCTCAAAATCTTAATCTCATTTCCAAAATCGAATACTTTGTAAAAATATAAGGAAAATCATATATAAAACCAACATATATTTCATTAATATTAAAAATAAGAGTTTTACAATGCTTTAGTGGACATTTCGAGCCCCCTTACAACATAATCCAAAATATAAAGTTTATAAAAACTAGAATCGTTCAAAATGCAACTAAAGGATTGTTTTACAAAATCTAACTTCAAAAACTAACAAAACAAAACATGAAAACTGGAGTGATGCCTTGACTGTTGACTTACTCGATCTCTTACTCCTCACCAGAACATGAGACAGAATTCGGAGGAGGTGAGCTCAAAGCTCATGGATGACAGGTTTATGATCGAGAAACAAGCAAAAACCATTTTCAAAACTCATTGCCATTATACATTTTAGAAACTATAGTAATTTTGCATGGAAAAAATAACCAAATACTTATTTCTCAAAATTCTCACTTTATCAATCAATTCATGAGCAATTATAAATCATGTATGCATCAAACTTGCTAACATTTCATAAACACATAAGCACATCAAAATGGTTTGGGTAAATCCATGAACATGATGAACTACACATTTCCACTTAATGGTCCTGTGTAGTAGTAAAACTTGACGTACTATCGTAATTCCAAATGGTGGTCTTACATAGACTTAAACATGAGGGAGACCATGAAGGAGCTCTGTGCCACTAGCGAGCAGGTGGGAGAAGCCTTTTCTTGGTCAACGTGCATGTGACATTCTTGAATGGATTACGCCAAACTCACATAACATATAATTCGTGAATCGAAATCAGTTTGCCCAAATGGCACCTTGTTGGAAACTTGTTTTTCATACACATGAGATATTTCAAAAATAAAACATTTTCGAAAACCTGATTTTATAAGCTTTCATCTTTTCAAAAAGAATCATTTTCAAAATGTTTTCATCAATCATCAATACAATTCATCTAGCAAACATATAACAATTTCGCAATCCAACCAAGAAGCAAACAAATGCAACATCTATGATGCAATTGCAACCATTTAACTTCCTTGATTTAAAGAAAACAATGAGTGGCTTATTTACTCTATTATAAACATGTACTCATCTTGAATTCCTTGCTTATAAACTTACTTAAGGATGTCTTTAGTCTTGCTCCTCTTGCCTATCTTACCTTATTTGACCACCTTCTTAATTTCCTTTAACAATAAAAAAAATTCCATTCAATTTGGTTTGGGAATCGGAAAGTCATACCTCAATAATTTAAACTATTTCTCATGCTAAAACAAAATTCTACATACATCTTCCATCCTAAAATTATAATGCCTAGAGATTGAATTTAGACATGATTCTTGCATATAATTTGTATTCTTATGTCTCTAGTTTACAAAAAAACAAAAATCAGTCTATTTGGATAACTACACCAAAAGTTATACCCAAAATATCAAAGCATGTTCTGTGCTGGAAAGTTCGCCGCGGAAAAAACCAAGTTCACCATAGCGAAATTGTTTGAGTTCTCCGTGGCAAAATTGTCCAGAAACTAACTCTTAAAACATGTTTCGTGTCGCCTCGGCGAAACCCAGAAGGTCGCCGCGGCAAAAATGTCTAGAAACACATTTCCAAAAATGTGTTTTGGCACATTTTCCATCTTCTTACTTCCCACCTTTCACATATAACCCATCTTATCACTAACCCATCTCTTCTACTTCAATTTAAACACAATTCCAATCTAATATCATTCATATCAATTCATAATCTAGTTTTTGATCATTAATCAAACATAACATTTACATAATCATTTATCACAACTTCCTACACATATTCACTCTATTTTAACTTCTAACCAACCCTAAACATGCTTCATCTAACAATTAAGAAGAGTTAAAACTCAAACTTACTTGATTAGTCTCAATGTCTTCAAACTCTTCAAGAATTTCCAAAACCTTAACTTTTCCCTTCTTTTTCTCCCTTCTCTTCTTTCTTCTTTCACTCACATTCAAGACTACCATTACTTCTTCTCTTCTTTTATACATTTAATGAATACAAAATTTCCAATTTTCCCTTCCATTTAATGCCTTATGTCTTTTATCCTTAAGTAATTTCCAATTTTGCCCTTATACATTCTTACTTCTTCAATTTAACTTACACCATACTATACTCTAACTTAATCTTAATTCTCCCACTTAATACTTCAAATTCCATCAATCCATGCTATGAATCCTCCCAACATTGACATGTTAATTAAACTCTGATTAAAATGATTTATCTAATAAGACCACAAATTTATTTGGATCATGCTTAATAGAATAAAATAAAATAAATTTTGGGCCCAACAGACTAGCAGATGTGAATTCCCTTAGGGAGGACCAAGTCTTGGTTACTTATCAATGGAGATCTCCTTGAAAGCTTAAGGAAAAGAGTGGAAACCATCTAAGAAAGTTTTTAAAAAAGGTGACTATAGGGAATTGATAAGGTTAGAGGTAACTAGTTCAGAAGAAAATAGTATGAGAATGGAAGCAGAAGAACTAACAATGAATCCAAAGAATAATGGTAGTATTAAAGTACAGAATAGTCCTTAGTACAAAAATTTTGAGAATGTGAAAAGGTATCAATGCCAAATCTAATATAGTAGAAGGAAGATCAACATTAAGTTGATTATTAAAAAGAGAATTTTAAGAAAGTTCAATCTAGAAGAAGCAAAAAGAGCGATAGAAAAGGCTCCAAAGGTAAAGGCATTGTTACATGATCATCCTAGTATGGAATGTAAAAGTTATAAATAACCCATTAAAGCTTAATGCTTTAAGGGATTCTGTGTAAGAGGAAAAACCTTTGTTAATTTTCCAGAAAAGAAAATCTAAATAAGTTGAGTTGTTTTGGTACTCAATGAAATTGATTTCAAATCACTAAAGTCATGATTATGGAAGAAATATTATTGTTTATGATGGGGAACTAGTGGAAGTGAACCATTAGTAGTAAATGAGTAGTTTATTCACTTAAAATTGAAATTCCAAATGGAGGATTCCATTAGTTTTGCCACCATTATTTATGGTTTTAATAAAGCTTTTCAAAAATCTAAAGTATCAAGTTCATTGAGAAGAATAAAAGGTTCAGTGAGAGGTCCTTAGCTCATTAGTAGTGATTTCATCACCATTAACTATAGGTTTGAGGTAGAGAGAAATTGCAATCTGCTCAACTACAATGTAAACCTGTTTGATTGCATTAATGATGTGGAACTGACTAACTTAAAATATGAAGGTTATAGGTTCACATGGAGCAATAAACAGACTTTTAATCAGTTCATTCAAAAGAAGTTAGATAGGGCCTTAGTGAATGTGGATTGGTTAAACACCTTTTTAGAAAGCAAAGCCACATTTTTGGATCTAGATTTCTCTTATCACACTCCCATCAGGTTCGATAACCTATTTAAAAAGGTTAGTACTAAATTCCCCTTCATGTTTAATATTTTCCTTGTTAACGTGGATGGATTTATGGAAGCTATAATCAAGGGAATAGACATTGAGATGTATGGTAGTAAACAGTTCATCTGCTTATAAAAGCTCAATGCTATTAAACACGAATTGAAGTTATTAAATACAAGAAGAGGGCAGATTACAAAAAAGGAGATTGAGGAAGCCAAAAATGGATTCTCCTCAGTTCAAAACTTACTGGCAACAGATCCTAGTGATGGAAATTTGCCAAATGAAGGGAGGATAGTTATTAAACAATGCAGTGGAAAATCATTGTTCATTGATTTATTAGAGAGATAAAGTTAGTTAGATAGATTTACAAAGTTTTTATTCAATGCAATGTCAATTATAAGAAATACTAATAACACATGCTCCATAAAATCTATTTCTGATGAAGTCATCTATAGACAAGAAGAGATTAATAAGGAAGCTTTGAATTTTTTCAAAACTCTTTTAGGAACTTAGGGGAATACCAGAACTTCTGTGGAGGACCTTAAACAATTTATCTCTGCAAGGATATTGGAGGGAGAAACTTTTAATCTTATCATACCTATCACTAATCATGAAATAGAAGATGTGGTTTTCAAAATGAAAGGTTCAAAGGCTCTTGGTCTAAATGGTCTGAATGGGAACTTTTTTTCATAGAACATGGAATAAATTAGGGAAAATCACCAAGGAAGATGTGCATTAATTTTTCAAGAGGGGGGATCAATTGAAAGAGATTAAGAAAACTTATTTGTGCTTAATTCCTAACATTCCTAACCCTATCTCTCTGAGTGATTTTAGATCTATTTATTACACTAATTTGATCTACAAAATCATTGCTAAATTCATTGCAAATAAGTTGAAAATTGTCATGAAATTTATAATCAGTGAGAACCAAGGGGCGATCTTGAACAATATATATATTGGTGATAATATCTTAATCTTGCATGAACTTTTAAAATGATATATAAGACGCAATACTCCATAGAATCGTGTAATTAAAGTGGATATTCATTAAGCTTTTGATAATGTCAACTGGAATTTCATCTTACAGACTCTACAAGTCTTGAAAATTTTCCAAATGTATTAAATGGATCTAAGCTTGCATCATTGTTACGTCTTTTGGTATTATGATTAATAGAAGTCCAATAGAAATCTTCAAGGGTGTTAAAGGTCTCTTGGAAGGGAATCCCTTTTCCCTTTACTTGTTCTTAATACGCTTGGAGGTCCTCACATTGTTGTTGAAATAGAAAATCTCTATAGCCCCTAACTTCAAGTATCACTCCAAGTGTAAATTACTTTCTCTAACAAGTTCATGTTTTGCAGACGACCTTATATTGCTAAGCAAAGTTGACACACATTTAGTTTCATTAATAATGAGCACTTTTCAAAGATTCAAGGAGCTATTTGGTTTAAACATCAATATGCAAAAAAATTACTTCATCTTGTTAAATAGTGCAATTTACCTTTCAACCATATTGACTCAAGTCACTAGTATGACAAAATAGGAACCCCCTCTTCTGTATTTGGGAATTCCAATCTCTTTGAGAAGACTAAGATGTAGAGAGTGCCTACCTCTCATTGAGAAAATAAAAAAAAAGGTTAGGGTCATGGATAAATAAAACTCTATCTTACTGAGGAAAAATCCATCTAAAAGTATGTCATTGTGTTAAAATAAACTTATCAGTGCTCTTATATCTTCTTATTAAAAGGTCTTATTAAAATAGTGGAAAGCATGATGAAGCAATTCTTATGGGGCAAAAGAGGGGGGGGGGGGTCAAAGTAA
>JANIIA010000006.1:25510954-25537509 GCA_027478495.1 Erythroxylum alaternifolium | reverse complement strand
TTATGTACACGAGCTTCTTCCACTTCTTACACACTCAAGTGAGATAAAAAGGGCTCTAGAAGAGTTCTAAAGAGAGTGAGAAGAGTTCTTGAGTTATCTTAATGCAATTTATGCAATTGTTGTATAAATCAACATGCATGCAAGATAACCTTGATCTATCACTTATTTGAACATCTACTTGAATTCATCAAGTTTGGTGTTCTAACACCTTTACAAATTGTTTCATCTTTCTTCTTTGCGTGTTTTTGGGTGATCAAGGAAGAGTTTAGTGTTTGCAACAACCCAAACAAAGAGAAGAAACAAGAAAGGAGGAAAAACAAAGGTAATTTTTTTTTATATTTCATGTTCTTTACATATCCTTGCATGCATGTATGATCTTGTAATTTTCGTGTTGTCATGGTGTCGAAATCTTGACTCCTATACTTTCGCTGCATACACATGCATGTGATGCATGCAACCATGACTAACCTAACATATCTTATAGTTTAAAAATTGTCATCCCACAAGGATTGTAATAGTCACTCAACAATTTTTGTAAACTTTGTTTAAGGTAAACAAAAGATGAGTAACTAATAATTATGTTATAGATTGATGCACTAACGAGAATACTTACCTAAATTATTCTTCCTTACCTCCAAAATGTAAACTTATTATCTATACAATTAATTTGGTTAGCACTAATGAACAATTGTATTTGAATCAAAGTGGAAATTTTGTCTCATGTTGATTAAACACACTGACCCATCCACTCCGTCGCAATCAGTCTCCCTGATCCCAACAGAATAACAAACAGTGCTCAAAACCCAAAATCCTCAAAAAACTGAAAAAGAAAACACGGAGAATCTAAAGGAAGTCTCTGGAGAGACAAAGAGGCACAGAGTGGTGTTTGATGGTTGCGGAAATGGCGTCGTCAAAGGTGATGGCGTCCTCCAAAGCGAGAAATTCGGATCTCTCATCATCATCTTCGTCTTCAGCATCTCGATCTCGATCTCGATCTCGACGCGCTTCTACTTCTTCATCTTCTCATCCATCTATTTCCTCTACAAACCCAAACTTACTATCACAGCAGTCGAGTCACATCCCGTACAGCGTTCTTAACTCATCCTCGCCCTCCACTATGACCGTCGACGGAATCCTACGCAACGTCTACGGCACTCCCTCTTTCTCCGACTCCACTCTCCTCGATGCCCAAATTACCCTAATTGACACTCCCGTAGCCCTCCCTACGCCGCCTTCGGTTGAAGGAAGTAGCAACAACGCTGCCGGTGGCAATGATAATAGTAGTCAGGAAATGGGTGTGGTGGTTCCTCAGGGAAGTAGTGGTAAGACAGTCGACGACGTGTGGAGGGAGATAGTGGTTGGGAGGAAAGAGATGAAGGAGGAGCCCGACGAGATGATGACGCTGGAGGATTTTCTGGCGAAAGCCGGTGCAGTGGAGGTTGGAGGAGGAGGAGGAGGAGGAGCTAGAGGTGGAGGTGAACGAGGAGAAGAGGAAGAGGTGGAGATGGCACCGTCGGAGAGATTGAGTGGAGGAGTTTATGCATTTGATGGAGTGCCGCCGCCGCCGAGTTCCTTCCAGATGCTGGATAAGGTAGAGGGATCAATTGTAGGTTTTGGGAGTGGAGTGGAAGTGGTCGCCGGAGGAGGAGGGAGGGGGAAGAGTGGGAGGGCTCCGGTCTTGGAGCCGTTGGATAAAGCGGCGCAGCAACGACAGAGACGGATGATAAAGAACAGGGAGTCCGCCGCTAGGTCTAGGGAAAGGAAGCAGGTATTCTAAAAGTTATTCTTTGGGATTCTATTTCCTTGGCTGTTCGTTGTAATGCGTTTTGATACGTAAATTTGGGGTTTTTAGGCTTATCAAGTGGAATTGGAGTCATTGGCAGTGAGGTTAGAGGAGGAAAATGAGCAGCTACTGAGAGAGAAGGTACTTCTTGATTATATTATTCTCATGGGTAGTTTTGGTAATTTTGCTTTGCCATTTTTATCAATTTTGTTTCATCATCTGGCTTTTGGAGTCACCATATAAATTTTCCTTGCAATCAGATTGTTGATGGTTAGGTTCCAGAATTATTTACATTATTGTCATTCCAGTTCAATTATGGCAGGGAAAATGGCTCGAAAATATGTACCATTCTAATTAGGTTTGTAGCGAAATAGGGCATATATGATCAGTTCTGACTAGGTAGCTGCTGAGGTTCAATGAAGCTCAGCTTGACATTGGAGAAGCATGTTCAGTTATCAAACAAAATTTCAGAACCTAAAAGTCTGACTATTGTTATCTATGCTTATGTTTGGCTACATGAAGCAAATGGTGCGTTGTATGTTATTCTTGTGTTCTTTATAAACAGATCGAATCAACGCTGGAGTATCCCACTATTGAGATGAAATAGGAAGGCCTGTGGTTTTCCCAATTACAATATAAAATGTGAAGTTCTTCAAAGATGCGTTAGGATCACAGCTTATTTTCTACCATAATTTAATGTAAAAGAGCTTAAATTCTTTAAAAGAAGTAAAAGAGAAAATTAGTCAACCACAAGCTTTAATTTGATAGGATAAAGGTTGGGAATTGAGCTGACATTAAAGACAGCAAGGGCTGAAATTTAGATTATTTTAAGATTCCTTTTATTAAATATGTAGTAGATTTATGGTAAATATGCTATTCTAGTTTGGATATGTTATTCTAATTGTTTAAGAATTCAGAATTTTATTAGAATATGATTTAAATTTGCTAGGAAACCTTTCTTATTAGAATAAGAGTTGTAAAAACTTCTCTATAAATATGTACGTACTTAGCCCTTCAATAAGAACATAATCTGGATTTTTTCCTAAAAACTTGAGTTTTCAATTAGAAGGTACGATACTTTCTTCTAAGAGTGTTTCTTAGACCTCCGGAATAATTTCTAATGCCTACCCTCGTACTTGTCTACCTCACTAAAATTCCAGCTACCCAAACCCTAAATTCAAACCATATCATACCAAAATTCAAGCCACATTAAACGCTGAAATTTCGGCATCCCAAAAAACCAATACCGAAAAACCCAGCTATGCCAAATCTAAAATTTCGGCATCCCAAATTGAAATCCATATTTGAAACTTGAATTCCAATAGCTTAATATCTATCATATTTCCTAATTTTTTGTGAGTTTTAGCTAGTAGTTAATATTTCTTTTATTTGTCTTACATCAATTTGGTATTAGAGCTCAAGTTCACATTGGTGTCACGTAGTGGAAGGGCGTATAAAAGAATACTCAATGACCAAGAGCAAGATGAAATGTTTTTGAGATTTATGAAAAAATTGGATATCGAAGATCCTTGATCACAAGGTGCTTCAAAAACCAATTTACATGTAACAACTCCAACAAGAAAGTATGTTTGACAATTTTTGTAGTCGTTGGACAGCCTTGACATGCATTCCTTAAAAGTCAAAAAAAAAAAAAAATCTAAACCGATAGCCTACACTTGATGCAAAATATGGAGAAAGTGGTAATGAGCAAGATGAAGGGATTGATATTTGACCAAAAGCCTGCGGTGTAAGGGAAAATCTTTGTTGAAAAATCGTATTCCCATTTTGATTCCTTAATTTTAATGGGCACTACCTCAGAGCAAGTGTTTGTTATGGGTGGTGAAACTATCGAATCCTCTCCTTCAATTGATCAGTTAGAATCTTCAAGCCTACATGTAGGCGCTCAAATACTTGATAACATGGAGAGTTTGACAATGGAAGATGATCATGATATGGATAGTTTGACAGTGGAAGATGATCAAAGCGTTAAAGATGAAGAAAAACAAAACCAGGTGGATTCTTTGACAAACCCTAAAGCTGAAATAACTAAACAGCAGGTTGAAATGCTTGAACAAGAAATCAAAACACAAGAAAATAGATTGAAACAACAGGGTAGAAGGCTGAAAGAATGGGACAACAATCTAAGGTAACATAACAGGGACATGAAAAGATTAATCAGTACCTACTTGGTTTTTGGAGCTTGTTAGCTCAAAACTTGATTATATCTTTTGTATTGTTGATGCAGATTACGTTTCTGTGGGTTATGAAGGAGAAGTAAAGTTAAATGAAGACGAGAAATTAACACAATATAGGAATAAAGGAGAAGCTATTAGTGCACTTGCTAAGTCAAAATTTAGTAATGATAGAAAATTTATGGATTTGACTACAAGAAGCAACAATATGTATGTTCTTGATGCCTATATTGTAGAAAAGTCTATGTTGTTTTGTTATGAAATCATATGCAAATGTAATGGCCAAGACTTATGATGTTGTCCACACTGCTAAACTATTTTTCAAACAGGTTATACATTTTTATGGATTATCTTTAACTATTGTCTTGTGATGTGAAGTCTATGAGTTATTTTTAGAGAACTCTATGTAAGGTGTTGAACACTAAGCTTTAATTTTCATGTTCTTTCTGTCCCTAAACCGATAAACAAATAGAGGTGGTAATTAGAAGCTTGGAGGAGTGGTTAAGATGTTTGGTTGGAGATAATGTGAATAATTAGGACTTAGTAGAATTTGCATATAATAGTTCTATAGATAGGTCAATCGGTAAGAGCCCTTTTGTGATAGTTTTGGATGTTCAATTAAGAAAGCTTATTGATTTGGTTCCTTTACTACAAACAACACTAGTGTTGAAGCTGAAGGTTTTTGCACAACACATAAGGCTATCTTTGATGAGGTATGAGAAAATATAACAACTAGCAATTTGACTTATAAAGATCATGTTGATCAACGTCATCCAGAGTGTTTTTCAAGAGAAAACTATAAGAAACTTCATCCAAAGCATGCTGGTAAAGATTTGTCCAAAGCATTTTCCAAAGGAAAATATAAGAAACTTCTTTCACAGAGTGCTGGACCTTATAAGATCCTTAAGAAGATAAATGCTAATGCTTTTGTTTTTGGAATTAACGAGTGACATGTGAATTAGTCCTATCTTTAATGTTGTAGAATTAACTATATATCATGAACAAGATGGTACGCAATATCCTACTGCAGAAGTTAGAATTCCAACCATTCCTCATCTTAAAGAAGAGATAGAGGATGTTCTTGATGAACAAATTGTAGCCACAAGAGTTGGAGGATATTGATGGTTGTCAAATGGAAAAGATCAACTTCTGACAGTTCTTTGATTTTAGAATATGAGTTTCAAAAGTTGAATCTAAACTTATATTATCAACATTTGTCACATTTTATGTCAAGGACGACTTTAGACAAGCAAGGGAGAATTGATTCGAAAAGAGGTTAAACTCCACAAAAGAAATAGAAGAGGAAAATTCTATAAGCTTAAGGGTTGAAATTTAAATTATGATGATATTAATCCTGATTAAATAGGAAGTAGTACAAAGATAGATATGTTATTCTAGTTTATATATGTTATTCTAGTTGTTTAAGACTTCTAGAATTTTTATTAAAATCATATTTAAATTTGTTAAGTACACTTTCCTTCTAGAATAAGGATTCTAAAAATTTCTCTATAAGTATGTGTATACTCAGCCCTTGCATTTACATCATATCTTGAATTTTCTCTATATTTGTCAACTAGCTGTGATCTTTTCTTCTAAGAGTGTTCCTTAGACCTTAGTAGTGATTTCTGGTTTCCTACCTTCCCTTGTTTGTGTTCCTCACTAAATTCCAGCAGTTCTAACTCAAAAGTTCCAGCAACCAAAACCGTGAATTCTAGTTATATCAAACCTAAATTCCAGCCATATTAAACTCCGAGAACCTAGCCTAAATTTAATCCCATCAAATCCTTAAAACTTGACTATTGCAAATCTAAAATTTCAGCATTCCAAGCTGAAATCCATACCTGAAACTTTATATTCCATGTATTCTAAGTTTTGTGAATTTTAACTACTAATTAATATTGCTTCTATTTGTCCTATATCACCCAATACCTTGGACGTTTAGGAGAAGTATGTCGTCATCAACTCTGGAAATGGTCCTTGGTTCCGTCATCTTTGTTTGATTGGAATAATATTCGTATACGGTTCCACGTGGTTTGGCAAGAAAGTTGATACTAGAAACTTTTATCTGCTTATTACCTATTTAGAAGAAGGATATCTGTATATGCTGCTGTTAAAAATCTGGTTACCTAAATGACGTATAAATTGCCTTTGCTTTTACTCTTTCATTTTGGATTTATTTGTTACATAATTTTTTGGTCACTCAGATTTTTTGGTCACTCAGTGTATAGATCAGAATGTATCCGGTTAACTTAACTTCCCCTATTGTCGGTGTTTGTCGGTGTTTGTCGATGTGTTTGATACATTGGCTAATTACTTATTCCACATCTGGCATATGTCCTTCACATGTTTGCTAACTAATGTTCTATTATGCAGGAAATGAGGACTAAAGAAAGGTTTAAGCAGGTATGCATTTCGTCCTTCTTTATAAAAAGCTTCCCTTAGGGAATTGTCAATCTTTCGAATTATCCATTTGTTAATCTTTCAAGACAATAGGGTAATGGAGTTTCTAATGGTAACTTGGACTTTTTAACTATAATATCTTTCCTTTTACCTTCCTTCCTTTCCAGAGGGAATGATTTTTCCTAGATCACTTTCTTCCATTTGCTTCTCACTGTCCTCTAGGAATAAGTTGTTATAAACTGAGAGTATATTGTGGAAAATGGAATAATTTCTATTATAACTATGTGGTTTGTTTAACTTTAAAAAACACCCTCAGGACTTCCTAAATTATAGGTACAAAAGCATATTTGGATAGTGAGTTATTATTTTTATATGATGTCCATAAACTGAACTAAAAATCTTGAAGGAAAAATTTCTCTTTCCGTAGTGGAGACGATATAAAATAAGTTGGCACAGGGTGGCTTCTTTACCGATACCTCTTTTTCTTAGAGTTCATACATTTTGAAGCATGAACTCTCAAAACTTGTGTCTATGGAAAGATAATTGACACAAAGCATTTTCAATGAGCTAAGGGGATCGGGAAGCAAACATGTTCAAAAGGACGTAGAAGTTATTCATCTTGACTTAAATCAGTTTATAAGCATAGGCCATAGGGCCTGTATTTCTTATGATTTGATGTACATCTCTTTCTTTATGTGATATGGAGTTATTTCAAGGTCTTTGAACATCCAGTAGGATAGCCTAGGTAACTGACGACCCTAAAGAGCAGTTTGACAATTGGTAATAATTGTTCTTAATTATTGAAATTCAATGGAATCGTATCTTATTGTAGTCTACAAGAAGGTTGCATGCAATATTTTTTTTCCAAAAAAGGAATCACAGGATGTCACTTTAGTATCAAAGTTATGGTCCCTTTATATTTGCTTCATTTTGTTCTGTATGTTAAAAGTATATGATTGCTAACATTTGAAGAACAAGTAATCTCATAAAAGTTCACCGATTTCTTTGTTAACTTTGTGACTATATGAGATGTTCTGATGGGAATAGAGGGAGTAGGTAGCAAACAAGAGAGAAATGGGTCCTTGAAAACATGTCACCACTAAATTTTGTGTTGTTTCTCTGTTGTAGATCATGGAGAAAGTTATTCCAGTTGAGGAGAAGCAAAGACCACCACGTGTACTCCGAAGAGTCAACTCCTTTCAGTGGTAGAGAGTATGGCCTTTTCATTTGAATTTGGAAACAAAACGCTCGTTTCTGATATAGGAAGGCAGGTTAATATATAGTCATTGGGAAAGATTCCATTTCTTTTGTATTAGTTGTTTGACCTGATGGTCATAAAAAACAAATCTTGGTTTCTAGTATAACCAGAAGAAAAGGAATTCCAGTCTGAATGCGCGGAAAAGTTTGTTACAGCTGAATTAGAAGGAAGTTTAAACAGAGCAACATAGTTTGCACAACTTAACTATAAATGTAGGTAGCTGCCGCAGAGTTGTTGCATTATTTCCACCAATTGCTTCTTGTAGGTATTCTAGACTGGTATAATGTATTTATGTGTTGCCTAATTATGAACACTTCGACTGAATGTATATTCGTGGTTGGTATCTGCTTACAATAACAAAGCTTTTTCTGCCATTGTTCTAGTGAAACAAAAGATGACTTGTAGTAGATGTGTCTATATAATTAAGTTTATTTTGGTAGAATTAGCTCTTTTCTGAAAGTAGACTTGTACCTGTTGTGGAAATATTTGTTTGACGGAACGAGAGTAATCATTGCTCTTTCAAGCAAGCGTCGGATGATAAAACAAAAACGTAAAATAGAAATAGCAAGAGTAAGAAAATGTTTAAATAAAAAGTTGGTAAAGACATTTTGCCTTTATAAACAATAAAATAATTGCCAGATTTTTAGTATGGAGAATCATGCATGTTATTGGCGAGTGTTGGTCAATTTTTGTATGTGAGTTGATATGGCGAGAACATGATGACAGAGAAGGAAGTAAAACTGCGAAGCAAGATGGGAAAGTATGTTTGGTGGTTGACAAAAATTAGTACATAGGCGATATTCATTGTACACACAGGACCACCAAAAAATAGTACGTAGGGGATATTCATTGTACACAGGCAAGAGGTAGATGCAGGAAAAATCATACCGATTCGGTCTTGACCTGCCCATTGTCCTTTTGTTACATAGGTTGTAGTATTTCGTCTCTTAAATTGTTAAATGATTTAAAGTATTAGACTACTAAATCATATGAATAGCATCATATAGAATGAATTTGGTATATTTATGACATGATTTTATGATTGTATTTAAATACATAATATTAGCATATACACATAAATTGTGAGTTAGACAAATTACACTCAATTGACATATTCTAAGGTATGAAACTAAAATGAATATAATATGAATGTACATTTCCAATGTCTTATACTTTGGTTTACTAATGACAAGAATTGATGGATTATAATTAGTAACTTGAAATTAATTGTTGCAATTGAGAGATTGATGAATTAATATGTATATCTAGCCTAGAAAAAATATTAAGTGATAAGACAAGTTGACATGTAAAAAATTAGGATGACGAGACCTATGAAATAAGTGACACATGGCCGTAGAATTGAGTGACAAATGACTTAGAAATTGAAGGACAAATGGCTTAGAGATTGAGTGACAAAGATCTTGGTGACATTTGGCAGGATAAGGTGACGATAAATGGCTTGCATGCAAACATGACAAGTGTCATTTTATTACATAGACACCTTGCATTTTATAATGTAAACTAATGCTGAAACATCTACTTCATTGTTTTTGTTGTGATTCATCCCTCTCACCACCGAGAGCTCACTTCTTCCTCACAACTTTCAACTTCTGCCTAAGTTCTGTCTATTATCACCTTGTAAATGATCTTGCATGCATGGAAGGCTAGGTTAGCTTGATAATTGAGGAGGCAATTGAGCTGATCAAGTAAGTGAAATACTGATCTCTTGTGATATATGTTAATAGTACTTGATGATGACTAAATTGGGGATGAATTGATTGTGATATTGGTGTACATGAGTGCTAGAAAATGATGCATGAATAGTAGTTTATGTTCTGTTTTTGCATGCATGAAAAAAATAGTTTATGAGCTGTTAAATGAATGATTTTGAGCTAGAATTTGAGATGAAATTGATGAAGAATTGAGGTATAATTAAGGTATAATTAATGGACTGTTATGAAGGTATTCTGAATTTGGTATGAAGGTGTTTTAAAGTTGGAAAACTGGGGATATAAGGGTATGTGTAAGAAGCGATTGTTTAGGATATAAGTGAACAGAATTTAGAGAGCCTAAATGTAGCCAAAATGGAAGTTATGTTGGCATGAATTGAGGTAGCTTTTAAGGACATGTAATATGGAAAAAATGCAAGTGTTAGTTGTGCTTTAAAGTAAGTGAAATTCGTGGAAAATTGAGGGAAATTGGATAGTGCACGTCTGGGGCAATGCTTTGAAATCAAAAACTTATGTTTTTTGTAATTATTGAACCACATAAGGATAAGTCACTTTACATTGGTGTATTTGGACTTGATTGAGCCTTGAAATGAACCTAAATTGTTGCTTGATTCATTGGTTAAGGGTTTGATAAGTTTAGGTTATTAATTGATGTCATAACTTAAGAAATTAATTGTCTTGATATCAATGTATTGAAATCTGGAAATTATGAGTTGTTAAAGGAATTAAGATGTTCTTATGAATGTAAATATGATTTAAAGGATATGAGTAATGTGTATTAGATATAAATGAATGAACAATGGAGAACATGAAGTAATTGTGAGTGAGAATTGAATAATTATATGAACATATATGATTGATGAATAAATCAAGCTTACTTAAGGTATAAACCTAATTGCAAAATGGTAGTATATAAACTATAAATTTTGAATGATCTAAAAGCATATAAGTACAGTCAAAATCTTTGTCTATTAGTACATACCCAGAAGATCAATTAAGCATGCATTGAAACATGATATATATACATGTGAATGATTGAATAATCACATGATTGGCAACTTAATGATGTGTGAAATAAGTGTGTATTGCATGTAGATAGATACACAAGTTGATCGTCAACATCCAAACATTGCCGGATCATCAAGGCAATAGCTTATCTGGAGCGTACTATGAGTTAACCTAGAGGTGTAAACTTAATTATATATGTTTCTCTATGATCTGTATGTTGAATATGAAATGTGAGAACAATTGAATGTGAAATGCTGGAATAAATATGAAATGTGAGAATAATTGAATGTGAAATGCCAGAATGAATATGAAATGTGTGAGCAATTGAATGTGAATTGCTAGACATAGATCCGATGAATTTGATACATGTGACAGAAGCAAACAAGAATGAAAGGTATTGAAACATGGCATATGGAATGATGCATCACATTGAAATGTATGATCAGATAAAGGAGTTGTGACCGGAGTGACCAACATGAAAAGAGCTTTAAGCTCAGGATTATGCATAAAGAGCCATAGAATCAGTTATTAATGAGTTCGGTATTCACAATGGATACGGGACAGTAAATAAAATGAACCCGATATCTACAACAGATATGGGACAGTAAATAGGCGATCGGTCACAACAAAGCAAAATAAAATGGAGTCACATGTGCATTTGCATATATTACCTTATATGTATCATATGATTTAATTGAAATGAATTACTGAATTTTTTATAATATAGTTGAAAAGTAAATGAGGATGTGTTGTGATATGAAATGTTAGTTTACCTGATATACTTATGAAAGCATGATAAACTTGATGTACTTGATAAGGTATGATGAAATATGATGTGATATTCAATATTGGATGATATGTAATACTTGTTGAATTGGGATATGACTTGTCTCTGTGTATCTGACTTGAGTGAATACATTGATGATGGTTCACTCATTGAGTTCGCAAATTTATAAAATTGTAACGTTGATTTTCAGGTTTAGAGGAGATCTAGTTAGACTAATTTAAGTATAACTACTGCAATTGGACATGAGTTAGTGGTTAGGATCAGTTGTATATGGAGATTTCTCTAGTCATTATGCATTAAGAATAACATTTCTCACCTATTGTCAAATGTATAGGTGAACTCTGAAGTGTAATGACATTTGTGATTTAATATGATTGTGAATGAAATGATTTAAAATGAATGTTTGAAATGCTTTTGATATATAATGCCTCTAATAACGTGGTAATGCGATCGTCTTAACGTGTCATCTTCATTGAGTATGTTCTCGAATAATCGTCAATATGTTTATTCTCTATGGGAGTGGTATGTTATATTGGCAGATTGCAATTCGGATAAATTCAAACATAATAAAAAGTATCATTAATAAATATATTTTAGTCAAAATGAATATGATCTTAAATATGAGCATGTCAAAGTGTATGTTATTTTTTGGAGCATAATCTTGAACACGAGTATGTTGTATTTCGTGTTCTTGTTTGAATGAAAAATTATCAATTTATGTATTATTTAATTATAAGGACAATCCACTTGCTAATATTTAGCTACTAATAATTATTTTTTTATTGACATTTTTACTTGAACTTGCATAATTTGTTGAAGGGAACAATGCCACTTATAATTATAACTAATCTTCATTATAAATTAAATTCGTCAATATTTTGCACTACTTGTACGTTTAAAAAGTTATTATCTAAATTATCAAAGATCATCATCATCAAATATTTCGTTGAATAAAATTCCATAATGATGAGTAGTCTCCTTTGTGTTCATATTCTCTATGCTTGTTACAATATTAAAAAAAAGATTATATAATATATAATTATTAAAATTACAAAAAGTAAAAAGTTAACGTATAATAAAGTATATAGTTTACCTCAAATATTTTTTTAGTTTATAATTACGGTGCACATCAAGGTTTTCAAAATTTTTGGATAAAATCGACTGTATTAAGCAATCAGTATCTGAGCACTAGTACTGAAAATAGACTTAGATATCAAAATCCTTACTAATTGTTCTATAAATATCAAAATCTAAATTATTGTCCATGGTAAAAGAAAGAGACCTTCTCTGTAGTTTAATAAACTTAAAAAAAACCCCTTAATCTTTAAAATTCTTGATAAAACTCCTTTCATATTTCAGTCTTTAAAAAGAATCCTTCTTGTAGAGTTCGGTTAAAAATAAAGACAAAAAATACACACAACATGAGCATCACACTTGTGCTAATCAAATATTGCTTATATAACAATTCAACTTATCTGTTAGAGTCTAATCGAACTAATTAAACCAAATCCAAAAAAAAAGTTATTATAATTATCTTAAGTTGCTAATTTAGGTTGAATTACTTGGTTTAAGTTGGGTTTAAGAGATGAGTTAGGTTATCGTATTGGTGATATTTTATTAGTCTATGTCTAATGTTCATTTCCATGCAGGTTTTATAGTTAATTTTTAACCGAAGTCTAAGAGGAAGGGTATTTTTGGAAAAAGAAAACTAGGACTTTTTTTTATAATTTTAAAGATAGGAGATTTTTCTAAAGTATCTTAAACTACAGAAGATATCTATATCTTTTACCTTAAATGTCCAACTATGTCATACTATATGAAATCTTAGTCTTTTTTCCTTTATTAATTCCTTTAAATTGAAACCCAAATTGAAAACTTTCTAACTTGACAAGGATGCACCAACAAAAGTTGAAGTCGATATTGAATTGATGTGATCAAACTATTTACCAATTATTGATTTATAATCATTAAAAAAACATATAATAATTGTAAAAATGTTAATCATCAAAAACATATAATAACTGTAAAAATGTTGTAAATATGTACTGAAGCTCGATCACCATAAATCTTCTAAAAAATAATATTCAATTGCAACTAATTTGCGCCTCATCTCTAAAATAGTAGTAACTACCATAGTGGTAACAAGCCCATTCAATTAACTATCAAATTTTATCATCTTGTCTACCATTGCTGGAATCACTTTATTAGAAGAAAGGACCCACTTAGATAATTCTAACTTCATCACACATATATTGGTAAAACAAATGCGAGCAGTAGGATATTTTGTTATAAAATAACTTGGTAACAATGTTAAATACCTATAAGTTCTCACAAATTTCTTTTGCCAAACTCCCATTACTCATCTTTCAACAAACAAGTGCATTGAAAATCTCATTATCTTAATATGGTAAACACATCAATATACTTAGTTAAAAAGTATTTTGAATGTTGAATTCTACACTGTTGGATAAAATCAAACACAGTTTCCTACTATAGGGAATGCATTATTGTCTAATGGTTTCTTCAAACTTTTCGATTTGTGTAGGTGTTGCACTTTATCACACTACGTTATCCTAGATTGCTTCTATTCCTTCTTTGATAATTTTCAACTCATCCTTCATAATCAAATTCTTTATATATGCAAAACAATACATATGAAAGAACTTATCATCCATTAATAAGCTCCTAATGGCTCTAAACATTATCAACCATGACATTATTTGTACTATAATTATCCAAAGTTATTATTGATAACTCCATGTAGATCTTCAAGTTTATTAAACATTCTACCAATGCATTTGTTAATCTTTCACTTATTTGAGGTGCTATAACATAAACGAACCTACAATTTAGAAACAAAATCAAGGATCAATTATAGAAAAATCAAAGAACCAATAATAACAAATCAAATAATAGTAATATTTCAAATAGGCATCCTAAAAGGCATTTGAAGTGTCGTAATAAATATTATGAAGTGTATGATCCATAATTATAAGTGGATATTCATGCCTTATGATTGCCTTCGTAATTAAATTCTTGGATTTTTTAGGATCAAATACCATAGAAGTCATTTCAAATATTCCTTTCATTAAATTAGGTGTAAAAAATGTTTGACCTCCTAATAACATTCTTTTTTTATTAAATGCATCCAAAATCATCAAATATGAGGTTCCACCTTTTAAACCTCTAGTAAACAAATTACGATAATAGTCCCTTATTCTAGTTTTTATAAAGTAATTCCAATTGTCACTTATTTTTCTTCGAAGATTTACTATTAGTTTTTCTATTTGAATTGTTTCTTTACTTTTTATATAATCTTGCATTAGATTGAGACTTTCCAACATGTTCAAATGTGTTAAAGGGTTAAATCCATCCATCTAAAACAATTTTAGAAAATAAACACACCAATTATCTAAGTACAAACAAAAAATCATATGACAATTTTAGACATAAGATAACTTAGCCTAAATAAGGAAACCATAAAATAAGGTAACCAACATCTATATGCATTACCTATCCAACCACAACACATTAATTACTCACATTTAAGACATTCTTCATAGCTTGCACTCTGGTACTATTCACTATGCTACTTTCATAAATACGTTTGTAATATTTTCTTGGAGGTGCTATCCACTTGTTATGTTTCTCTTACTCAGTCTCTACCTCAAACTCGAGTGCTTACTATTGTTCTTCACTCCTTGTGTTGTTTTCTCTAACTTCCTCTTCCTCTTTAGCCCTCTCATTATACATCATACTTAGTGTCGTATTACTCCATATTTTATATCCTTTTAATGCCTTTAGTGCAGGAGTTCCTTCCTACTGCATTGTACCTCCTTAAGTGACTATTATCCAACAGGCTTTATCCTCCCTCCATGGATACAGTCAATTTCTTGCCTTTGAGTTCAAACTCTCCAGCACCTTAAGTTTTTTCACTTCCTTTTGATTCTTTTCAGCACCCTCATCCTGCTCTAGATGGAAACGCCCTTTATGCCTATTAAAAGGTCTTGGGTTCATGTTGCAGGTGAATCCACATCTAAACTTAAGCTCAACCACTTTCCTCCCTCTGAATACTCATATTCCAATATTGTTCTCCCCCTAAAAGTTCTTAAAGCAGGAGCTAATATCTACACTTCTTGGTTTCTTTACTGCTAGGTGAGTGCCTTTCCCTATAATGAAATAACGGGCCATAAATAATTAGAAATCCTTGGGATTATAAGCTATCCTTATAAATATTGATGACTTGGATTGAGAATGGAAGACATTAAGTAGGAGTATGCTCCACTATGGTTTTGGATCCATAGAGTTCTACTTAAGTATTATAATACCTTTGGACTTAGTCACATAGCAAGCTTCATTGAAAAGCCTATATGAATGGATTAAGCTACAACTAAGGTAAAGATGATTTGATGTTCTAGAATTTTTGTTTTAGTATCCTCCATGACTTATTTACCTGAATGCATCCCCATCATTCTATTGGATGAAAATTTAGAACCATATAAAGATCATCTAAGAGTCTCATATGCTTAGAAACTACAGTTCACCTTTGAAAAAATTCAGAAACTAGCTAGTAGACTTTAAGATAGGAGAGTATCGGGAGGTCATAGGACTTGGTGCAGATGAGGATACTTTAGCAACATAAGTTCTAGATGTCAGTGATTATTACGACTCTTAAGCAATGGTAGATAATTACAGTCCCAATGTTGCTAGTGACGAATAAGATAAAGTTGTAATACTTAAAGAGATTGAAGCAATATGTGAACATGACATAACTGAAGAAGGCACTCTAAGCAGAATTACAAAGTAGACTAAAAAATTTGAACTTGTAATTAAAAGGAGGTCAAATAGAAATAAAAAGGTCCTAGTTAGGGATTATAAATCATGATCATTCTCACCTGGAACATTATAGGGGAATTTTGGTTAAGAGCCTTTTAGCTTAAAATAAAGTTCTTATAGCATGAATTTTGGAGAATTGAATTAAGCAACATAATCACAACCTTCTTTAGTTTTTTGCCAAGGCATTCGAATTTGATATCCAATCACATACATTATCCAAATGGAAGAATTATGGTTGTTTATGACTTATGTTGCCAATGTTACCATAAGGTTCACCTCAAATTAATTGATCCATCTGGAGGTTTACAATAAGAATTCAAGTATCTTAATCCTCATATCATTTATTTATGCTAATAATAGTGCGTATTAGAGATCCTTTCGTTGGAATTGGCTTAGGTCACTGGAAGATACATCCTCTCTTCCTTGGCTAGTTGTTGGGGACTTCAATGTTTTTATCAATTCAGAAGAAACATAAAAGGTGTCAGATTTATAGGTAATTCTTACTCTAATATAAGACAATGTATATATGATATTCAGTTAATTGACTTACCTTATGGAGGAAGCTTATATACTTGGTATAATAATCAAATATGGGATAGATTTACTAGGAGAAAGTTTGACAGGAGTAATGTAAATCATTTGTGGTTCTCCATTTACCTGAGAAGTTTCTCCACTATTATAAACCAAAGTCTCATATAACATTATGATATTATCACTCATTTTGGTTCTGCAAAACCCCTCTTCTTCTTCAGATTCAATAATTTTATTATTGATCAAGCAGAGTTTAAGGTCCACATCTTAAGAGCTTAAATGTTTTCATCCAAGGCTCTAAACAATTTGTTTATGCTAGAAAGATTTCACTCATCAAACAAAAGATGAAACTCTCTTTTTAGAATAACATAGGCAACACTCATCATCTCCTTAACATTGTTAGAAATTCTCTTGACAAAATTTAAAATGAGCTATATAATGACTCCACCTTAATTGATCTCTAGAATCAAGAAAAGCTAGCTATGTAACACCTCTCCAGTGCACTAAAAATTGATGATTCATTAATGAAACAAAGATCTAGGGTGGAATGGATGAAAGAGGGGATAAAAACACAACTTTCTTTTATCGAGTTGTTATTTCCAAGAAAAAATTCTATAGGATTGTCTTTTTTAATCTGAATAACTAGGAATGAATTCCTAACACTTGTAAAGAAACAAAGCAATGTCAAGAGCTCTGTCAATCCGCTTTTGATCGATAGATGAAGAAAAATTGGTAAACGTAAATTTAGTGAATTTGATAGGTGTAAAATAAGTTCTTTAGTGGGGATTATTCAATCACTTTCACTGCACTAATGAAATATGGATTTCTCTTGTTCCATGTGGGTGCAAGTGACTAGATTCCATAGCAAGGTTCAATCAACTCACTTTAGAGGAGGATTCCAAGATGAATAGAAGTTTTACAGACTTGCTAGGAAGAAGGAAAATCAGCCTGGGCTTGGGAACGAAGTGACTTACAGGATTCAATTAAGCAAGGGAAGGAAGCCCTAAGAAAGAAAGGTGGCCAGCCACAACCTAAAACCTAAATATCAGGCTGACGACATCTCTTTGAATTTGAATAACTAGGAATGAATTCCTAACACTTGTTGCTTCAAAGGGCTTTTGATTATTTCCCAAACGTGTTGACAACTCCTACAAATGCCATCTCGTCATAGTCATTTCTGAAAGAGATTATGCAATGCTGCATTACACGATAGGAAGCAGAATTATTAAGCAAGCATATCATAACTTAGGAGATTGAAACTCCTTAAAATCCTTGAATCCTTATAAAACACCTGGTCTTGATGGCTTCAGTCCTTACTTCTTCATTTCTTGGAAATTGACAAAGGAAATTGTAACTAATGATATACTATAAATTTTCAACAGAGGAAAGTTATTATTTGAAATTAATAGCACTTTTGTTACTCTCATTCCTAATAGTAGTGAACAGATGAGTTTCTCTAACTTTAGACCCATTTCTTTTTGCAACATTGCATGCAAAATAATTTCGAAGATTTTGGCTCAAAGGTTGAAAGAAGTTCTGCACAAGTATGTCGGCTTTCCCAAAGATCCTATATACTAAGAAGAAGTGTGGTGATAATATTTTGTTGTAAGAATGTTAGAATGTATTATAACAAAAGAGGAAGTAAGAATTGCACCCTCAAAATAGATTTGAGGAAGGCCTATGATAGTGTGGATTGGGATTTTATTATAAACATTCCTCATGTATTAGAGTTTCCTGCAATCTCTATTTAATGGATTTCACTATGCATCACTTCTCCTTCATTTAAAATCTTGGTGAATGGTCAGCCTAGTAAATATATCAAAAGCTCTAAAGGAATTAGATAAGGAGATCCCATATCTCCTTATATCTTAGCTCTTATTTTGGAGGTCTTTAATAGAACCTTGAAGAGAATTGTGGAGAGAATAAATGCCTTCAAGTTTCATTTCAAGTGCAAACATCAACAAATCATTAATGTTTGCTTTGCAGATGATCTTGTACTTCTCTCCAAGGTTGATCCAATTTTTTTATCTTCTTTTATGAAAGCCTTGAAAATATTTAGCAAGTTATTTAGTTTGGAAACCAATTGCTCAAAAAGTTGCTTATATTTATTCGAATCTACTGTAAGGAAAGAATATGTGATTAGTTTTGTTACTGGCTTCATATTCCAACTACTTCTAATATTTTACTCAGGCATTCCTATCTAAGTTATTAGTCCTTCTTATGGAGATTTTAGCATCCTAATTGATGGAATCAGTAGTAGGATCTCTTCTTGGAGTTCCAAACCACTGTTTATTACTGGTAGAGCTTAGCTTGTTTCATCTGTGTTTAACTTAGTCATTACATTTAGGCTGCCGATGTGGATATTATTATGAAGATCATCAAGTACATAGATAATTTTTGGCAGGTTTCTATGGAATGGGAATGAGGATAATTTTAGAAGAGCTAAAATGCAGTGGAAGGAAGTTTGCTTGCCTAACGATAAAGGAGCTCTTAGGATTATTTCTCTCAAGTTGATGAATATTGTTATACTATCCAAAAGGCTATAGAGGTTAGTGACAGATAAAAACTCTTGTTGCTGTAAATGGATTGATGACATTTATATAAAGAAAAGAAGCATATGAAGCATAAAGATTAGATCATCCTCCTCCTCAACTTTGAAATCTATTCTCAAAAACAAAGATCTATTGAGGAATGAGTTTGTTTATCTTATTGGAGATAGGAAGCAAACCAACTTTTAGTTTGACAATTGGCTTTCTCATGGTGCTTTATATAACTTACAAGAAATGGAAAAACTCAAATGTAGTATTGGAATAAGAGTAATAGTTGTTGAAGTACTAGTTGATAAACAAAATTTCATACAGATTCCTATACCTATATCTCTTTGTGAAGACATTATTCAAACTAGCCTATATGGAGGGGAAGATCGTATCATTTGGAAATATGCTAGAAATGGAAAATTCACCAGATATTCTTGTAGAAAGATCTTTCATAAACACAAAAGCAAAATGCCTTGGACTTAGGTTATTTGGTGTAAGCATTTTCATCGAAGAGACTCCATCACTTTATGGTTAGTTATGAAGGATAAATTGCTAACTATAGATAAAATTAAGAAATTCCGTAACATTCCTAGTTGGTGTATTCTTTGTCAAATTTCAGAGGAAAGTACTGATCACCTATTCTTTCAATGTGCTTTTGTCACTACTATCTGAAGGGCTGTGCTGTGTAAATGACACATTCATAATGTTCTTAGAGATTGGAATTTTATAAAGACATGGTGTGGTAAAATTAAGCATCAAAATATTACAATTTAGTGGTGTTTTTTCCTAGCTATATTCTTTCTTGTCAAAGCCATTTAGGATGAGAGGAGGGCCCAATTTTTTCAGAATAGAATTCTAACAAATGAGTGATCCAACAACAATATTATTATGCAAATCAAAATCTGTATGAGCTTTTTGTTGTTTTTTGTAACTCTTCCTTACCTTTTATAACTTAATTCATTATGATTTTCTAAAAAAAAACACTTTATGTTCGTCATGAACTATAACTAACCAAAACTTGACTAGGATTGTAAGTTAATATGGAAGCTAACTTCCACAAGATTAAAAATACATCTAGAGAACATAGTATGGTTAATTATTTGCAAAATTGTCACGAATTTAATGCCTTTGTAAGCTAAACTAGTAATCACCCTAAAATTACTAGATCTAAAAATATTTTAAACAACCAAAACTTTAATATTTTATAATTAAGACAAATTTCTTTCGAAACCTCATTCACGCAAGCTTGTTTTTAAAGAATTCACAAATTACTTACCATATTATTTCATGCCAAAGAATTACCTTTTGCTTTTGAAAATAATGTCAAAGGAACTTTTTAGTCAATATTAACACATTTAAATCCCATCCTCAATGGAAGCATTTAATGTTATTCTTCTACCAGTCATAGTTAAATGCAAGAACAAAACACTTTGGTAAACCAAGTTAAATACATTTTCTATTTATCTAAGCTAACTTAATATTAAGAAGTTAGAATTATAAGTGATCATACGATGTTCTAAAAATCATTTTGCAATGAACTAGCTTCTCCACTCTCATTTACTTGTACCCTCTTTATACAAATTTTATGTAAAGTTCATAAAAGCAATCTAAGCCTTTCATATATCTTCAACATTACAAAAACACATCTACAAGCAGAAAATGAAAAGGAAAAAAACATATAAAGCATCTGGACATTGTAAAAAGGAAACAATGTCTATTGTTTACAAGTTTGACATGAGAAAAAGTCCCTGGACAATTTGTGTTGAAAGAATAGAACACCTCTAATAAGAGAAAGCAGTGATGATAGTGATAACAACGATGATGAAAACTATAACAATAGGTGACAAGATAGGCTTATTTTTCTTTGTTAGTTAATATAGATTTTAGAAATAAATATAAATAAAATTAGAGTTAGCACATATGCACTTCATTAGTAATTCTGTTTTATCTATTAAATGAAAGATTTCATTTTGGTCAATAGATAAAGGGTCTTTATGTACAAATTAGGTCGTGAAGCTTGAAAGTAACGTAAAGACCAAACATATTGTTTTCTAGGTCCCAAACAAGAAAATATCCTAGTCAAATAGAGTTTTAATAGTTGACTTAAATTAGGGCCAACCAACCCTAAGCAATTATACCATTTCTAGCATTGACACATTCTTGAAGAGGGGAGAGTCTAGAGGGGGGCTCTTAACAATAGCTAAGAATTGACAAGAATTCTCAATAATTGATGAGGATTGGCATGCAATGGGTGTGTATTCATGAAATCATTTGCAATGTGAAACATTGTCATGTAGATTGATAATGATTAGTAGAACTAAGATGTGGTGAGTGTAAGTGTACAAAAAGGCACTTTGATTTGATGAGGAAGTTAGAAAATGATAAATGGGGTGATCTTTTCTATTTTTGGCTCAAATTATTATTAATTTGTTTAAATGGATAAATCATTAAGATTAATATGACTTATTAAAGGTTTTGATAAATTATAATTAGATTATGTTCTTAGTATTATTTTGAGAGCATTTTTCTTGTTTTCAGATAATTTTTAGATGATTCAGCACTCAATTTGGCTTATATGTTTTCAGACCTTTTCTTAGCTCCTTAATGAAGAAGGAACAAACTCAGGGAAATTAGAGTCAAGTTAGAGTAAGTTTTGAGATGATTTTAAAGGAAGAATTACATAAAAACCACCTCTCTCTACCCTACACATCCTCTAACCTCTCTATACTGATTTAACCCTTATGCCCTTACTTTTTTCCTTTCTTGGAAGCTTAACTTCCCACCCACTTTCTTCTTCCTTTTCTAGTTCATCGATCGTTGATCAGTTATGGAGGCTTTCCCTTTTTGATAAGCCTACTTAGGCCTGATTAATAGCCTCAGAGGATGGGAATCCTTCTTTTTCTTATTAGGAATTTTTTACCCTTTCCAAAGAACTACTGGAAAATAGTAGTTGTGACAAGCAAAATGAAAACCAGATGGCAACAGGCTCTGGAGCTAAAACTTCTTATGCTACTGGTGCTTGGAGAAATAAAATTCAAATCCAACATAATAAAGGTACTTTGAAACAATTTCATAATGTTGTTCAAGATGGTGTCATTTCACCTCCAATAGACCTTCTAAATGCTGGAGCTAGAGTATGGGCTTTAACTTTGGTTAGTTTTTCCTAGTCTAAAAGACCAGCCTTTGTAGTGGTGTCAGCTTGGGTTAAGGCTCGTTAGGATAAAAAGGGATTTGATAAAAAGGGATTTGAAAGGGTGAAGTTAAGAGAAGATGGCTTAATACTCTTCAAGTTTAAAGAGGATGCTAATCTAACTAATAGTGGAGCAAGGGCCATGGCATATAGATGATCAACCTTTATTTGATTAGCAATGGAAACTTGGTATGGTTTTGGATAGGGGCACGATTAATGAATTACCTATGTAGGTTAACTTCTATAACCTTCCAATGGAGCTTTGGATAATTGAAGGGCTTAGCTATTTTGCTATCTCCTTAAGGAAGCCTATTTGTATGGACATACAAACAGAAAAAATGCAAAGTATTTGCTATGCAAAAATTTGTATGAAAATACAAAAAAACTTGTCTTTACATAATAACCTTTCTGTGAGGAGGCTTAGTGAAATAGGTGAATTGGAAAGGGTAGAAATACTTGTCACTTATCTATGGAAACCTAGTAACTTAGTTAAAAAATGGATTTGAACTAGTAAGAGGTTTATAATTGTTGACATGATGAATTAGTGGGAAGTAACTCTAATGCTCCTCCTCTTACTCCAAGCTCTAATCCTAAAGAAGACATTGCTCTTAGTGTAAAAATTCATACAGATTCACACCATTCTAAACGACTCCTGCTGATGAGGTTACTCCTAGACCTTCTACCATTACTGAGCTAGACAATATGGCTTCTAATAGATAGATATCTAACTATATTTTTACACCCATTATTTGATGTATTTTGTTTGATATTTTATACTTTTATTGTTTATTTGGTACTTAATTTGCTCCAAGTGTGTTTAAAGGTGATAATTGCCTTCATGGACTTAAATGAGAAGAATTCAGGCAAAAATGTGATGTAAAAGAGAAAATTAGCAATCTAGAAGGAGTGCGTGGCTGTGCACTTTTGCACATTTAGCATATTTGTTGATTAAGGGTCCTTGATTCATACAACATTAAAATAAGGAGGAACTGAGGATGATGCGGCTGCTTTAAATGGTGGAGGTTGAAAAGTCATTCTAAGATGGCCTATCATATGCATCAATAGGTTTGCCATCCATTTATTATAGGCTTCAAGCTACCCTATTCACTCCACAATCTTTGCCTGCTATACACAAATAGTACATTGAATAACCAGGATCTACCCCATAGGTTTCTCCAGTCGAGCTATCTTCAGTTGGTCTGGTTATGATGTTAGCGTCATGAGCACTTCCACACTAGCCTCCTCATGTGCGATTCCTCCTGTCTAGGATGGTAGTGAGTGTGATTATGGTGGATGCTCAACTATATATGGCTATCTATCTCCTCCTGATGTGGCTGACTTGATGGGAACCCCAATCAAGAGGTAGATATCACCTATAGGCCATTGCTGTCTACTTACCATATGAATGTGTTTCATTACATGTAGATTTAGTGTGATAGTTTATCAAAAACCCCCATCCTCTGTGTAATTCTTGTCATATAAGGTCCAATGTATATCATCTTGACCTTCTTATCCTTATTATAAATGTATGCCCCAGATGTATGGACATCATCTCATTAATGCTCTATAAGTAGAACATATCCAGATTTCCAATGTCCCTATGGTTCTCACCTTGCCCGCTTAGCATATAACTTAGAATTCCATGTATATATCTAAATGCCTAGTGTTATAGAAAAATGCCTTAGATTTGCTAGGTCGTAGTCCTCACAGATAATGCTCCATAACTAGTGAGAAGACATCCCATACAGGAAGTCTATCTACATGGGTACATATTTTGGTGTTGTCATAAACTCTTGGTCGTATAACCCCATTGTGAAAAAGAACTTCGAATAACTATTATGGATTATCTCCCCTAATAGCTAGAACTAGATCATATTAGACTGGTCCTAATTGTAATGTCCTTTCTCCACAAAGAACATGAAAAGCTCCTCATGCGTTAACTCTTAACACTAGGGCTCCACGATCTAAAAAAATCAAGACCGTACTCCGACATTGATAAGGTCTCAAACCTATTAGACTAAACTGACTTGTCTCAGCTCCTACCAATCAATGATTTGTCCTGTTTCAAAATTCTTCTCCTTGAGCCATTGATATTGCTCCTTATGTGTCATAGCATTGAAGTAGGTTACTCTAGTGGTTGGAGTATGTGAGCTTCCCTCGGTCACCTTGTTTTCCCTTCCTTAGTGCTTATTTTGCTCATTGTGGTCTTATTATTTTGCTTGAAACTTTAAATAAATATTAGAAAATAGAAGATAAAGTACAAAAAATAACCATTTTCCCACACTTATTTATTATGCTCACTAAATTGTAAAAATTTGGAAACAAACTAGAAAAGGAAATTAAACACATATTGAAAATAAAAACACATAATCTAACATAAAGAATTTTTTTTAACCAGGGGCCACACCCTGGAGGGTATAGATACCCTATTTTATTAAAAAAAAGTGACAAGTACAGAACAGGGGACATAAACCTGACCTACCTGAAACAAATGGAGTTGGCATTAACAAATAATCTGGCATAAGATGCCAACCATCAAAGGCATGATAATTGAAAGAAATTACAAAAGTCAACATCGCTAATATCTATTACAATTAAACAGTTATTACTCTTAATAAAGGCAAGCTTGACCTATCTAAAGTCAATATACCCCTCAAGGGATAAGGCATCAGTGATTGAGTGTTGTAGGTGGTCAAACCTTCTAACCAACATCCTAGGTTTGCCAAGAAATTGCCTCTCTATAATAATGAAAAAAGCCATCTACAAAAGAAAACCTCAACACCTCAGTTAACTAATCCACTAGCTTCCATAGAATTTGAATTTTACCAAGGCACATATCAACCAAATTCTAGAGTACAACTCAACTATTAGCTGAGAATTGGGAAATAATTCAGCACAAAACTTCAATCCTCATGAAAAAGATTGTGTTTATACTTCTAGGCTTGTAACATGTTGCATGGGGAACGTAAATGCTAGTATACACCTTCCCAACTTATCTCGAACAATCCCACCACCTCCACCTGGTCCTGGGTTTCCTCTTTATGAACCATCAGTATTTAACTTCAGAAATCCTAAGGAAGGCTTACATCAACTCAGTAGTTAAACCTTGCAGGGCTGAATAGTTAAACCTTACAGGGCTGAATATACCTTTCAACAGTCTCCACTACATCTTGCCACTATTTACCTAAAATGGTTAAAGAAAGAGAATCATGTAAAACATAAGAGATAGAATCAATAATCTTTGAGATCACTAAAGATATAAGAGGAGGCGATCTATCAAATTTTGTTGAGCTATGCATCTTCCAAATACTCCATCCAATAATGGATGGTATCATATGAAAGACCTTTCTCATAGTTGTATTTACCCCAACTGATCACCACCGAATTAACATTTCTCTATGTCGAAAGCATGGATCCACTAAACCAAAAGATATACCGAAAAATCTCCAAAGATGCCTAGCCCAATCACCAAAAAGGAAAACGTGGTTTAGAGCTTCTTCACAGTCATTTTGACAGCAGTTGCATTATAAAGATATAAAAATCCCTAGCCTTCGCAAGGAAATATCAAGAGGAAGCCTATTTTTTCATAAGCACAACATAAAAAATGAAACTTTTAGAGGAATCCCTTTAAGCCAAATATTACAACCAATTATAGTTCGTGTACCCATATCTCTAACACGGTTATAGGCAGAAATTATTGGACTCTGTTTTTGGAGCCCAACATCGAACGCGGGACCCTGAAGCTTTAGCGTGATGGGAGGTTTAGAAATTGAACAAGTATAAGAAAAAGAATCCTTTTGGAAGTTTAAAAGAAAACTCCTTCGGAAGCAAAGGCGGGTTTCGTCGTGGCAAACATATGTGGCAAAATACTCTAGACCCTTGGGGAATTTTACGCCGCAGCGAGCGATTGAACTTTCACCTTGGCAAGCCCAAAAATTTTTTTCGCCGCGGCGACCGTTTGGTCTCGCCACGACGAACATATGAGAGTAAACCTCCCTGACCTTTCGGGTTAATTATGTCGCGGCGAACTTTTGGCTTCGCCGTGGTGAAAGCCCCTATGACAGAACCCTCAATCCACAATCAATATTAACTCTACTAAATGCAACCATAAGTTTCCCAACAACCATCCTCAATTTATTCCTAAAACAAAATGAACTTACACAAAAACCCATGCAATTTCCAAAATTTGAATACTTTGTGAAAACATGAAGAATAATGGACATCTTCAATCATACATTTCATTGATATTTAAAGGTAGAGTTTTACAAAGCTTTAATGGGCATTTCAAGCCACATTACAACAT
>JANIIA010000006.1:25498127-25510854 GCA_027478495.1 Erythroxylum alaternifolium | reverse complement strand
TACTTCTTCAATTTAACTTACACCATACTATACTCTAACTTAATCTTAATTTCTCCATTTAATACTTCCAATTCCATCAATCTAAGCAATAAATCCTCCAATCATTGACATGCTCATTAAACTCCAAACAAAATAATTTATATTCCAAGACCACAAAATTTAATCAATTCACGCTTAATAAAGTAAATAAAAAATTTGGGGCCTAACAGAAATCACCGAGAAGTCCTAGTGGTAGTGTCCTTCCAGATGAGTTTATTACCAAAGTGAATAATACAATCTTGAATTTGTTTACAAATATCTAACATTCTTTTCCAAGTCTGAGAGTCCGCCAGTTTAGACTGAATGACCTCCGGATTGCCTCTAGTTCTATACTTAGCCGCTAAGAAACATGCCCATAAAGAATTATTCACTAGATATCTCCACCAAAACTTAGTCGAGAAGGCCAAGTATATGTTAGGCAAATGCTGCAAACTAATACCATCTTCCTCTAATGGGCGACACATTGATTCCATGCTATCCAATGATGCTTAGGCCCTTTTTCACCTACTCCACACAAAAAAGCTGCAAATATTTTTCCAATATAGTCAAAATCCCTCGTGGGGCTTATTGTAGCTAAGACATGCAACGGAAAAGATTGTAAAATTGATCGAAGCAAAGTCAGTCTTCCTCCCATCAAAAGTAGATTTCCTACCCAATGATATATTTTTTGAGTGACTTATATTTACTAATCTATTAAAAAACTCAGACCTTTTTCTTCCCCTATAAATAGGACATACAAGATATGTTAATGGAGCTAGTGATACTAAAACCTAGTGATAGCTAGTCCCCATTAACATGCACAACCAAATTTTGTCTTGTTTGAGAGCATCTACCCACATAAAAACCACTTTTATTAGTGTTAACTAGCAGGCCAGAACATCTTTCATATTCTCACAACGCCTTCCTGACTGTTGTAAGGGATAATCTCAGTCCCTTCGTAAAAATCAATACATCATCAATATATGAGAGATATGTCACCCATCATCAATATAGGAGAGATGTGTCACCTTAAGGCAACCTCCAAGAATAACAAATGTGGTCATCTATGGAAGATTATTCAACACTCTTGTAAAAACTTTGGCCCCAATAATAAAAGGTGTTGAAGATAACAGGTCATCTTATCTTAGAGTTCGCGATGAGTGAAAATATCCCGAAGGCACTCCGTTTACCAATACAAAAAACCAAAAATTAGAAATCAACCTCCAAACCTAGTTTATAAATGGTTCCCTAAACTCAGAGTGTCGTAATACATTAACCAAGAAAAGCTAAGACACTTTGACATATTCATTGGCCATATCTAACTTGAGCAATACATTTCCACCTCTAATCTTTTTGTTTATTTCTAAACATATTTCTTGAGTCAACAAAATGTTATCAGAGATGATTTTCCTAGGTAAGAAAACTGCTTGTTGAGGAGACATAGAAATTAGCCTCCAAACCTAGTTTATAAATTGCTCCCCAAACTCAAAGCATAATAATATATTAATCAGGAAAAGCCAAGACACTTTGTCATATGCCTTGGCCATATCTAACTTGAGCAATACATTTCCACCTCTAATCTTTCTGTTCATTTCTAAACATATTTCTTGAGCCAACAAAATGTTATCAGAGATGAATTGCCTGGGTAAGAAAGCTACTTGTTGAGGAGATATAATTTTTGGCAGAATCAAATGCAACCTGTTAATAATCAACTTAGATATCATCTTTTGATAATTCTTGTACTATGGCCACTAAGTCACTTTCCACTACCTCCCAACAATGAATAAAGAACTTCCCAGTGAAGCTGTCTGGTCCTGCTACATTATCACCATTTATCTCTTCTATCATCGCGAGAATCTCTTTTGATAATGGCATTTTCTGTAGATTTTCATTTTCGACATCTAATAACCCTGGCTTAATCACCATATTCACTAAAATGTCTATAGCATCTAAATCTTTTCCCTCATTTTGTAGTAAGTGTCTAAAAAAAAGAACCCCCTCAGCCTAAATACCCTGAGAATCAGCAACCAATTCTCCATTGTATCCTTGCACTTGATGAATCACTTTTTTCTTCGATAGTTGTATGGAATAATTTTGTATTTGAGTCCCCCTCTTTTATCCACCGAATCTTAGATTTTTGATGTCAAAAACATTCTTCCTCCAATAGTGCCTGTCTGTATTGAGCCCTAGCCAGATGATAGGCCTCCTTAGCAATTCCTGAGCCCTCTTCTTCTAGTAGTCTTTCCTTGACTAATAAGTCATCTTGAACCCTCCTAATATTTTACTGAAAATTGTCGTATACTTGTCAATTCTAATTTTTGAGAACTGGCCTAAGTCTCTTCAACTTTCTCTAAAGTTTCACAAATGGGCGTCCCGAATAAGGCAAGTTCCAATTTTCTCTAACTATCTCCGTGAAATTCCTACGCAAGCACTAAGAATTTTGAAAGTGAAATGATTTTAGGCCTGTAGAATTCTCAATCTCTGAGACCGAGAGCAGTAATGGAGAGTGTTCAGGTTGCACACAACTTAAATGTTCCACAGTAAGTGTAAGATTTGACATTTATTTTGTGTTTATCAAAGCCCTATCAAGTCTTTTTCAAATTAGAAGATGACCATCCCGGTTATTAGTCCAACTAAAACTAGAGCCCATATATCCAACATCCACCAAAGAATGTTGTGCCATAAAATTCTGACACTCTTCCTCTTCAATCACCTGAAAAGGCAATCCTCCAATTTTCTTATCCAAAGATAAGCACAAGTTCAAGTCTCCATAGAATAACCATGGGTAAGAGGAATTAGTAAAAGAATTCCAAAAATCTCTCCTCTCTTGTACTGAACATGCCGCATGAACAAAAGAGAGATGTATGTGTCTTTTCAAAGAAAAATGTAAAGCCTATAAAGTGATATGCTGACTGTTCTCATGTAATAAATTGCAAGTAAACTCCTGATTGTAAAAAATCCATATTCAACTTGAAGTGTTGTCAATCATTCGTTCAAAATTTAATTTCTTTCTAACTTAATCCATTTGAGTTAAATCCATCATAGGTTCAACTATAGCCATCATTTGTATATTATGAATATGCTTCAACTTCTTTAGTCTCAAAAGAGTTAATTTATTAGCTAATCCCTGTAAATTCCAAAATATTAGTATAATAATTGGGAATTAGATGAAAAATTTTGATTCGCCTGAAGTTGGGCTCTTATACGTACCCCTATCTCATATTGCTTAGTTGGAACTAATTGAGAAATTACCTCCTTAGCCTCATTGCCAATAACCATTGAGTCAATTGCCGCAATTGCTGCTGTCGAAATCCCATAATCCCCATGCAAAACCCTTTCCTTTCTACTAAAAGATGCTAAATCCAATGCATTAACTCTACCCAACTTTATATGCTTCAAAGTCTTATTAGATGGAGAATTTAAGACAAATGCATCTTTTCAACGTGATCCTCAATCTCCTATCATCTAACAAGGAAAATTTATTCTTGGTGACAATAATCCCTTAACAGCAGCAACAACAAGAAGTTTATCGATAGCTCCCACACATTCAGATACCATAACCACTGGATTTTCTATTTTGAGAGCATGCTCATCAGAATCGTCATCAACATCTTCGATCATAGCATCTTTAAGGTTTATCTTTTAGTCAGCAGTAATAGAAGGTACAGTAGAGACGAGAATAATCTTAGCAATATCAAAGCTCACCAAATCCATTAAAGCTGCAACATTCAAACCATGTCTAGGATTGTCCTTCGGCACAATTGTAGGGCCTGTAACAGTTTGTTCACTCACAACAACTGCAATAATACCATCATCATGAGCAAATTTTTCTAGAATTTCTTGATGGTTTTTAGATTTTTCTTTCAATATTTCTGCCTCCATCAAATTCTCTGACTCTATTATTGGAGGTTCTTTATCCTTAGAGATCTATTTTGCAACCTCATAAGTTGCGAAATAGATAATATAAAATAAAAACTAACATAAAATAAAATTAGAAAATTAACTAGATTAATCATAAAATAAAAATAAAAATAAAAATAATTGCAATTAGCAAATAAAACTAACATAATTATTCAATTACAAAATTAAACCTAAAATTGAAATTAACACATCTAATCTAAAAATGACCAAAAATTAAAAAAATTGAATATTAAATTAATGTAAAAATCAAAATTGAAATGAAATTAAACTAGAAAATAACTTCAATTAACTGTTAAAAAACCAATTAATCCTAATTGCATGAAAAATCATCATAATTTAACATTAGTGAGCAATTGAAATTTCATCCAAATCTCTTGCAATTCATCAAATTGAAGCAACAAGTCATATAGGTAAGGATATAATTAAACTATTAAACCGGAATCAGGCACAAAATCAAGCAATTGTACAATGAATTGTAAAACTTAACCCTAGCAATTTTGGGGGTGAAAATACCTAAAAATTGCAAAATACCCAATTATTCCTATACAAACAAGTGAAATCAAGGAGAATAGTTACTTGGGTGTCACAAATTGGTAAGAAAAAAGCTGAAAATTGGGTCAAAAAGGGGGATGGGAGAAGGGGAGAGTAGAGAGAGATAAAATGAAAAGAATAAAAGAGGTAGGATAATTTAAAGGCTATCGTAGACTCGCATGGTTTGCTAAACGATGGTATAGCTAACCGTGTAACTCACAAACTCCCTAAAATCCAAGACAGGTATATAAGCTATCGCAAACTTACATGATCTATTACATGGTTGTGTATTTGACCGTGTACTTGTCTTATGGGAAACTCTTGAAACATGAAAAAAATTTGGACAAATCTAAAAATTTTGCACTCAAAGTTATGAAACTTTAACACGCATACCCTAACACGATAAATATCATAATCTCTTTAGGATGCTTAATGTCCTAACCTAAAACACATCAAAACTCTATAAGATCCTAAGCTAAAATCAAAATAGAATCAAAATGAAATAGAATTTAAAAATAAGATCTAACCTAATTGTTAGGTTGCCTTCCAAGTAGCACTTGTTTAACTTCGTTAGCTCAACATACCTTTCACACTTAAGGCAGCTTATAAAAATTAAGTTTTATTCATCCTACTGTTTGGTCCATAACTTTTAAGTAAGACACCTGTTGTTGCTTATTGTTGCATTTTTCCTCTTATTTATTGCCTTAAGCTTGCAAAAACTCTGGTGGACCTTTAATGGTAAAGTCTTACAAAATATTAGAAAATGAATCTTGACATGACTCACTAGATTCATTAACATCAACATGTTCAAGGTCAAGATTCATAACATTAGACATTTTAAATTCAACCTCTTTATCCCCTGCCCTTAATATTAATCTGCCTTCGCCAACATCGATGATTGACTTAGCAGTCGTCAAAAAGAGTTGGCCAAGGACTATAGGTACCTCTACATCTTCCTCTATGTCAAGAATCACAAAATCTGTTGGGAAGATAAACTTATTAACCTTAATAAGAATACCCTCATAATGCCCCTAGGATTTTTTACTAATCTATTTGTCAGTTGCAGACTTATCCTAGTAGGTTTTAGTTGATATACTCACTTTCATATCATTTATGTGTGAACTTTACATTTGCATTGTGTTAGTTTTTGAGTAGGTTGGCATTGTGTGAACATTTTGATGCATGATGTGTGCATTGTGTGAATATGTCAATGGTATGAGTTGAACGGAATTAGCTTATTTTTAAACATGGTCATTTAAATTGTAAAGGCATATTAACTTGTGAATTGTGTGTTTTAAATGACTTTAGGATGAATACACATGTTAATTAGGATATGGTACATATTCTTTCACTTTAAGACATTTTTTTGGATACATTTGTAATTACATTCATTTAAATTGGTATGCATCATGAGTAACCTTTAATGAGATTGATTGACTAAAAAGAAATGAGGTAGGATAAGAAATATAAAAAAAGTATTAAATAAAATTTTGATTATGCTGGCCCTTTTTTATGAAAATTGAGTTAAGAATAAAGCTGGTAGCTAGTTGAGAGTTGTGATATAGTTGAGTAACCAGGGACATTCACGAAAAAAATGTTTGTCTTAGCTTCAAAAGGCTAAAATGACACTCCAACCAAGCAAAATAAAAAATGTAAGCTAGTTGAGTAACTAGGGGACATTCGTGAAAATGTATTTGCTTTCCTGTCAAAAGACTAGGTGATCATTAAAGAAAATATAAAAAGATGGTGCTTACAAAATTAAACTTACTGATCTTTTAAAAATTGCAAGAACTTTCATGAAGGGTTATTTAGTGATAGTTTACCTTTTAATTGATCAATAATAATAAGTTTATGCTTATGATTGCTATAGGTGCATGATTAGGGTGTCACTATTTGGACTAATATGTATATTCAATTCAAAGAACTTATACATGAAAGGAATATGTTAGTGTGTTGGAACTTTTTAAGTGGTTAATGTTCAAGGTTAAGTTAATTCGATGAGATTTGATGCCATTATACCATTTTTTTCATTGTTGCATGATTGTGTGCTTTTGTGTTTTCTTTGTTTTTAGCTTTATTTTTGCTTATGGACAAGCAAAAATTTGAGTGTGGTTATTTTGATAACTATATATTATAGTATGTTTTCTAAAGGTTTAAGTGTGTTTTTAGATGATAATTATGTGTTAACAACTTAAATTGTGTTCTTGTTAGTGTTTTAATTGTTTGATTTTTTTAAAGCAAGGATTTGATCTTAATATTATGTTTTAAATGGTTTTTGTTATGTTTGTTAGTGAGTAGAAATATGAAAAATTGAAGAAAAGATGAAGGACTTAAAGAATAAGAACATGCACAATTGTTCCTGATTTTTGCATGATCGTGCATGTTAACTAAATGGGGATAAGCCTCTTGCACAATCGTGCATCCACATCTATGATCATTTCAGAGAGTCTGGACAGGATGCATGATCATGCATGGAATGCATGATCTTGCGTAGGTAGTTTCTAGCTAGTGAGTTTTTTTTGTACTTTTGACAATTCAAGACTATTTTTAAAACCAAAACAAGTGAGAAAACCCTAGAAAGAACCTAAGAAGGCTCGAGAAGTATTAAAAGCAAAGAAAAACATCAAAAACCAGGCTAAAAATCATAAACATAGAGATCAAAGTGGAAACATCAAGATCAACTCCAGATTTCCAAAATTTTCGGATCAAGACTTAAAATTGTTTTCTTTCTTTTCTCTTCTTATATTTCCTTGTCTTGGATGTTAAATTTGATTTGTATTATTTTGAACATGATTGTGGATTTCTAAATCCATATTAGGGATTAATGTTGAATTGTTTAATTTAAATTTATTTTTGGTGAGTTTAATATGGTATTGCTTTGTGGTACCTGTCATGCTTATACTTGATAAAAAATTGAGAGATTGAATCAAAGTTATATGTGTTAATAACACAACAAGAGTTGGTAACTTAATGGACCTACAAATATTAGATTAATAAATAATTGAAGAGAGATCTTAATTGTGAATGAATTGTCCTTAGGATTATTTCAAATCCAGTTGAGTGGTTAGTAGTTTAGTGAATCAAGAGGTTATAATTATATTGTTATCTATTTTAATTGAGATTGCTTGATTAGACCTCGAGGGAGGATAATCTAAACTTTAGAATATCTAAAATCAGGCATAATTGAATTAACAAGGTAAAAGGAAGACAGAGCAAGGATGTAATAATCCCTAAGTTTTTATTATTGATTAACTTCAATCTTATTGCTAGCTTCACTTATTTGATTATTCAGTTTTGTTAGTTTATTTCAATTTCAGTTAATTTATTTTAATTCAATTTATTCAATCTTTTATTACGTTAGACAAAGTACATTCAAGTTGTTAGGTGACTAATTAATCTTCATGAGAATGATATCTTCTATATTACGAGTGACAATTTGTATACTTGCAATACGAAAATTTTTTTAATAAAACTATCAACAAATTTTTGGTACCGTTGTTGAGGATTGAGTTAGCATCTTATTCAATTTATAGATCTTCAACTTAATGCAATTTATCCCTACAACTTGGTAGATGGTCCATTAATAGGACTGCACCGTCTATCTTTTCTCTAAGCACTGCTATGAACCTAACAAAGAGATTAGGATAAGTTAATCGCTACACAAATCCACTCATGTTAGCCTTGTTAAGCTCCTCAAGTAATATTGATCTTAGCAGTTTTCAGCTTCTGCAATACACATTCTAAGCATGGCAATCCTAGGTTGATATCCTGAAATAATTATTCTCCTTATTCAAACAAGTTATGGGAAGTGGACGGGGAGTAAATTGCATTCAGAAGAAATTTCATAGCGTACTGAATTGCATTAAGAAGAAATTTCATTGACACCTTGGAATTCAAATGGACGATCTCAACAAGACACGAAGAACATATAGCTAAATGCTCTGCAATGCAACATTAGTTCATGATATTACAAACAAAAAAAAAAAGTAATCCATTAAGAACTGAAAGTTGTTTAATGATTGCGTTTCCTTACAGCTACTAGAGAACTTTGGAAACTGAACACAAACTATTTCAAACTTGAAGCCAAGGGACGTAGTTAATTATTCATAGGACATGTCTTCCCAGACTCTATGATCATTCAGCTCTGAATGTGATCCATCATTTCCTATAAATTTTGATGCCTCTCCATCTCGACTCCATGTAATAACTTATGTTGCGGGGCGCAGCATATACTCCACATTTAAAATATAAGTCTCCTGGTCCATGATCGTGGGTAGAGAATTTTTCTTCACCGTTGATGAAAACAGACACTCTTCCTCCATCCACGTCATGTATTAAGTTTAGCCTGAACCATTTATCATACATATCTGTAGCTATCAAATCTCCGCTATAGTATCTCATGTTCCCGTCATAGATCCTTAGGATAATAGTAGTAGCACCATGAGCTGCTCCGTGTATCTGCGCCACTGTGGCGCCGGAGGTTCCATTTGGTACGAAACCATAGCCTTCGAATTGCCACACTCCTGATGAGTAGTCCAGACCCTGAAAGCAAAATAAACAGTTAAGTTCTTGTACATGTGTTCGTTTAGGTATGTAGGCGCGGATTCATAACAAACGACATAAAACAGTTTTCCTGATTGCTCAGACATACTGTTATGCGAATTTCGGTTCGTGGCTGGGTAACACTTTTAGGGTCATGTGGCTTGTCATCAGCGTATACCCACATTTTGTGTATTCCATTGACAAAACTATATCTTTCACTAAGGGGTATATCATATGGTTTCTGCAACTTGATATTGGCCTCTGTCAGTGGCACCTGAGTGAAACCATCTGTAGGATCAGCTCTGCAAACAAAACAGAAGTAATGTAAGGAGCCCAACAGAGATAAAAAGATGAGCGGATAAGAACAGTATGATTTCATAGTTTGAATGGTAGGCCAGAGATTTTTAGTTACAATGACAAGCAAGTGAATGGAGAAAGACTTGGGTTGTGTAATTTAATCGGCCAATATGTAACCCCGTGTTTTTGGAATCTCATAGTCCGTTAATGTCTAGGATTGACCAGGAATAGTTATTCCTGCCTTTGTAAGAATGTGAAGGTGACCAATTCCCTGCGCTAATCAAATTGTAAACGATTGGATGGACTAGATTTCCTTAAAATATTCTGTGTTATGAATGCAGTTGTTGGAGTCATTCGTTTTATAAACAATAAATGATGATAATCGCCTAAATGATCAGAACAGATCTCCTAACCTATTAGCCTGTCGTTTCTGTCCCCCTTGGTTAAGGTCCAAACTGCCCTCTCCTTGCTAGATCAATGTTCCTCAGTGAATCTTTTTAATTGGACGTTGAAATTGAATTAAACAATCCAACGGAGGATAAATACGCCAAATGAGCCATCAAACTTGAATACACTCTCATCATCCTCCAACCGATTCTAAAACAAAGACAAATTACTAGCCCTTCCTAATCTTGCAGGCGTGTTTTTTAAAAGTTCTAGATAAGTTGCACTTTTTGTATTCTTCTACGACCGCGGCCAAGTGTATGTTTCTCCAAGAAAGACGCCGTAAGTTGTGAAAAGTACGTAGTTTGTCTACGCAAGGTTTGAACAAAGATTTACTTGTTTGCTAGGTATTGACTAGTCTTTAATTTTATTTCATAAATAAATGTAATGTAAATTTAGTTGAACATCACAAATAAGCTAAATACTGGCTAGCATATCAATTGTTGTATTTTTGTTTTTCAATTTTGCGACATTATAATGAACCTTACGGCTACCGTATAGTTAAACCACTGAAAATTTAATATTTTAGTTATATAAGCCAAAAACGTTGTAACGGTGGTCGACAGAGATTGGGTGTGACACGTCAAATATTCTGCGACATCATTTCCTCTTGTTTTTACCGTAGAACATTTATCGTTTTTGCTAACATCACAATAGAAAGGACGGCCAATGGTTAAATTAATAGTTAACAGAGTCACATCCTTAATTTATTAAAAAAGATGGAGAGAAAAACATAAGAAAAATAAATAAGGGTCTTGATTACGAAATAGGGATGATATTAAATACTCCTCTCTGTTTACTTGACGATGAAAATTCTGTCTAGGCTCTATCCAATTTTTTTAATTTAAAATTTTAGAAACGAGGATGATAATAGGATGGACTAAGTTTAACGTGTATGGGTCTGTATCTAGGCTCTACTTAAGTTTTTTAATTTAAAATTTGAGAAACAAATGTCAAGACAACATTATTTTTCATAAAACGTATGCGCTTCGGGTCAAGCCATGCAACTAGAATCCAAGTCCAATCGAAAGCTTAAAAATTTTTAAAAAAGTTTGAGCCCAATTGGAAGGTCGATAAAACCGGGTTAGATTCATTGACTTTAGACCAGATTAGGTCAGTCCAGGTTAGGCCCAAACTTACTGGCAAAGCCTATATTTACCTAAACAATTATCTAGTTCATAAAATAGGTTTTGTAAATAAAAAGAATTGATTGGGAAGAGGATTTAGAAAAATATGAAAAACTAAAAGCAAATAATTTTTCTAAAAATTAATGAATTGGAGATATACACTTTTTTTATTATTTAGTGTATTTAAAAAGAAAGAGAGATATAAATATGAATTATGTTTTGAAAATAAAGTTGATTTTCAATAAAATGAATATTTTTTTGTTTAACAAGATGGACTTTATTTTAAAGAATGAAAAATAATTTAGAAAAAATAAAATTTTTGTTTGTATGCAAATGAACTTTCGACATGATTAAAAATGGACTTCGATTTTTCTGACAGATAAATGGGGTTTTAATTTGATGAGGAAAACAAATGAGATTGGGCTTCACTTATTTGAATGAGTCTTCAACTGAAATAAATCAAGGTTTGGATTACGAACTTAGGGCTTGAATGTAATTTTTCTTATTTTTATTAGGAATAACATATTCATTAACTTTATAAATTTTTTGGGATTTTGGATTTAGGTTTTTGAATGAGATTAGAGTATTGAGATTTTGTTGGGTCTTATTGGTTGACCTTATTAACATGTAATTCTTTTACAATTGAATCCAATTACTCTTTTACATATAATAAATTACAATGACAATCCCAGAAACAACATAATTAAACATAAATTTGATAAACATTACGTATATTATCTTATTGTCCCTCTTTAAAGTTTTAATATCAAGCTTCATTCTTTGAATTTTTTTATTCAATTTACTTTCTCTTGTTAGTTGAACTTTTACCTAGCAATATGGTTTTTGCTGATAAAAGAGTCATTTTCTATAAAAACTTTTGTTCTTTTATTTTTAGATTCATTCTTCAATATTGTAATTTTACTTCTTAATATTTGTATTAAATATGAGCCCTCTCATAAGGTAGAATATTACAGTACTTAAAAAGTATAAATTTATAACCCACAAGCACAATTACAATTATATAAACAATTTTATTTGTCAAATTTATTATATAAAAAACTAAATTGTATGCATTAAATATTTGGCACAATTGTAAGGACTTTCTCCCTACATTTTGTTCACTTTATGATATCCTAACAACTTCATTTAACCTACTTGCATGAGAAATTAGAAATTAATTTTGAACAATTTATAACTATTCTACCTTGAAAGTATTTATTTTGATGCACTCCAAAACAACATTAAACTAATTCAACTTAAATAGGTAAATTAAGCATAAAAGTATAGTAAATAGCTCAAACAACATAACTTCATCTTCTCTCAATTATTTAACTATAATATGCATCACCTATTGTCTATATATACTACATTTTCCTTGATTTCAATTTCAAAAGAGTAAGGATATGAATCCTAACTAACTATTTTAAATTTAAACTATGGTTCCTAGTAAGATAAGCTATTCCCTTTCTTTAAAATTCTTACGACCTATTTTTGGCTTCTTATCTTTCTAACTTGCAACTTCACCTTAATCTTCTAACTTTTAGCCTCTCCATTTCCTCTTGACTAAATTGAGTATTTCATTTTGGTTTTCCTAACCTTTATAGTACTTCTTTTGATACTCCTTAAGTATTTTTGTAACATCCCCTCACCAATAGGAAGGGTACATTGGTAAATTGCCATGTTTAGGAGTGTATAATGTATAGTGACATATGCATGCATTCATATATGCAAATGCATAATAAATAGTAAAATTTTTGCACATGAAATGAATGTACATGCATACATGACATTTTCCCGGTTTTTAATTGTGATTAATTGAGCTAAATAGAAAAAGTGTCTTAAGTGAT
>JANIIA010000006.1:25380500-25394814 GCA_027478495.1 Erythroxylum alaternifolium | reverse complement strand
ACTGTTTGCTTTGTTTGACTTTTGATATTGATTGATTTTTGAATGATTATGTGAAAGTGTTTGACTATGTTGGTTTTTGGACAGGAGGTCCGATGAATGTGTTGTATGAAAGAATATTGAAGTGCTCATTGTATATGAATGAGATGAAATAAGTGTGCATAATATGATTTCTAAATGCCAGACCATGGTCCAATGACAAGTGTGTTTTTGAATGTGCATTTGCATATGAATGAAAGTGTGATTATTAACTTTAATGTTGAATGCCGGACTAAGGTCCGATGATATGTGAATGGGAGTGAATGCAAATATGCAAATGTAATTGATGCATTCCATGTCATGAATGCATGAAATATAATGGATGTTGTGACTAGAGTAGCCACCGATTATAGCTTAATGCTCAACGAGAGAAAATGAGCCTTGAGCTCAAAAGTGATTCAGAGCCTCAGGCTCAACGACTAATGAGCCCTATATGTGACAGTTATCAATGAGCCCTATATGGGACAGTTATCAATGAGCCCTTTAAGGGATAGTTTAGGAACTTGGTCACTCATTGAGTTCACAAAACTCATCTAAAATTTGCAAATATTTTTTAGGATCGGAAGAATACCCTGTTAGGCAAACGAGAGTATACTTACTGCATGCAATGGAAAAGATAGAGGTCGGGATCAGTTCGCATCTGCATCTTTATTTTCATTAATTTTTGTATAAAAGGATGTATTCTGAGATTTCTGTATTATGTTTATTGATTAAACTTATTTTGTAATAAAATTTCCAAAATGGAAAGGGGTGTAAATGAAACTGACTTTTGAGTGCAATTATCATGTGTATGTGATTGAAAAAGTTTATGATTGACAAGGGCCCGAATTAATTATTGATTTTCTGCAAAAGTGTGCATTGTTTCAAAAAAATGTTGTAATGAGATTTGACTGATAGAGTGTTCTAACACTTCACCCTCGCAGGACACAGACTCAGATATCACCCATCGATGTCGGGTTTGGGTCTTGGCTAAAACAGGTGCCTTTCTACATGATATTATCTCTCTTTTTATAGATTAATATGTAGTTGATCAGAGATCTTGAAAAGTTTTGTGTAACATACCACTCCCACAGAGCATAAGCTCGAACATACCAGAGGATATTCAAGAGCATACTCTATGAAATTGGTACATTAGGACAATCAAAATAACTCACTAAAGGCATCAAACATATCATATACATCAAACATATCATAAGCATTCTAAATGTTCATTTCTTCCCATTTCATTCACCAACATAAAAGTCAAATATGTCATAACAATTCAGAATCCACATATACATTACACAACATTGTTTTGAGTTCAATCGTAGTACCAGATATATAACATGAAATGGGATGTCAATACACAAGACTCTAACTAGACTCCTCAGATTCAGCTGATCAGACCTTTAAGCCATTCTTATCCCCAAAATGCAAGTACTAGACTTCTACTATATCACTTTAGTAGCTAGAAATCCCTTGAACCTGAAAAAAAACAACGTTGCAATTTTAATGAGTTTATGAATTCAGTAAGTGAACCATCATCGATGTATTCACTTAAGTCAGATCATAGAAAAAGTATACAAAATTTTATCATACTTCCATAAGTATATCATGTAAGCTAGCATTACATACCACAACACATCTTCCATTAACTTCAACTGTAATTCAATATTTCAAAACAATTCGATAATTCATTTTAATTCAATCATTTGAATATGTAGGGATGCATATGCAAATGCATATGTGTTTTTATTCTCATTTTGTTTTGTTATGACCAAGTGCCTATCAACCCAATTTACTGTCTCGTATCTATTGTGGATACTTAGATCATTTCTAACCCACATCCATTGTGGATACCGAGTCTATGTTATTTGAGCCTGAAGTTCTTTTTCATAATCCTGAGCTCAAAGCTCTTTTCTGTACATGGGTCACTTTGGTCAAAACTCCTTTGTATGACCTTGCATTTCAACGTGATGAGATGCATCATTTCATATGCTATGTTTTCATTTCCTTTCATCTTTGTGTACTTATGCCATATATATCAAACTCCTCAGATTTAAGTACGGTAATTATCAATCAGTTGTGCACACATTCCATATTAAACATACAATTTATACAGAAGCACATATAAATGAGTTTACATATCTAAGTTGACTCACAGTACGCTCCAGAAAAGCTATTGCCTCAATGTTTCGACAATGTTTGCATGTTGACGATCACCTTACATGTTTATCACCATGTAATAGATACATATATAGTTCACAAATCAATAATTTGTTTAATCATATGAATATACAATCATGAACATGTAAATGTGTCATATTTCAATGCATACTCAATTGACTTTCTAGGTATGTATTCTTATACATAGATCTTGACTATTCAATTTGTGCTTATACACCCTAAGACCATACAAACATTATATCTTGTATACTACTATTTTGCAATCAGGTTTTTACCTTTAAGTTAGCTTGATTTACTCCAAATTCATCAACCATACATTACAGGTATCCTTTTCATGAGCAAAAAGCCTCTTATAACATACACACAATTTTTACTTCAAATCTAGAATTTTAGTAAGCTAGATCTATACATTCACCAAACCTTTTCCAGCAATATATATTCATACATTTACCCAATTTTCATTCATAATTACCCCATGTTCTTAAATGCTCATTCATCCGTACCTTATACACATTACTCATGTCCTTAAGATCATGTTTGCATTAAAAGAACTCATTTATTTCTTTAACAAATCATAATTTCCATATTTGACACAACCACATCAAAACAGTCCATTCTTTAGGTTATGACATCAATTAACTACATAAACTTATCAATCTCTCAATAAATTAATCAAGCAATAATCCAGGCTCATTTCTAGCATTAATTAAGTCCAAATATACCAATTTAGAGGGATTTTTCTCAGCTGGTTCGACATGTACACAAGGCTGAAATTAAAATTCCAGAATTTGTCAGTAACATCGCTAATGTATGTAACTTTACTACTTTCAATACTTAACGAATTTTACAAGCCTAAAGACATCACTAACACCTAAAATTTTCCAGATTTCATGTGCTTTAAGTTACTTCATTTCACATTAATTTAACTTCCATATTGGTTACACTAGGGCTTACAAAATTTTGCTCACTTATGTCATTAACAATCACTTTTTTACAAGCACACCAACATCTTTAATTTTCTGTATTCGAAAACACCTTAATAACACCTATCTTTAGCATGAATTCCTCATCAATTATACTTCAAATCCCAACTTAAATCATCCATACAATAGCCCATAAATTACTATTTTCGTACATAAAAAACAAAACAAAAAAGTACCCATTCATTCTCTAATTTCCAGCAATCTTCAACATCAACATCATATACAATTTGTCCCAATTCAATTATCATAATCTTTCTATTATAACATGCCATAAAGATCAATACTTTACTTACTTGTTTAGCTCAAGTTCCACCTCAATTCATCAAGTTAACCTAACCCTCCATGCATGCAAGATAATCACAAATTCAAGGTGGAAGTAAAATAATTTCAGGAAAGGAAAAACGATGATAGCAAATTATAGCTATCTTTGAGTAGATTTTTATGTATATCTTGAGGTGACTATGAACCAAAATTGAAGCAAAATTCAGAAGTTGTGAGAGTGTGTGAGTGTTCCGGTGGTGAAAGTAATGGAAAGGAGAAGAATGAACACAACAGAAACTACTCCTGCAGTAGCTTGGCTCATCAATTGCTAAGTGTCTCCATATTATAGCACTAAACATGTAAGCCACTTATCCCCTCCATAAGCTGCCATTTGTCACTCATATGCTAGGCCATTTGTCACTCAATCACTGCTGCCATTTGTCACTTAATTTCCTATTCTATTTGTCACTTAATTTTACATGTCAAATGTCACTCATTTTATAAGCCATATAGGCTTAGTCATCCTAAATTTTCATGTGTCAACTTATCTTACCGCTTGACATTTTCCTAGACTAAATGTACATTTTAATTCATCAATTTTCCAATTGTAAAAATTAATTTCAAATTTACTACTTATAATCTATCAAACCAGAATTCAAGACATAAGTAATACATAATCAAATCATAATCATTTTAAACCATTCATACCCCAAAATATGTCAATCGAGTGCAATTTTCCTAAATTAACATTTATGTGTATATATATGCTCATGTTATGCTTGTGAATGAAATCATATCCCAAATGTACCAATTCTTTCTAATATATTGCAATTCATATAACTATCACTCTAATCCCTCAATAGGTTAGGAAACTGGCTATTACAATTCCCCCTTAAGAAATTTCATCCTTGAAATTCTTACCTGATTGATCAAATAGATGGGGGTACTGATTCCTCATTTTCTCCTTAGTTTCCCATATAGCTTCCTCTCTCAAATGATTCCTCTAAAGGACTTTAACCAATAGAATCACCCGGTTTCTTAATTGCTTAGTCTGATATCTAACTGTTTTGACTAGTTCCTCCACATAACTTAAATTAATTGCAATTTAACTTCCTCTGCTGGTAATAAATGTGTCAGATTTGACCGATATATCCTGAACATACTAATATGGAATACATTATGAATCTGAGTCATCTCTTCTGGTAATGCTAACTTGTAAGCTAATGGTCAAACTGTCTCAATAATCTCATAAGGACCAATGTATCTAGGCTTAACTTTCCCTTTTTACCAAACCTTAGCACTTCTCGCTAGGACGACACTCTCAAAAACACCCTGTCTCCTACTTGATACTCCAAATCCCTCCAATGCTAATCTACATAACTCTTTTTCCTATCTTGTGCTGCTTTAATCTTATTATGAATTAATTTTACCTTATTAATGGTATCTTGTAACTTTGGGCCTTCAACAATCCTTAGACCCTCTTCATCCCAGTACAAGGGTGATCGACACTTTCTGCCATATAACGCCTCATATGGAGCCATACCAATTCTATAATGATAATGATTATTGTATGCAAATTTATAAGAACTACATATTGATCTCATGCTCCTTAAAACTCCAAAACACAAGCTCTAAGTATATCCTCAACAGTCTGAATAGTCCTCTCACTTTGCCCGTCAATCTGAGGATGAAATGTTGTACTAAAATTCAACTTTATACCCAATGTTGCCTGTAAACTACCCCAAAATCCGGGGTCTTGGTTCGATACAATGGACACTAGAACTCCATGTAATCTCACTACCTCATTAACATACTTCTGAGCTAACTGATTCAATGTATTGTTCTCTCTCATAAGTAAGAAATGGGGTGATTTCATCAATTTGTCAACAATGACCCATATGGCATCATGTTACCTTAGAGTCCTCGGCAAACCCATAATGAAATCTATAGTGATCCTCTTTCATTTCCACTTTGGAATAGGCAGTGACTGTAACTTCCCAACAGAAGCCTAATGCTCTGCCTTAATCTATTGACAAGTAAAATATTTAGCATCATACTCTGCCACTTTTTTCTTCATCCTTGGCCACCAGAAATGTTTTTTCAGAGTAATGTACATCTTGGTAGTACTAGGATACATAGCATAGGCTATTATATGTGCTTCCTCCAAAATCTCTTTTTTCAGATCATCCACATTAGGTACATATAATCTCTACTTCCACCACAATGCATCATCCCTCAATTCAAACTCATAATTCATATTCTATTTCAAGTTCTTAATAAGCTTCACAACTTTTGGATCCTTGCTTTGAGCTTTTCTAATCCTTTCATGCAATATCAGTCTAAGCTTCAATGTAACCAACAATGCTTCATTTTGCCCTAAATTTAGCTCAACATTCAATACCCTCAGTTGAACTAGGTTTGGTAACCTCCATGTTTGAACTTGAGCCACACTGCTATTGAATTTCCTACTTAATGCATCAGCTACAACATTAGCTTTATTTGGGTGATACTTAAGTATGCAATCATAATCTTCAGCAATTCAGTCCATCGTTGTTGTCTCATATTCAGCTCCTACTGATTCAATAAATATCTCAAACTTTTATGATTTGTAGATATATGAAATGTTTGACCATACAAATAATGTCTCTAAATCTTCAAAGCAAACACCACTGTAGCAAATTCTAAATCGTGAACGGGATAGTTGAACTTATGAGACCTTAACTGTCTTGATGTATATACAATCACTCTACCATACTGCATCAAAACACATCCTAATCCCTGATATAAAGCAACGCTATACACAACATATCCTCCGGATCTTGATGGAATAACTAACACCAATGCAGTATTTAATCGATGTTTTAATTCCTCAAAACTCTTTTGGCATTTATCAGTCCATCTGAAAGGTACATTCTTCCTCAGAAGCTTTGTCAAAAGGGCTTAGATCAATGAAAACTCCTCGATAAACCTCCTGTAATAACCTGCTAGTCTAAAAAACTTTGAATCTCAAACACATTTCTAGGTGCCTCCCACTTCATTACTACCTCAACTTTCTTTGGGTCTACCTGTATGCCCTGTCCAGATACTATATGATCCCAGAACATCACTTAATCGAGCTAAAATTCACACTTACTAAACTTGGCATACAATTTTTTCTCTCTTATTATCTGTAAGACTAATCTCAATTGCTCAAAATGTTCCTCTCTGCTCTTCAAGTACACCAACATATGATCTATGAATACAATCAAAAATGATCTAAGTAAGGTTGGAACACTTTATTCATCAATGTGATAACAGCTACCGGAGCATTTGTTAATCTAAAAGGCATCACAAAAAAGTCAAAGTGCCCGTCATATATCCTCAGTAAGGGATATTTATTCTTTATTGTCACTCGATTCAATTGCCCATTATCAATATATAATCTCAAAATCCCATCCTTCTTCTTTACAAACAAAACTAGAGCTCCCTAAAGTGACACACTGGGTCTGATAAAATCATTATCCAATAACTCCAATTGATTCTTAAGTTCCTTAAGTTCCACAGGTGTCATCCTATTCGAAGGAATAAATATAAGAATAGTACCTAAAGCAAGGTCAATTGTGAACTCAGCCTCCTTATTTGGGGGTAATCCCTATAATTCAGTGGGAAACACATCCAAAAAATACCTAACAATAGGAATATCCTGAATTATCTGCTCAACTTGGGTATTCGTCACAAAGGCTATGTAAGCCTCACATCCACTTCGGATCAGTCTAAAAGCACTCATTGATGAAATCGACCTGGCTGGCATTGCTTAACTAAGACTTTGAAATATAAACCCTGGTTGATTAGGAGATTCAAGGATGACTTCTTTAGTGTAGTATTTCATCACAGCCCTATGTGCAGTAAGCTAGTCCATACGCAAAATAAGATATGTTTCCTTTAACTGCAAGACTATCAAATTGGCTTCCAACTCTGCCTAATCAACTCAAATAATGCACCTTTTACATACTTCCCTAATCACTGTAGTACTACCAACTGAAGTACTCACTTCTAAGCTAAATTTCAACATCTCTCTCTCTCATAAAGCAGTCTAGATGCCAGATGTGGTGTAATGAATGAATATGTAGATCTTGGATCTAACAATGTAAATGCCTCAAATTGAAAGATATGTAACACACCTGTAACAAAATATGGGGAGTTCTATGCCTCCTATTTGGTGATAGCAAAGATTATGGCTTGAGATTGTGGTTGATTACTCCACACCACAGTTTGGAGTGAGAGGGGGATTAGTGCTAAACTTGTTATAACTCTACCTCTGCTTCCCTGTCTTGATCTAGTAACTCTACTTGACTAGACAATCGTCTCAGTCACTGATTCCCCTCTCACTCCAGAATGTGGTCCTAAAGTCACAGGACAGTCTCTAATCTGATGCTTAAAAGAGCCACAATGAAAGCAAGCTCCCGATATCTTCCAACACTCCCCACTATGTTTCTTTCCATAGTGCTCATAACTAGGCATATGTTATGTTTGCCCTCCTGATACTTGACCTCTACCACTACTAGCCTGTACAAAACTGTCTCTTGGTATAAACCCTAACTATTTCGATCTATTCTGTGATTAGAATGATCTATTTTGGTGTTTACTAAATCTCCTACTAGAATCAACTTGAGACTCACCATCTCTCTTTATTCTGAATTCTTGCTTATACTCTCCTTGTCCATCTTTCAATAATTGTTCAATTCAGATTGAGGCAGCTTGCAATTCAATAAAACTACTCAAATTAGTAATGGCCAACCTCTTTCTAATCTCCATATTCAATCCATCATCAAATTCCCTACACTTATCTTCCTCAGTTGGAATCAAAGCAGTAGCATACCTAATTAATTCATTAAAATGTACCTTATAATAAGCTATAATACGACTTCCCTATTTTAGATCCACAAACTCCTTCATCTTCCTATCTAGGTAGATCTTTGGTATATATTTCTCCTTAAAAACCCTCAGGAAGTCTTCCCATATCAGTCTACAAGGTCAAGCAGAACTACCAGGAGTAGTCTTTCACCACCGATAAGCTAAACCTTGCAGTAGCAAACTATGTAGTCAAACATCTCGTCAGACTCACAGTCCATCTGATCAAACTCCCACTATATTCTTTCCAACCAACTGTTTCCTCTGCAAGGTCTGTACTTCTATAAAAGTCTACAGTCCCCTACTTCATAAGTTTATCATACCTTCTCTCTCTCCTCTTAAGAATTCTCAGAGACATTTGTTTCAACAGAGGTATTGGAGACTCTTTATTGGCCCCTATGGACTTAAGGTCAATTGACTTTACGACTTGATCTCTAATAGCAGATGACCTACAACAAACAATAAAGGTGATCACTATACGAGTCTCTCAATATATATCATGTCTAAGTCGTCTCTTACTAAAAACAAGCCATTTATAGATACTATCATGGGGCTTGTGCAGAACCAATATAGTCCCTTTTTCACTCTACGAGGATCAAGATCAAATAAGTGTTCATTCTCTTTCTGTTGAAAGAAGAAATATTTCTCCTTCATTAAATATGATCAACTTAAACACAAATTCTTTAGTTCAGATCTTCCGGCTAAAAAAGAAAATGTGAATTCTGATTATTCAGAACTTAATCGAATCGTATATACTGGTCATTGTAATCGCATATATCCTGCCATTCCCCACGAGAATTCTGATTTATTGGCAAAGAGAAGACGAAATAGATTTATTATCCCTTCCAATCGATTCAAGAATGAGAGAAAGAAATAATGCCCTGCTCTGGTATCTAGATTGAAATACCTATAGGTTATTTCCACAGAAATAGTTTTTTTGCTTATTTTGATGACCCTCAATACCGAAGAAACTCTTCAGGAATTACTAAATATGGGAACATGGGGATGCATTCAATCGTCACAAAAGAGAATTTGATTGAGTATCAAAGAGTCAAAGAATTTAGGCCAAAATACCATATGAAAGGGGACGACTTTTTTTCATTCCCTAGGAAATTTATATTTTCCCTAAATCTTATTCCTTAATGGCATGGAACAATAGTATCATTAGAGTGGATACATAAATAACTTTAAATACAAGAAGTAGAGTAACCAGTTTGGTCTGGGTGGAGAGAACAAAAAAAATTTGAACTTGAAATTCTTTATACAGATATCTATTTTTCGGGAGAAGCAGATAAGATATCCCAACATAGTGGTATCTTGATATCCCTAGGAACAATAAAAACCCATTTTAAGGAAGCAAAAAACCCAAAAATTAGATATATATTCAACAGGAGTAGCTGAGAAATTTCACTCTAAATTGGTATATTTGGACTTGATTAAGGCTAGGAATGAGCCTAAATTGTTGCTTGATTAATTGGTTAAAAGCTTGATAAGTTTATGTAGTTAATTGATGTCATAACCTAAAGAATGAACTGTCTTGATGTGATTGAATTCAAATATGAAAATTATGATTTGTTAAAGGAATAAATGAGTTCTTTTAATGCAAATATGATCTTAAGGACATGAGTAATATGTATAAGGTATGGATGAATGAGCTTTGAAGAACATGGGGTAATTATGAATGAGAATTGGGTAAATGTATGAATATATATTGTTGGAAAAAGTTTGGTAAATGTATAGATCTAGCTTACTGAAATTCTAGATTTAAAGTAACAATTGTGTGTGTGTTAGAAAAGGATTTTTGATCATGAAAGTGTTCAATGACAAGTGTAAAGTATGGAGTAAATCAAGCTGATTTAAAGGTACAAACTTGATTGTAAGATGGTAGTATAATAAATATGATGTGTGAATGATCAAGATTTATGAATAGTTACATACTCGGAAAGGTCAATTGAGCATGTATTAAACATGAAACATATATATGTGCATGATTGACTATTCATATGATTGATCAACTTCGTAATGTATGAATTATATATGTGTATTGCATGACTAAAGAAGCACAAATTAATCGTCAACATCCAAACATTACCGAGTCATCAAGGAAATAGCTTATCTAGAGCATACTGTGAGTTAACCTAGATGTTTCTCACTATGATTGAATTGTTTTTAGTTAACTTTCAATTATTGAACAGTTATTTATATGATTACTATGATTCCAGACATTATTGGTCCGAATAGTTTGATATTTGGGACTGTATATGGAAGTGTTTTCAAATTGTATGAGTAATATGGAATGTGTACTCAACTGAATGATGAATGTGAGACTCAGGTTCGAAGAATGTGATAAATGACATAAACACATTGAATGAAAAGTATTGATAACATATTATGTGAATTGATGCATTCCATTACATTGATATGCATGATCAGATAAAGCAGTTGTGACTAGACCAACGTGAAAAAGATTTTTAAGCTCAGGAATTATGGACAAAGAGCCACAGGCTTAGTTAATAATGAGCCCGGTATTCACAATAGGTAAGGGATAGTAAATGAAATGAGCACGATATCCACAACAAATATAAGACATTAAATAGGCGTTTGATCACAATAAAGTAAAATGGAAATAGAGTCACATGTGCATTTGCATATTTATAATTTTACAAGTATCATATAAATGATTGAGATGAATTATTGGATTGTTCTGAAATAGTGATATGAAATGTTTGTAAACATGTTATACTTATTGAAATATAATAAAATGTGATGTGGGATTTGATATTGAATGAGGTGATAAACTTGTTGCACTTGGTTATATACTTGTGATGTTTATGTTCTGACTTGAGTGAGCAAATCAATGATGGTTCACTCACTGAGTTTATAAACTCATCAAAATTGTAACATTAATTTTCAAGTACAAGGGAGTTCTAGCTTTTAAATCAATCTAGTAGAATTCTAGTATTGTCATTTTGGGAACAAGAATGGCTCAGAGGTCTGGTCAGCTGATATCTGAGGAATCTATTTATAATTTCCATTTCATATTGTACATTTTGTATGGAGTAGTAAACTCTCAAATGTTATGTATTGTATATACATGTATTATGAATTGTAATGACACAATGTAAGTTTATGTTTGTGAATGTAATGGGAAGATTTAATCATTTTGAATGCTTGTGAAATGTGTGATACCTTAAAAAAGTTAATGTGAATGTTCCAACATGCCATTCTCATAGGGTATATTCTTAAATATCCTCTGGATGTTCGGGAATATGCACTATGGAAGTGGTACGTTATACTTAAGTAGGAGAATAAAGGATCCTTACATTAAAAAATTAAAATAAGGGAGAGCTAGCTAAATGAGGATTTGTAACTTGTTGAGATGATTAGATTTCTATTTTCCTTATTAAGTGTTAGCCTTAAGAGATATTTGAATAAATTAAAAGTGAACATTAATAAGAGTATTGAATTTTTATTTACTTTACAAAAGAACAATAGATCATCAATAAAACTAAGATTAAAAAATCAGTTTTTTACATTTGGAATGAAAGCAAAAGTTTAAATCGTTTTTTATGTCGAAAGAAATAAGTCTTCTAAGGACGTCCATGCATAAAATGAACAAGCATAAAGGGTCCACTTTGTACAACCCCTTACCCTTTTGGAATAGATCAATAAGGACTCCATTGACTAAGACACTTAATAAGGTTGTAGATATACACGGGTGGATTTATTTGATAAAGATTTTAAGATATCCAAAAGCTTCAAAAATATGAATTATGAAGTATCAACTTATAGAATCTTTATGAAAGTTTGCTTTTATAGCACAATTCTGAGGACAATTAATCCAATTATAAACCTCTAATAAATTTTAAGTCAGGAGTATATTGTCTCCTATAAGCCTTCCTTATACAAAAACCACTTATGTTTAATTTATGGGACCCTTTAGGATAGATTTCAATCTTATAGTTAGGATCATTGCAATAACTTTATAAAAGGTAATACAATATGATATTGGTCTTTAGTCAAGAATTGTAATAAGTTTTGCTGTTTCTGGAATTAGGGCAGTGAAGGTTTTGCTTAATTCTTTAAGTAGTATCTTGTTTCAATCACTTACCTAATGATCCAATGCCAAGATTTCTAAAAGAAAAGGTTGTTAATCCCATTTGGATCAAGAGTTTTATCTAGCCTTAAACTGAAGATTACTTCCCTTACCTTTATAATAATCAATTTACTCAATAGCTTGACTTCAAAGAAAACAAAACTTATGTTATCTTCAATGGACCTATGGCTGGCCTCTATTACGAATAGCATAAGACTCCAATACACATCACTGGAAAGCCCTCTATTCTCCATAAAAGTTTCTCCACAAAATTCGAAGCAGAAAAAACCCTAGCTGAATTTAAAAACCTAGTTCTCAAGCCATAGTATAAACAAGTCTTGGAAAAACCTGCTAAACCCAAAATGAAAACCTTAGGAAAACCCATAAACATGGAAAAAATAAATTCAATACCTACCATGAAGGATGAAATGAAGAAAATAACACTAGATATGTTTTATGATTGTTTTCAAGCCCTCACTTAAGGGACCAAAGCCCAGAAATTGTTTCAATATTACCCACAAAAGAGAGGAAAATATGGACCTAAAGCAATCATCTTTCTTGAAGCCGATCTATTTACTACTTACCTTTTCTTCCAAAGTTGACTTATCGATACTACTTATTTAACAAATTTAAATATCTTAGCCGATTTTCCTATTGGATTCACTACTGCAGTAAAAAATTACAAGGCTCAATTTGCCAAAGAAAAAGAGATTTTCAGGAAAGTATTCAGACAATATATTAGATATAGATACTTTAGATTTAACCAAATCTAATGAAAATTTTCATTTTACTACTTTATTATCAAAAGAAAAACAAACAAAAACTAGCTAAAGCAAATTTAAATCTTAAAGCTGACAAGATATTAATCATCATGTGTTTCAGAATATAATAAATCGAAGAAAATATTATCTATTTTGGAAAAATAGTAAATAAAACACCTATTAGAATAGATTAATGTAATGGTCATATTCGTATAAATCTTATCGATCAAAAACAAATTTATAAATAATTACAAAAAATTACCGAAGATAAAAGAAACAAAATAGGATATATCCATTTATCTACAATTCAAATATTTTTAAAATCCAATTTTTAGGAAGGAATTGATTCATCAATCAAAATGGCTATAATTGATGAAAGAAGTAATAAATAGAAATCTCAAATATGGAAAAATAAAATTTAACACCCATTTAAAATTAGGAATCCCTTTACAATCACAAAATTTAAATGAAACAATTACTATTGTATATAAATTTTATCAACATAATTTAATGAATGAAGGTCAATATCCATTTTCTATTACCTGTCAAATTAGTTATGCTCTAACTAATTCACATCGTAGTATATAATTTAAAAATATTGACAGAATATATATTGATCAATTATTTAATGATGTAGCAAAAGTAAGAATTAGTTTAAGAAGCAATCTTCAAACATTACCCAAGATAAAATAACCAATCAACTTTTATGAATCAACTACCCCTAGATGCTCTTCATCTAAAAATAAAAGAATACAAGAAAAATTTCCATTATTAGGATCATAATCGTTTAGATTAGAAAATCCTATTCGATTTACTGAACCAAGAATTGAAATAGATAAAGTCAATTAAAATTGCTGATCCACAAATTGAAATTCAAAACCTAGAAGAAAAAACAGACAAGAATTAAGAATAATTAAAAATCAGCTTACTGAATTAAAATAACATCTTAAAAATACGTTATGAGTGTTACTAAATAGTTATCTGAGTTATTAGATAAACAAGCAACTATGGAAATTCAATTAAAGCAAATAATTACTATAATACAACCCCTAATAGAAAATAATCTTAAAGTACCAAAAAGCGAAGTTAATAAAATAAATGAAAAATTAATTAAACAATTA
>JANIIA010000006.1:25368518-25380400 GCA_027478495.1 Erythroxylum alaternifolium | reverse complement strand
ATAAGATAGTTTAATAACTTGTTGAATCAGTACAGTCATTAGGTAGGTTGAGAGATCGTCCAATTGATTCCGTTTAATTCGATTAAGGACAACTAGTTACACCTTGAGAGAGGGTAATTAAAACATATGAAAATCTTAGATGAGACATAATTCAATTAATAAAATAGAGTAATCTCTAGTCTTTAGATTCTTGAATTTTGATTTTTCTACACTTTGGTATTGTCTATAGCTTTGTGTTAGTCTTTTAATTTTAATTTAAAATTTCAGATTATTTGCATTGAACAATTTCATTTTTGAAACAAAGTTTTGTCTAAATTAAGTGGTGTTTGTGCATCAATCCTTATGGGATCGATATCTGCTCTTTTTAACTACAAGTTATAACCCGTTCACTTACAGTTTTTGAATATAAAACAAGTAGATAGGTTTTACCATCAACAAGTTTTTGACGCCATTGTCAAGGATTGATTGTTTAGCATCTAGTTTAATTTAGATTACGTTGATTTAAGAGTTTTTGATACTTTTCCTTTTGTAATTGCAGGTGCATGAATACAAGGAGCACACGAAAAATGAAAGAAGTTAGTGAAGACGAGTTTTTCGACATCAAGAGACACGAAATAGAGTTAAGAACGGCGAAGTGTCTAAACTTTTCACAACAAGATATGGCTAAAGAAAGAGAATAAGGAGGACTGGAGAAGACTCTGATTGATTTGATGAGGCCAAGATTTAGTCCTCAAGGAGTGGCGAGACTGGTGATCTAAACAAATAATTTTGAGATAAAGCTGGCACTCCTCAACATCCTACAAAATAGTGTGCAATTCTATAGGTTATCCAACAAAGATTCGAATGCCCACATTGCAAATTTCTTAGAGATTTGCGACATATTTAGATTCAACGAAATGTCTGATGATACGGTAAAGTTAAGACTATTTTCATTCACACTAAAAGATATGGTTAAAGTATGGTACAATTCTCTGAATTTAGGCCATATTACGACTTGGGAGCAGATTGCCCAAGCAATCCTCTCCATGTGTTTCCCATTGACGAAAATGACAAGGATTATCAAGGAGATTACAAATTTCCAACAAAATGATGGGGAATCTCTCTAGAAAGCTTAGGAGAGAATTAAAGAACTTTAGAGAAGCTATCCCATCACAACATGCTGAGAGAGTTCCTGCTTTAGACGTTCTACAATGGAGTGAATCCGAGCACCAGAGGAACCATCGATGTAGCAACTAGAGGTTTATTAACAAGGAAGGCAATGGAAGCAACTCATGATTTCTTGGAAGAGTTAGCGAGTAATAGTTGCCTATGGTCGAGCGAGAGGAGCAGACAGGGACAGAAAGAACAAAAGATATGATACCAATTGACTCTATTATTGCCTTGTAGGCATAGATCACAACTCTTACGAAGCAGCTGAACAACTTGCAAGCAGCATCCTCCTCTACAGTGAAGGCGATGCAAGTTCAATGCGAGCTGTGTAGGCATAATGACCACGGCTTAGCGGAATGTTTCTTATTAGGAGTTAGTGGTACCAAATAGGTATATTACATGGGTCAGCCACAACGAGGCAATAACTTATATTATAATACTTATAATCTAGGATGAAAAAATCATCCAAATTTTTCTTGGAGTACTAACAATGCAGGTGGCCAAGCAAGATCATAAAGACTGCCAGGATTCCAACAAAATCTAATTGGAGTGATGGAGAGTAAGTTTATGGAGATGTTTGATTCCAAACTGGCAGCTCAAGAGGAAAATTAGAAAAGAATGCTTGCAAGCCAAGAGGAGAGTCAAAAAAGGATGGAGGTAAAATTCGACCAAATCGTGAAGAACCATGCCTCGTCGATCCATAACTTGGAGGTTCAAGTAAGTCAACTTACTGATGCTTTACTTTCTTAAAGTGTAGGTATTTTATCAAACAATATTGAGGTCATTCCAAAGGAGCAACTCAAAGTCATTATGCTTTGAAGTGGCAAATAGATAGAAGAGACAAGTGTGAAAAGGGACAGCCAAGAAAAAGAGAAATGTACGGAGATAGAAAAAGAAAAGGATGAAGCAAGGTCGTATGTGCCACTGTCACCGTACAAGCCCAAACTCCCATATCCACAGAGAGTAAAACAATATCAAGTGGACACTCAGTTTTCCAAATTTTTAGAGAAACTAAAGAAGTTACAGATTAATTTGTCATTGGTGGAAGCTTTGGAGTTTATGCCAAAGTATGCAAAAAAATTTGAAGGATATACTCACATATAAATGCACTTAACAGGATAATCAGATGGTAACATTGATAGAAAATTACAGTTCCATCATCTCAAGCCAAATAACTTTGAAATTTAAAGATCCAGGGAGTTTCACTATTCCATGTGTTGTTGGTGATTTTGAATTTTCTAAATATTTATATAAATTAGGTGCAGGTGTTAATTTGATGCCTTTGTCTGTTTTCAGGAAACTGGGACTAGGAGAGGTCAAGCCAACATCTATGTTAATTCAACTTAGAAATCAATCCATAAAAAATCCATTCGGAGTTGTGGAAAATGTATTGGTAAAAGTGGGTAAATTTATAGTTCCTATTGATTTTGTTGTGTTGGATTTTGAAGTTGATAAGAATTGTCCATTGATTTTGGTAGGCCCTTTATGAATACTAGTAGGGCATTAGTTGATGTGCATTAAGGGAAACTTGTATTGAGAATTGGTGATGAATAGGTTAAGTTTAATATGAAATTTTTTTAAAAGAAAATGTTGGATGGAAATGTGTGTATGAAAATTGATGTTGTAGATGAGTGTGTAAATGAGATTAAAGGAGTTGATGAAGTGAATGAGGTGCACAAAGATGAAAGTATGAAGGAAGAGGATTTATGTGAGGAACTTAAGTTAGAAATATTAGAGAGAACTGGTACACCTACACTATCCTCTACTGTTAAACCTCCCACTTTAGAGCTTAAACCTTTACCTTCCTATTTGAGATGTACATTTTTAGGAAAGAATCACACTTTACCTATCATTGTCTCCAATGAATTAAATTGTGAGCAAGAAGAGAAAGTGGTGTAGACTATTAGGAAAAGGATAAGAGCTGTAGGGTGGCAAATTTTTGATATTAGGGGGATTATCCCCAATGTGGTGATGCATAGGATTCACCTAGAAGAAGGATGTAGAACTATGAGAGAAAGACAGAGAAGGTTAAATCCAAATATGCAAGAGGTTGTTAAGAAGAAGGTGGTGAAACTTTTGGATGCGGGGATAATTTACCCCATTTCGGATAGTGAGTAGGTGAGCCTAGTACAGTGTCTGCCGAAGAAGGGTGAGATGACAGTGATAGAATATAAAAGGGAAAAGATATCTACTAAGACTGTCATAGGTTGGCGAGTGTGTATTGACTATTGGAAGCTAAATTTGGCCACTAAGAAGGATCATTTTCCTTTACCTTTTATAGACTAAATGATTGAGAGAGTGGCTGGTCATTTTTTTTATTTCTTTCTTGATAGATATTCAGGGTACAATCAAATAGTTATATACTCGAAAGATAAAAAAAAGGTCACTTTCACATGTTCGTATGGAACTTTTTCATGATGAAGAATGCCTTTTGGTTCATATAATGCACCTGCCACGTTTCAAAGGTGCATGATGGCCATATTTGTAGACATGAATGAAAATTTTATAAAGGTATTTATAGATGATTTTTCTATCTTTGGAGAATCTTTTGATCATTGTTTATTTAACTTGGACCAAGTACTTCAAAGATGTGAGGAGTCGCATTTAGTTTTGAATTGTGAAAAATGTCATTTTATGGTCCAAGAGGGAATTGTATTAGGCCATAAGATGCTTATGAAAATGCCAAGCTATATAAAGAAAGGGCTAATAAGTGGCATGATGGCCACATCAAGAAGAAGGAATTCAAGAGTGGAGACTTGGTACTTTTGTCTAATTCAAGACTTTGACTATTTCCCAGAAAGCTCAAGTCAAGATGGATTGGGCCCTTCAAAATTCTTCAAGTGTTTCCCCTTGGAGCTATGGAACTGGAATATGATAAGGGGAAACATTCAAAGTCAAATATAAAAAATGAACTTTTAGGCATCCCAAATCAGTTAGAAATCTCCTTGAAATCATCAAAATAGCCTAGTCTTCTAATTAGGCCTATTTAATGCATGAATAAAGTTGATAGGGCTGATTGATCTCTCCAAGCCCAAATCAGCTTCTATTGTTGCTTGTTTAGCCTAAACATCTTCAATCAATTCACAAAAAGCTTCATTTATCATTTTAGTTTTAGCCCAAGTTATTGGACCTCTAATAATGTGTAACGGATCATTGAAGTATGTTGAACCATATTGCATCATCCTTTGCATGTCTTTAGCTAGGTTTTCATCAACAAGTTATTGCTTTTATAGTAAAAATGACTAGGTTATAGGAGGTATGTTCACGGGTGTGACTTAATGTCAATGTCACACCCGTGAACATATGTCATGGACATGACAAGGAGTGTTATTCCTATGACAATTTTGTACATCATCAAGTCATGCCTGTGAACATATGTCATGGATGTGACAAGGAGTGTTATTCCCATGACAATTTTGTACAAAGATGCAAAATCTTCTTAATACATAAGGGTGAGGAAGTCAGCAAGCATTAATTAGCTAAAGAAATCGTCAACTAGATTCAAGCCATAACTGTTGCAAAATTTTCCCAATATACTTTATTTATTAGAATTAGAAATATATGGAATTACAGCTTATAAAATGTAATCTAGTCATTTGTTGCTAGTTATTTGTATCATTTTTATGAGTTCATTGTAATGTAGGGATAGCTTTGCTATGCTCAATGGAAACTTCATTCAATTTCCAAAAAAGTATTAATCTTATGCCTTTGTTAATTTTTATGAAATTAGGGCCCACATCCATTCTTATTTAATTAACAGACAAATCCATAAAGAAACCATTTGGTATTGTGGATGATATGTTAGTAAAAGTGGACAAGTTTATTATTTCTGTAGGTTTCTTAGTGCTAGAGTTTGAAGAGGAATGAAACTATCAATTAATTCTTAGTAGACTGTTTATAAATACGGGAACAACTTTGGTGAATGTTTATGAAGGGAAACTTATTCTTTTTATTGGTGAGGAGCAACTTAAATTTAATATAAATAAAGTACTGATGAATACAAAGGAAAGAAACTCTTGCATTAAGATAGATATAGTCGATGAGTGAAAAAAAGAACAAAACGAGAGCTATTAAGAAGAAGTAAATAGTAGGGATGTAGAGGACATAGGAAAAATAGGAAAGGAGGAGTTGACTGTTAAATTAAAGCAAAAGATCCTAGTGAGAATGGAAGCAAACTTGATAACCTCTATTGAAAAACCACACATTCTAGAGTTGAAAACCAATAGGGAACAAGAAAAGAGAATGGTAAAGACATTTAGAAAGGAAATAAGAGCAGTAAGGAGGAAAGTTTTTGACAAAAGAAGCATAAATCCTAAGTTTATGATGAATAGGACCTTAAAATTCAAAAGAGGAATTGGTTAAAATAACAACACTAAAATGGTCAAACTAGTAACCTTGAAATTAATATGTTTTGTGTAGTTAGGTTTTTTGTAATTTTGTGTTTGTTAGTGCTTTGTTATTGGATGTTAATGGCATAAAGTGCATCCAAGTTCCTTCTCCAACACCATGACCACCACAATACCCATAATTATTCTTGCCCTTTTTTTTATTCTTTTTATTTTTATTTTTATTATATTCATTTTGTGTGTTGCTTTTAGTTATGTTTTTATTTGGTTTCCATATAGAGGATAATGTGTTATTTAAGTGTGGGGACATATATACACTTGCATATCATTTTTGTGTGAATTTGCATTTGTATAGTGTTAGTTTTTGGTTATATTAGCATTTTGTACATTTTTGTTGCATGATGTTACATTATATGAAAGTGTAGATGGCATTAATTGAATGAAATTGTCTTACCTTCAAATATGATCATTTAATTGTAGTGAAACATTAGATCGTGAAGTTTGTGTTTTCAGTGTCTTTAGGATGAATATATATGTTAATTAGGATATGACAACTATTCTTTCACTTTATGACATTTTTTTAGATACACTAATTAAATTTATTTAAATTGGTAGACATCGTTAGTAACCTTTCATGGGAGTGATTGATTAAGAAGAAATGAGGTAGGCTAAGAAATTTATAGAAAATGTGTTAAATAAAATTCCTATTTTGCTGGCCCTTTTCAAGGAAATTAGGATAAGAATGGAGCTGGAAGCAAGTTGAGAGTTGTGATATAGCTGAGTAACTAGGGACTTTCATGGCAAAATGTTTATCTTTACATCAAAAGGCTAGAATGACACTTTGATCAATCTAAATAAAAAGAATATAACCTAGTTGAGTAACTAAGGGACATTCATGACAAGATGTTTTCCTTTGCATCAAAAGACAAGGTGATCATTAAGGAAAATCTAAAAATATGGTGCTTGCAATAAAATTAAACCTATTGATCTTTAAAAATAGAAAGAATTTTCATACAAGGGATACTTAGTGATAGTTTACCTATTTAATTAATCAATAATAATGAATGCATGTTTACTAGTGTCATAGGCGCATGAATAAGGTGTCAATATTTTGATTGATATATGTATTCAAATCAAAGTATTTTAACATGAATGGAATGAGATAGTTTTTTGGAACTTTTTCAGAGGCTGATGTTTAAGGTTAAGTTAATTCCATAAGATTTGATGTTATTGAACCATTACTGTAATGTCGTATGATTGTGAGTTTATATGTTATGTGTTTGTTTTGTGTTTGTAGTTTTGCTTGTGATAAGCAAAGTTTTAAGTGTCGGGACATTTGATAAACAATTAATTAACTACATTTATATAGCCATATTTAATGTGTTTTTCTTTATATTTGAGAATCTTATGGTATTTTTTATACTTATTCCACTTCAAGTGTGTTTTTACGTGATAATTGCCTTTATAAACTAAAAGGAGAAGAATTTGGGTGAAATCATTGTATAAAATGATAAAATTGAAGCAACTTGGAATTGTACAGCTATTTATATTGACCATGTAAGTCATCGGAAATGTGTTGAGCTTTAAAGACACTATTTATGCTCGTGTAAAGATACATACCCTTATATCTTGACATACACTAACATATATGTGCTTTTGTAAGCTTTTGTGACTATGTAAACTCACGATTGAGAGGGTTTTTAGATATACAGTCTGTCACCTACACAATAGTGTAAGTGACCATGTTTGTTTCAGAAAACCTACTTTTTATTATAAAAGGATGTTATGAAGGCAACAAAAAAATGAGGCAAATTCCAAAATTTAGTGGAGACACTAAAAGAAGAAATAAAAACAGACAAAAAAGGACTACACATCACAAATTAGAAGATCTAAAGTGGAAAGATTAAGATTAACTCTATCTTTCTATATTTTCTAAATCAAAGCTTCAAGTTGATTTCATTCAATTCCATTGTCTTATATGCCAAATCTAAATAGTTATTTTTTTTGAATATGATTATGGACTGCTAAATCTATATTAAGGTTAATCTTGAATTGTTTTGTATAACTTTTACCTTATTAAATTCAATATATTACTGCTTTGTGATATTTGTAGGTCTCATAATTGATTAGAATCAAGATATTTTCAATTTGCATAGTAAGAGATTGCTTGTAATCCATTTGATTAGTCTTGAGCTGTTTTGAGAAATTGAGAGATTGCAACTTATTTCAATTAGGATTACTTGATTAGTTCTTAAGAGAAGGTAATCAAAACCTTTGAATATCTAGGATCAAACAAAGTTGAACTCACGAGGTGAAGGGAAGACAAAACAAGGATATAATAATTCATAAGTTTTCATTGTTAAGTAACTTTAATTTTATTGTTATGCTTTTACTTATTTAATCATCAAATTTATTATATTAATTTAATTTTTAGTTAATTCAATCTTTTATCACGTTAAACAAAGTGTAATTCAAATTGTTAGATGAATATATTCAATCCTTATAGGAACTGTATCTTTTATACTTGATCGTGTCATTCGAGCTTTCAAATTTATAAACCGTCAAATATTGTAAATGCATAGGTTGCGATTATAGTATAAGAGGTATCAATCCTACGAGGAGGATGGTTAATCTAATCCTAAAAATCTATGGCTAAAAGGATATGAACTAAAAATAAACAATGCAATATAAAGGAAATATGAAAATTTAATTTAACCAATTAAATCAAAAGTTAAACACAAAGGAATTATTAATTGAGCAATAAGCACACACAATGGAAGTCAATCAAAGAATTTACCAAGTTATGAGAACGGGGATATTACCTATTATTAATGCTAACCTAGCTGATTATGTGTTAATGGGTGTCCGTTCTATGCGATCCTAAGGCTAATTACTCATTCTTGAGTTATAACCATTAGCCCTAATTGGATTATGAAAATTGTAATCTCTCAATTCACAAATTATCCAAAACTCTAATTAGATCTGAAGCACTTTAATAAACTATCAGAGCATCAAATGGGATCTCTCTCTATATAATTACCAATATGATTTGTCATGGTTTCTATTAAATTGCTTAACTCTCATTAATCTGATTTAATCATTTTTCATTCAGTTTAACCTCTCAGTTTGTTACTGAATTATGCAAGAACATAATCAAAACACGACATTCATCTAGTAAACTCAATCAAATAAATTATCATCAAACCAAAACAAAATCCCGAAGAAGAGCTAGAACATCATCAACATTATACAATTTATCATCATATAATCCGTCCCAACTTCACACTTGTATAAAATTAAAATGAAACGGAAATAGAAACTTAGAATGGACAATTTAGGAAGGCAGTAGCGTCAGGAAACCTCCTGATCTAGGAAGCACATCAAGACCACTTCTTCTTCCTCTTTCTTCCTCTTCCACCTCTCTTTCTCTCTTAGGGTTTCCAAAAGTGGCTGCATGAAAAAGCTCCCTTCTTTATTCTCTTGTTGTTATTTAAATAGTCTCTTATGTTTGGGGTAACCCTAGGGCTTTTTTGGGGTCCAAAAGGTCCAAAAAGTCCCTTAGAATGTGAAGTTCGTAAATGTCTACATGTCTGCTTAATGCAGGTCACAACTGTGGCTCATATCTGAGCCTTCTATCACGATCGTGGCATGTATGCTAAGATCTTGGGCCATTCCTAGAGCTTCTGTCATTATTGTGCCTGGGGTATTATTTTGACCTACATATCTTCCTAAACTCCTCCGTTCTTTGATATTGACCCTTAAACACTAGCAAACACATCAAGATACCATAAAGACAATATTTAAGTTCAAAAGATTGTACCAACCCTTAAAACAGTTAAAAAAAATAATTAACAAACTAACACAATTCTAACCTAAACATATACTAAATGATTGAATTAACGGCTAAACATATATCAAATTATGCCGTAAAATATGATGCAATTTACACTAATCACATCCTCACACCTAAACATTTTCTTGTCCTCAAGCAAACAAAACAAAATCACAAAGCACATAATGCAATAATGAGACAATGACTTCAACTTTATGAAAAAATTTAATTCTAAACACAATCATTCAAGTTGTTCCAAGTCATTAATAAACAAAATCCGCATCTAGGAACTCTGGACTAAACATACATATTAATCAAGACCTAAATGTCAAGTTTATTCACCCTTTCAATTGTACACACACATTAATAATTATTTGGTTAGACAAAATTTTTAACTAATCCTAAGTACATTTTCATGAAAAGTTAAGCTACTTAAAAGTTTGATAGGTTTTTATGAGAAAACATTATTTTTTGTTACTTTTTGCGGACATAGACCTAGTCTTTTTAAACAGAGGCAAACATTAGTGATGAATGTTGATCCGGTTATTCAACTAAGTCATGTTTTTATTAAATTTTTTAGTTGTAACATCATTATAGCCTTTTAATGCAAAGACACACATTTTTGAGTCGTGTCGATTCAGTTACTCAGCAACATCATGTTCTGAATTGGCTACTATCTCTATTCATAACCTGAACGCCAGTAGAATACTTATTTATTTAAATTTTACAAAATTTTTTTAATTAATTCCTACCTTATTGCTTTATCTACTCGTTTTTATGAAAAAATACTAGCTAAGCTATTTAGTCGAAAGACCTAAAATTATAACTGAATGTGACAACATATAAGGTGATAAATTAAAACTAAATCCTAATTAACTTGCATATTTTAACCACAAAACCCAGATCACTAATTTCACAAGCTAATGACTTTTCATAACCTAATAGATTATGTTCAAAATTAAATCGATTTCATTCCATCTAAGCCATCAATACATTCACATAATTCACAATATATAACCTAAACACACTAGCATAATAATATGCAAAATTCACATTCAATGAAAAACACGCAACCCTCCCCACACTTGAACTTTACATTGTCCTCAATGTGAGAAGGAGACAAACAAACACACATGCAAGGAAGTAACATAAAATAAAATAAAACTATTCTAAAGTTAGAAGAAAAGGGTTGGAAACAAAACCTATGGTAATGGAAGTGATGATAGAGAGGGATTGAGAATAAGTATGCTGGATGCCAGAGAATGTTGTCTTATCTTAGAATTGTTTAAAGAGAGCGAGAGAAGTAGTGATCCCAGATCAATTCAAATTATTAAAGTTTTATTTAAAATTCAAAACAACTCTAACTAAACACAACAATCTCAATCGAACTACTGAACGTACTAATTTATGGTTATTAACTTAACCTTACATCCTTAGAGGAGTCCTTAATTGTTCGAATAGAAGGAAATCAGTTCCTTGTCCTTGGGAATCACTCCTCCGAGATATAGTTTGCAATGATGCCCATCGACCTTAAAAGTTTCCTTGTTAGCATTTTCCAGTTTGAGGGCTCTATGATTGAAAATTTGAATGACGATAAAAGGTGTGTACTCTATTGAGATTTTTGCTTCCTTGAAAAAGGCCTCAACTTAAATTATATAGTAGAATTATTAGGGTTATGTAAATATTGTCCCCTAAAAAGCAAGTGTATTTACATATAACTTAATTTTCTTCTAATTACAATATTGTAATGAAAATATTTATTATTAATAAAACAAAAGAGTTTGATTTTATTTGTACGAGCATAATATAAATAGTCACAAGGTACCAAGGTTCTTTTGTAAGTAATATACATATACATATACATGGAGATGTATGGGAAATATGTATATTATTAGAATCTAAATTGATTGATTCACAGTCGAATAATCAAATTGGTCGCTTGATTATGGTTTAGACTGTAGTGTTGCGATTTACCTCTGTGTAAGTAAAGGAGTTTACTTCAAGGGAATGATGAGTTTCAAATTATGGTAGTAGTTGACTATCAATAATGACGTTATTAAATGAATATGGAATCACATATACTTTTAAAGAATAAAGTAAGCCGTTACTTTAATCTTAAAACATGCAACTTAACATTCATTTATTACGAACCACAATCTTGATGAGTGGTGAACTCATGTGTGTTTCATTATAATTCCTGATATAATCTGAATATATTTTTACAGGGTATCAATCCAGTGTCTGCATGTTACAATTATTAATTAAAACATGCATCAAGAAACATTCACTTAAATAAAGAGTTTAGAGTGATATCATCACTTCTAGATGTTTCACGTCAAAATAGATTTAAGTCAAAATAGATTTCCCGCTTGGCTTTTAGGAAGGTTATCAAGGAAAGTAAGGAAAAAAAAGGAGGTTATCGGGAAGAAAATAAGACAGTTTGGAGAGAAATGGAAGAATTGGATTCGGGATAATAAGATCGGAACAATTTAATTAAGAGTTAATTAAATTAGGTCTTAAGCCTATAATTAAATGTTGGGCTTACACTAATTAAT
>JANIIA010000006.1:25352246-25368418 GCA_027478495.1 Erythroxylum alaternifolium | reverse complement strand
AGGTTCCTCAGGATAGGGTTTTGGGTGCTAATCGTTCTCATTTAGCTCCTTCCCTATCCTTAGACTTTCAATCTCGACTGAGTCCATACACTCGGGAAATATTTTGGACATCTCTTCACCTTTTTCTTCCTCGTTTAGTTCCTTCAATCTGCTATGTAAAGGTGAAGAGTTAATTTCAAAAATAATTATGGACTAAGTACTTACCTCTGGCCTAAATGATATGTCCTTTTCAACGTCGAGCTCCTCCTCAACTTCTTCGACATAAGCAACTCCTTAAGGATTGACCTCAAAATTCTCAATCACCTCATCACTTTGTAAAGTTTCTGCACAAATATTCATTAGGTATTCCTCAGGTTGATATGGTTGTGTCTCTTTGTTTTGTAATGCTAGGCAGTTGATAGCTTCCATCAATTGATCCACCTAGCTTGTCAAGTTCTGGATTCTAGAACTTGTTTCCTGCTAGAATTGCAAAGTTTTAGCATTATACACATTAACTAATTCTTCCAAGGATGTACCTGAGTCTTGATAGGAAGCTTTTGGTATATACGGGAATTGATATGCTTCCTACAAACTATCATAGAAGTAATTCGGCTGATTATTCCATTCATAAAAAAGTTAGGTTGATCAGTCCAAACATTGTTATAGGATTGAGAATATGAATTAAAGAAAAATTTACTCCCATCCATGTAAAATTTAATTTTTAAATTTTTTATGAAAACAAAACAAAAAATGAAAATATTACGAAATAACTGAAAAGAAACGAATTGTGAACAAATATATACAAAAACACCAATTAAAACTAATAATAAAAACTAAACACCATACTTACTGACAACGGCATCAAAATTGACATGCACGTCATAACGCTAGTCGAAAGAAAATAATTAAACTACTACTATAGCAGTAGTAAGTCTAGTTCGATCCTACAGAGTGTGTGAAAAGTTGTTGAAATGAAATTAATCACTGTTTAGGAAAAAGGGGGGTTTGGATTTTTTAAGTAGGAAATAAAATAAAATTAACCTAATGAAAACAAACTAAAGATAACATACAAAAAATGATAAAATTGCGGAATTTGGTAGGTATTCAGTTCTTTGGTTCAATCTCGACCTACACCACAATTAAGCATAATTCATTAATTTGTTGTTCTTTTATCTCTCTTAGCAATTATTAGTAGTCGATTAACGACAACCTCGGTTAATCCCACTCATTAATTAACCCTAGATATTGGGAAACTTAGAATAAGCTCTCTAAGTTTATCCAGACAGTCATCTTATGAATCAAAAAATTGACCAATCTAGGTAATAATCACACAAGCTCAGATTATTTAACCTATATTAAGAAACTCTAATGAATCAGAACCACTAGTTATTACATATGAATCAAGAATATAACAATTACATATTGCATTTGATTCTAGTAATAGGTTTTCATGAAAAATGATTCAATAGAGCATTAAAATCATCATCATTTAACTACCCAATCAATCCACACAAGATAACATAATCAATTTCTAATGAGAGAAACAAACAACAAAACAATAAAAAATGCTTAACCCAGGTCATTGGCGTCGATGTCACCTCCGAACCAATGTCGAGAACTTAGACTTCATGAAATTTTCCCTAACCGAAACCCCCTTCAGTTCTCTTCTCACCACCATAAGTTTTCTTCCTAGCTACTATTCACCGATTTCACAATTAAACTCTTTGGTCCACCTACTATTTACTCTTCTTTTCTTTCTTCTTTGCCACATTAAGCTCCCTCTATGCTGTCACTCTTCTCTATTTCTATTACCACTTCGCTCTACTGAAGCTGGTGTGAAAAATTAACTTCAATGGCCTAAGCTACTGTACATCTAACTTGAAACCTCATGCACCTTCTCTTTGGCCAAACGTCTGCGTTATGCATGCAGACATTGTTTGTGTAAAACACGGACTACATTTTGATGCTTAGTGTTATCGTTTTGCTGATGGCTTTCTCCTTATGTGCTGTTATTTTCTTCTTTAGCTGTTACTAATTTTTTCTTCATTTTTCCAACAAGCACTTTTAATTCTTCTTCTTTGTACTTTGATTTTGTTTTTCTTCTTGTCTTTTAACTTTCTTCTTCTTAGTCCATGAAGACAGGTAAAAGTTAATCTTTAGAAAATGGACTAAATGTAGTGCTTTCAACTCACTTTAATTTCTTTGCTTCTAAATTGTACCTAAAATCATATATGAATTAAACTGAGTATCTTAAGCATTTTCGTATCATTAATCGCTAAATGTAAATGATTAAATGTATCAACAATTAAACACATATCAATTTCCTCCATACTTAGCTTTTGACCGTCCTCATACAAAACATCCAAATTAAGCTCATAGACCTGAAACATTTACTCAATTCTCATAATTTCTAAGAGTACATAACCATAAACAAAGATGGATGACTTTTAAAAATCATAGCAAGAATGTAACATTTAATGCTTCTACTTAAGATAAATCAACATTCAATACCTTTAAGAATTGAGCAATCTAATGGTAGACTAAGAAAATGTGTTTAACTAAAATATATCCATAGGTACACTCCACACCATTCATGATTATGGCAATCCATAACTTTACATATTATTTCATTTTTCCACCACTAATGTTCATATGCAAAGTCATGAATTAAAGGACTTTTTAGGGTTGTAATGTGGGCAACGATAAGGTGAGATGTATTTAGGTCAAGTAGCATGAAAGTCATCAAAGCTAGTGAAACAAAGCAACACTCATCAAAAAAATGGGCACTATCAGCTATGATGAATGCAACATTTATATTTCACAACCCCATTCAACTCGAACACACTATCCACATGAAGCATATACCAATCCAAAGGAATCATTCATACAATTTATGCCAACAATATATTGAAACTACAAGAGTTAACCTTCCAAGCCAATATCTACCTCATGTTCAACATACTCAAATAACTCATTCATCACAACTTTAGGAGAATGCATTAATCATAAACAACTTTTCAACACATATTTACTTGCTCCTAGATACATTATATAAACATTTTTTTCTTTTTCTCTTTTTTTCTTTTCTTATGCTTTTCTTTTTTCTTTCTTTCTTTTCCTTTCTTTTTTTTAACATTAAAAGAAAATATATTAACATGGGAATTTCAATGATAAGACATAACAAAAAATCCCAACATTGACCAACCCTCATATATGTACACCCCCACACTTAGAATTTTGTAGATCTACAAACTTAACAATCACAAATGTTCCACTAGCTTTATGGCTTGGGTAGGAAATTTGGGTAAGGATAAAGCATGTAATGTGGTTGATACAAAAAGAAAGGCTAATAAGGCTCAAAGGGGCTTATCAAAAAGGAAAATCATATAATGGGTAGACTATTTGGCTAATGTAGTTTATGAAAAACAAAGAATGCCTATTCATATCCATGTTAATGCATGTAATAAAAAAGTGGTCTTGAATATGAATTCAACGCAAAATTGGGATGTACATGTCATGAAGGTCACACATTATCAAAAGACAATGAGACTATATGGATGCTTCAGCTTGATAAGGCTCAAAATCTCACCGATTTTGTCTACTGCTAGTCACTATTCTTTTAAAGATAATGCACATCAACTAATCACAAGAGCAAAAGTACATGCCAAAGTTGCTATGAAATTCTCTAGTCAATTCATTCTCTAATCATGATTAAATAATCTTTGAAGCAATAGCAAACGAGAAAATGTTCTTTTTTGTTTTATTCTTTCTCTCATTTTGATTGAAAACTTAAAAACAAACAAAAATAAACCAATAAAGAAACACATGTGCATAAAAAATAAAATAAATGCGAAAATTTACAAGCAAAGAAATTTACTTCCCTTGGGTTGCCTCCCAAGAAGCACCTTTGTTTAGGATCGCTGGCTTGACTCCTTCTCCTCACGTGACAAAATTATGATCTTCTGATGGCATATATGGTTCTTCAACGTGAGGTTCCCAGGATAGGGTCTTGGTTGATAATCGTTCCCATTTAGCTCCTTCCCTATCCTCAGACTTTTAATCTCAACTGAGTCCATGCACTCAGGAAATATTTCAAGCATCTCTTCAACTTTTTCTTCCTCGTTTAGTTCCTTCAGTTTGCTATGTAAAGGTGAAGATTTAATTTCAAAAGTAATGATGGACTCAGCACTTACCTTCAAACTAAATGATATGTCCTTTTCGACTTTGAGATCCGCCTCAACTTCTTCGACACAAGCAACTTCTTGACGATTGACCTCAAGATTCTCAAGCTCCTCATCATTTTGTAAAGTCCGCATAAATATCCATCGGGAACTTCTCAGCTTAGTTGCGTCCCTTTACTTTGTGATGCTAGGCAATTGATAGGTTCCGTCAATTGATCCACCTCGCTTGTCAAGTTCTAGATTATATAACTTGTTTCTTGCTGGAATTGCAAAGTGTTAGCAGTATACACATTAACTAATTCTTCTAAGGATGTACTAGAGTCTTGATAGGAAGTTTTTGGTATATACAGGAATTGTTAGGCTTCCTGCAAACTATCATGGAAGTAATTCGGCTGATTATCCCATCTATAGCAAAAGTTAGGTTGATTAGTCCAAACATTGTTATAGGATTGACAATATGAATTAAAGAAAAAACTACTCCCATCCATGTCAAATTTAATTTTTAAATTTCTTTATAAAAACAAAACAAAAATGAAAAGATTACGAAATAACTAAAAAGAAACCAATTACGAACAAATATATAAAAAACAACAAATCAATAATAAAAACTAAACACCATACTCCTCGACAGTAGTGTCGAAATTGAAATGTCCTTTGTAACGCTAGTCAAAATAAAATAACTAAACTAGTACTGTAACAGTGATGAGTCTAGGTCGATCGCACAGAGAGTGTATGAAAAGTTGTTGAAATGAAACTAATCGGTGTTTAGGAAAAATGGGAGGGGGTTAGGTTCGAAATAGGAAATAAAATAAAACTAACCTAATGAAAAAAATTAAAGATAACATGGGAAAAATGATAAAATTGGGGAATTTTGTAAGGATCCAGTTCTTTGGTTCAATCTCGACCTACACCCGAATTAAGCATAATTCATTAATTTGTAGTTCTTTTATCTGTCTTAGCAATTATGGGTCATCGATTAAAAACAAACTCTGTTAATCCCGATTTTTCCTTAGATCCTAGTTAATTAACCCTAGCTATCGGGAAACCTAGAATAAGTTCTCCAAGTTTATCAAGACAACCACCTTATGAATCAGAAAAATGGACCAATCTAGGTAATAATCACACAAGCTCGGATTATTTAACTTATGTTATGTTATCTCTAATGATTCAGAACCATTAGTTGCTACAAATGAATCAAGAATACAACGATTACGCATTGCATTTGATTCTAGCAATAGGTTTTTATGAAAAACGATTCAATAGAGCATTAAAATCATCATCATTCAAATACTCAAGCAATCCATATAAGATAAAATAATCATTTTCTAATGAGAGAAAGAAATAACAAAACAACAAAAAAATGCTTAACCCAGGTTGTTAGTGTCGATATCGCCTTTGAACAGGTGTCGAGAACTTAGCCATTATGAAAATTTTCCTAACTAAAACCCCCTTCGATTCCCTTCTCACAGCCGCAAGCTTTCTTTCTAGCTACTTTTCACCGATTTGACAATTAAATTCTTTGTTCCACCTATTATTTAATCTTTTTTTCTTTTTTCTCTACTGCACTAAGCTCCCTCTGTGCTGCCACTCTTCTCTATTTCTATCGCCACTCCTTTTTACTGTAGCTGATGTGACAAATTAACTTCAATGGCCCAAGCTACTATACATCTAACTTAAAACCTCACTCACCTTCTGTTTGGCCAAATAACTGTGTTAAATACAGACGTCATTTGTGTGAAATGCAGACGTCATCTGTGCAAAATGCAGACTGTGCTTTGATGCTTAGTGTTGTCGTTTTTCTCATGGCTTTCTCCTCATGCGTTGTTTTCTTCTTCATCCGCTATTGATTTTTTATTCATTTTTCTAGTAAGCACTTTTAATTCTTCTTCTTTGTATTTTGATTTTGTTTTTCTTCTTGTCTTTTAATTTTATTCTTCTTGCTCCACGAAGACAATTTAATTTTCTTCTCCTTTCTCCACGAAGACAAGTAAAAAGTAATCTTCTAAAAACTACCCAAATGTAGTGCTTTCAACTCACTTTAATTTCTTTGCTTCCAAATTGTACCTAAAATCATATATGAATTAAAGTGAGTATGTTAAGCATTTTCAAATCATTAATTGCTAAGTGTAAATAATTAAATGTATCAACAATTAAACATATATCAATAAGCAATTGCAGAGAGATCCTAATTGTGAGTTAATTATCCTTAGGATTGCTTCAAATCAAATTGAGTAGTTCGGAGTAGTTTCTTAAATTTTATCTATTTCAAATGGGATTACTTGATTAGGTTCTGAGAGAGGGAAATGAAAACCTTTAGACATCTAGGATCAAGCATAGTTTAATTCACAAGGTGAAGGGAAGACAAAACAAGGATAGAATAATCCTTAAATTTCCATCATTGAGTAAATGAAATTTCATTATTATCTTTTTATTATTGAATCATTAGGTTTTGTTAGTTTACTTTAATTTTCAGTTAATTCATTATTTTGATACCTTAGACAAAGTTTAATTCAAATTGTTAGGTGACTATATTCAATCCTCATAGGATTGACATCAATTGTACTATAATATATGACTTGTGTACTTACAGTATAATATAAAACAAGCAAACAAGTTTTTGGCACTATTGACGGGGATTACAATTTTGTCATCTTATCTAATTTGAATTCTTTTGACTTAAGGAATTTGATACTTTTCTTCTTATCTAATTAAAGTTTCACGACCATAAGATCAACAAGGAGTTCAAGTAATATAAAATATATCCAAACTTCTGACATTACCAAGTAAGAAAGGGAAATTCCAAAAGTGAGATGCCAAGAAGCAATAGAAACGACAATGGTGGAGGAAACAAATCAAGGAGAACATTAAAGAACCTTTATGGACTTAATGAGGCCAGGTCTCAATGTAAATTAACAAGAGATAATATATCCACCAGTCCATACTAATACATTCTAAATCAATCCAACATTGTTGAATATGCTGCAAATTATCTTCCAATTTTATAAACTAGCCAATAAGAATCCCAATGCTTATTTAGCTAACTTCTTGGAGATTTGCGACAAACTAAGATATAATAGGTTGAAGAAAGATGTAACCAAGATGAGGCTCTTTTCCTTTACACTTAAAGATCAAACCAAAGTGATAAATACTTATTTGACTATAATTATACACCCATATTCAATTTTTTTATATTTTTTAGTTTTGATATATTTGGTAGTTAATTCGCTCTAAGTGCATTTATAGGATATAGTTGCCTTCATGGACCAAAAGGAGAAAAATTCAGATGAAATCATAGCATGGAACAAAGATTTGAAGAAACTAAGGACTTACACTATCGTGTACAGTAACTGTGTAAGTCTTTATAAATGTTTGAAGATTGAATAATTTTAGCTCTAGTCATGTGGAGATACAAGCCCATATATGTTGATATAAACAACTATGTATATTTCCTATGTAAGTCTCAATGCTCGTGGGAAGTTACAAATTCAAGTAGTTTTGGAGATACACAATCACTCATATGCCTGTGTAAGTTAACCATGTATATCCCAAAATAGTTTTTTCTATAAAAAGACATAAGTGGATGCAAACTAGAGAGAGCTAAGTTATTAAGCAATTTTGAGTCATAAGAAACCTAGAAAGGTGACAATTATGATCATGGGATGAGAAAACATCAAGAATATGTCAAGAACATGACTTGATATTTTATTCAATGCAATTATATTGATTGATTTATTCCAATTCAATTATGCATTTTTTTCTTGTTCTAATATATCCATAATATTAATGCATGATTTGAATTCATACGATTAAGATTAAAAATCCTCTTATATGAATAGATCTAATATATTTGGAAGGAGTTGCATGTAAAACTAAAGATAGGCCAACATAAATCCTCTGGAATAGTGTCAAACCGAATAGCGAAATTCACAAATCAATAACGCAATCCTAGGGTTATAAATAGAAAGATTTATGAAAATCAACAGATGGAATAGTTGTTAATAGTCTTGAGAAACATAATATAGGAATTTCCACAGTCTAATAATCAATAATATAATTTCATGATAAAAGGTTAATATTTAAGGAATCTTAGGGGGATTCATTACCTAAAAACTATTATTTAATATTGATTCTTCTTAGTATTTTCCTTTGTTTTGCGTTCAGAATAGTTTTAAATCTTAGTTTGCTTATTTTGTTTAATATTTAAATAAAAATGAAATTCGATTCATAATTTAGGTAATAGAAAAAGGATATTTACTAATACTTAAAGTCTTCGTGGGATTGACCTATACTTATGCTAACTACAGTTACATCATGCACTTATAGTAATTTTTAATATTAATATAAAAACAATATCAATCAAGTTTTTAGTACTATTGTTAGGGACTAGTAATATTAGGAAAGCCAAGATTTTATTACACTAGCCATTTTATTTTATTTTATTTAGTTTTTTCTCTATTTTATTTGATTTGATTAACTTGTTATTTTTCTTTTTTTCTTATATTGAATTTTCAGTTTATGACTTGGAATAATTCAGTTGATTAACAAAGATTCAAAAATCGAGAGAACAACACAGAAAAATCTTTACACAACACTCTAACCAAGCTAAATAAAAAATGTACCCTAGTTGAGTAATTGTGGGACATTCATGTCAAGGTATTTGCCTTCGCGTTAAAAGACCAAGTGATTGTTAAAGAAAATCTAAAAAATGGTGATTGTAATAAAATTAAACCAACTGATCTTTTAAAATAACAAGAATTTTCACGAAAGGATACTTCGTGATAATTTACTTCTTTAGTTGATCAATAATAATGAGTGCATGCTTACAGGTTTTATAAGAGCATGAATAGGGTATCAATATTTTGATTGATATGTGTATTCCATAATGAGTGCGTGCTTACAGGTTTTATAGGAGCATGAATAGGGTATCAATATTTTGATTGATATGTGCATTCCAATCAAAGTAATTGACATGAATGGAATAAGTTAATGTGTTGGAACTTTTTCAATAGTTGATGTTTGAGGTTAAGTTAATTTCAGGAGATCTGATTCCATTGAACCATTATTATAATGTTGCTATGTGTTTTGTTTATTTTTTGGTTTTATTTTTTCTTAGGAATAAACAAATATTTAAGTGTGGGGATGTTTGATAAATAATTAATTGACTATATTTATATACTCATTTTTAGTGTGTTTTGCTTAGTATTTGAGAGTCTTATAGTCTTTGTGGTACTTATTATGTTTCAGGTGTATTTTTAGGTGATAATTGCCTTTATAGACCAAAATGGTAAGAATTCATGTGAAATCAAAAGTACAATGGAAGAATAAAAGCAACCTTGGAGTTACATGGCTGTGTATAGGGTCCATGAAAGTCACTGTAAATGTGTAGAGCTTCAAAGATGTTATTTATGCCTATGTGAAGATACACACCTGTGTATGTTGACATACACAACCGTGTATATGCCCATGTAAGCTTCTGTGACCTTATAAAGTTATGATTGAGAGGTTTTTGGAGATATATGGTCATTTACATGGTTGTGTAAGTGACCGTGCATATTCCAGAAAACCTAGTTTTTGTTATAAAAGGATATTATGAAGGCTATACAAAGGGATGCAAATTTCAAAGTCGATTGGGACACCAAAAAAGAAAAAAAATAAAAAAAGGTTGCATATCATAAATAAGATCAAAAGTGGAAACATTAAGATCAATTTTAACATTCCAGATTTTTCAGATCAAGTCTTCAATTTGATTTCATTCTGTTCTCTTTTTCTATTTCATTACCTTGTATGCCAAATTTGAATATTTGTGTTTTAAACATGATTGCAGGTTGTTAAATCTATATTAGAGTTTTATTCTTGAATTGTTTTGTAAAATTTTTCCTTGCTGAATCCAATATATTACTGCTTTGTGATATTTTTTGTGCATATACTTAATTTAAATAGAGAGGTTGAATCGAGATATTTATATGAAGTTACACAACGAGAGTTAGTACCTTAATAGACTTACAAATATCAGGTTAATAAGCAATTGAAGAGAGATCTTAATTGTGACTTAACAATCATTAAGATTGCTTTAAATCCAATTAAGTAACTAGGAGTAGTTTTGAGAAATCTAGAGATTGCAGCTCAACTTTTATCTATTTTAGTTAGATTACTTGATTAGATCTCAAGAGAGGGTAATAAAAACATTTGGATATCTAGGATCAAGCATAGTTGAATTCACAAGGTAAAGGGAAGACAAAACAAAGATAAAATAATCCCAAAGTTTCCATCATTAAGTAACTTAATTTCTTTGTTATATTTTACTTGTTCAATCATCAAGTTTTGTTAGTTTACTTTAATTTTTCGTAAATTCAATCTTTTATTACCTTAGACAAAATGTTATTTAAATTGTTATGTGACGATACTCAATCTTTATAGGATTGATATTAATTTTACTATAATATACAACTCGTTTACTTACTGTATAACATAAAACAAGCAAACACTAGGTGAAGAAGTTGCCACCATATCTCAAATCCATGACTTCAATATCATTGACATAATATTTTAGACTAGTGTTTTAGTTGCTTAAGCTAGAGTTACTATTAAAATTACCCATAACTATCTAAAGGACAGTAATAGATGAGTGAACAACCCTTAGGATATTCCAAAGATCTTTCCTCTGGTAAGATATGTGAGAACCATATACTTAATGACATATGAAATTTAGCATTGCCTTGAATCAAGCTTACTTTTTTATGCAGTAGTTGATTAGTCATTATGCTGAGGGGGATTTGTTCCTAATATAAATCAAATGCTGAAAGAATCCTCCCATTATGGTGATATTGATGGTTGAATTGCATACTCCATTCCTTGCTCACAAAAATCTAATACTTAAGCTTATCAAATTTGATTTGTAGATTCCAAAACAGTAACTATCATTGGTTTTTATTAATTGAATATGATCTTCCACTACTTACTTTTAAGGTAATTATTGCCCCTAACATTTTTAGTAAACAATGGCATTAGGAACTTAGTTAGCTCCTAAAGCCTTTAAATCTCCATTTCCTCGCAATTTTCTTCCTCCCTGGACTAATGAAAACTTCCTCCAGAGGGAAGCTAGGTTGGTTTAATTTTGAGCTAATAGAGAGTTGGATTTAAATGAACCCCAAGCCATCTCCTAATTAATCATGTTGGATGGTTTATGGTTCATCTTCTAATTATTGTGTTGAATAACATTTTCCTACATTACTATAGGGCACTCATAGGCAGCTTCCTTTTAAGTATCGAGTCAGTCCTTACCTTCCTCCACATAAGCAAGAAGTTTATTCCATTAGCTCCTAATAATCCCCTTATTAAATTTCTTTCCTATAAGATTCCAGATTTCCTTTGATATATCTGAGAGGGTCTCTTAAGATAGGATACTTTAATTGTGCCTTATACTAGAGAGTCTCCATCCGCAAGTCTTAAAATCAGATATGGTGTCCCTATTGCATATGAACTCATTCGGATTTGGTCTAATTTCTCTCCATATCCCCTTAAAATCTTTCTGTAACATTATTAACAACAAAATTTAATGGTGTTGAAATGGATTTCTTAATTATGTTTAAAATATTTTTAAGAAGCCCTATAAAAGTAGGTAACATTTGAACTTAGTGTTCCATTTTTTAAAATTTTAAAAAGATCAACCTCTAAAAATCATTTAAAGGATTTCCTATTTAAATATTTTTTAATTTTTCATTGTAAATGTTTTAAATTATTCTTAAAACCTAAATAAACTTTTATGTCATAATTCTAACTATTAAATTTGTTAAACTTGACTTAGCAAAGAAATTTTCCTTAAATATTTTCAGAAACTTTTAACCAAAAGTGTTTGGACAATTTTTAAAACTTAAATAAATTTTTAATGCAACAATTTCAAGTATTGTATTTTTAGAGGGGTAACATCTTAATTACAAACTATGTTTGGCCTAATTTCTATTTAAAGCCTGATCAAATTCAAGTAGCCTAAAAACTAAATGGTTTAAGAGTGAAAATGACGTTGTTTTAATCGATTGGTTCTTTAACCATGAAACAAAACATCATTTGGTTAAATTTTAACAAAATAAGGATATTTTGTCTAACCTAGTTTAAGTCAAACCGAGCCAAACCTCTTAAGTCCAAGCCTAATTTAAAAGTCAATCAACTCAAGTTTCCAAATCTAAATTGTTAACCCTATATTTGTTTATTTTTTATACCGATAAGTTATAATCTTTCAATGAACTAGTACTCCTTCCACATTCTTCCACTTATCTCTACTTTCTTAGGCTGAAAAATATACAAATAATCCTTAACCTTATCTTTTGTAATGATATTAAGTGTGATGTAATGAGAAGTGTAAAGCAGCACAAATATCTTATTCAATCAACTCATTGTTTGATTAACGAGGAAAATGATGATGTCATTGAAAATAGTAGTAATACTCATCATATATTATGCTTTTTATAATTCATGTTCTGATTTGAGTTTTTTTATAAAAAAAAACATGTTCTGATTTGAGTTAAGCTCAGTAAAACAGTGGACTAGAGCGACTAATACTTGTGAATATGCTCTCCACAACCTTAATGTCTTGCCATCGTGCACTGGGGATGACTGTAAACCATATCTAGACAAAGAAAGAGAAAATAAAAAGAAAATTTGGGTGGAATTTGAATGCAATGTTCTTGTGGCATTCTGGACCAACCACTTTCATGGTTGGCTTATGAAGCTTATGATTGTTTCTTAATAGATAGCTTGGATTTTGGAATTCCTGGCCACTTCTTTGCATAAGCTTGTTAACTATAGAAAATGGACCGCACCCCATTCTTGACCTCTTAAACAGACTTTTGGGATGGCACATTGCTCCTGTTCTCGGTTTCTAAAATGACCTGCTTTACACAGCTTATTTATTCTTTTCGACATCGGAGCCGTCGCATAGTCCAAATCAAAGAAATGAAAGATGAATTCTTTTAGAGAAATGAAAGAAAAGCAAACATGATTCCTCATATCCCAAGAAAAGAAAATAACTAGACTGCAGGATCGGAATCACAGGATTAATCATTTGAGAATAATAATCCCCATCATTTTTTCCCAGAGCTAGTCCAAGATTTTCTCACTTATATCATTCAATTATTCTTTTGGACTTAATAAATAAAAATCATTCCAGCTTTTACAGTGAAAAAGTAACAAACAACACAATCTTCGATACCAATGTTTTTCCCATTCAATTCTCTTCCCATCAAAAGCCCAACACACCTGACACTTTAACAGTCTTTCCATGCCCACTTTCTCCGATGACCATCCGTTCTCTCTCTCTCTCTCTCTCTCTCTCTCTCTCTCTCATGTTGCCTATTAATGTCCATGAGAACCAAAGAGCACAGTAGGTCCACTAAAAGTCTTGACACTTCTTCTAATCTAATCACTTTCTCATAAACAACCAAGAATGAAGACTTTTTCAATGCTTCTCTCGCTCTTACCTCTCTTATCTTTACTTACTCAACCTTCTCAATCCAGCACAATATTAGTAGATGGTGTTTCAGAATGGAAAAACCCCGTTGTTCACATAGGAGACTGCATCAGTAAGTACTTATACTCTCCACTATCTACTGATTTACCGACTTCTTTTTAGATGACAACTAACATTCTTTTTCTTTTCTACTTCTTACCATATTCTTCCTAGTTTTTCAACACCAGTATCACTACAACCTCTACATTTTCCAGAACCAAAGAGCCTTTAACATCTGCAACTTCACTCAAGCGACACTTCTCACCAAGCTCAATTCCACCTCTTATACGGTATCTTCCTCTCTCATATTCTCAGTTTGTATTTGTATAATGCACAAAAAGGTTAGAAGTTGCAAAGCCTGAGAAGCATTAATTACCTTTAACAACGAGAAATGGCTCAAAATTCAAAGATTTGACGTAATTCTAAACATGTCTTCCAGTTCTTGTAGTTACTCAATTTTCCAAGTTTAACTGTTCTGTCAAAGAAATTTTAGTAAGTATGGCTACATATATAGTACTCTTAATTTTCTTCATATCTCTCTTCCCTTTTCACGTCTCAACTTTCTTAAAACTGAAACTAACAGTCATATTCTTGTTCATCAAAATGAAAATCAAAGTGGCAACCATCACGCCCTGGTTTTTTCTACTTCACATTCCACAATGGCTCTCTACACTCCTGCAATCAACAATCTCTAAAGCTCGCTGTAAAGGTCTCTCCAGCGTCACCGCCACCACCATCACAACAACTCCCTCCAATGGCGTCTCCAGTTCCATCACCGGTTTCTGGTGGTGTGATACCTTCTTCTCCGGCATACCCATGGCCCTTCCGTCCGCGACAACCAGCAGCTTCTTCGCCAAGTCCGGTGCCAACAACAGTAGTGCCAGATAAAGGAGGGATGCCATTTATAAATAGTAATCCAGCCGTTCCTTTGCCCACCGATGAAATCGACTCTACCACTATCAGACCGTTGCCAGCCTCTGGCCACCATCAACAGGTATTTTTGGGTAATCATTTTTTTTTGGGTAATCATCAACAGGTATTTCATTCTCTCTTACCGTACTATGTACTATAAACTATGCTATATATCTACAGATATACTGCTAAATTCCCTTGAATTATGAATTTGTTCATGTGCAAACTTTGTAGCCAATGTCTTTTAGTAATGCTCTTCCATTTAATGGTGCCACAAATCTCATCTAAATGAGAGTAACAAAAAAAAGTTTATAATGCAATAAACAATGTAATTGCATATATATGAAACTTAAGATGTTTTTAAGCTAACGTCATACATTATTTTGTTCTTCTTCCTTCATATAGATATCCAAGTAAACAAGTGTCACGTTTATTGTTTGAAAATCACATTTTGATTTCATGTGCTTGTTTTTGGTTATGAAGTTAAAGGTACTACTAAGAAATAAGAACATGACAAGTTTTGTCGAGTATACACTGCAATGGAGCTTAATTCAATTTTATGCATACAAATGAAATGGCAAGTTTTATGTGCTCCAGTTGAAAGAACGTTATGTGTTTAAAATTGCTTCGGGGGCATTGCAGGTGGCAGTGGGGTTACATGGAGTTTACGTGACTCTATTTCCCGTGATTTTGCTGCTGCAGTGAAAAGGAGTCAACAATAGGCCTCCGGAGAAAAAAAGTAGAGTAGGCCAAGTCTGGACCAACAGTACTGTAGTTGATGAGTTTAAAGTAGCTTGATGATGATAATCATTATTATGTAAACCTTTAGACCCTACTTATGCAATCAATTGCTGCCCTTTTCTTCTTTCTCTTTATCCAAAAAAAAAAATCATTCAATAGGATATTTTTTATGTACTTGAATGGAGAAATTTGAAGTGCCCATATCAGCAGGCCAACTTTTGGGTGAAAGATGGGTTTTTATGTGATATTGTAGGCGTACAATAAACGTAATCACCAACTCTGGTGTATGCATTCCTCTATCTACATAAATTGCCTACTAACTAACTTCAACCTTTTACCGACTTGTCTTTATGCCGGAAAATTGGGATCGGATCAGATCCCGAATATAACGGAATAATTACGAAATTTTTTAATATTTTAATTTCCTAAAAAACAAATTACTTTAATTCTATAAAACGATTAAAAATTAAAATATAATAAAACATAAATCTTAATTCGTACTTTATCTCGAAGCTTGATCATAATCTTGTTATCTCCCTCGAACAGTTTTCGAAATCGATCCATCTTAACCACTGTAGTTGTACAAGTTCTTAGCCTCTAATAATATTCACATAATAAGTTGAGAGAACTCTATAGTCTTACAGAGAGAGTTAAGCAATAAGTGCTAGCTCCATTAGAGCTTAAGTTTATTTACAACTAGTTTTGAACATTTTAGTAATTTAATTTCAATTAAAATTACAAATAATTCTAATTAAATATCAATTATGCCAAAATAAGAACCAATATCTCATATTGATCTTTAGTTATTAAATATCTCATATTTAATCATAAAGTTTCTCAAACTTTACAATCAAGTC
>JANIIA010000006.1:25274331-25285668 GCA_027478495.1 Erythroxylum alaternifolium | reverse complement strand
TATAACTAGATGAAAAACTTGAACTTCCTTACTGTTTTTATTCTCCAATACTCATAATCTCCGAAATCATTAATGATGGTCAATCATTATGAATCATTATGACCGGATCGACCAAGAGAGTGGAGGCCTTCAGTACGGCCATGAACAATTCTATGAAACACCTCTCTGACTTGCCTCTCCAAAGGGTCTAATCCATCTTTTATTCCTTCACAAATCGATCTCAACTCTTGCGCTCTTTGCCTCACTTCTCCCTTCTTCTCTTCCGTCAAAGGGAAATGAGCTGTATCAGCCAATTCATTCATCAACCTCGTCGATTTATCCATCCAATCAATCTCCCTCAACAACCCACACGCACTTCTCCTATCCCGTTTCCTCGATTCTTCCAATACCCTATCGTGCAAAGACATTATGGGACCAGCCCATTGGAAATTTCTCGGAATAGAAAAGTGAACTTGTAAACCCCTGTCCTGGCAAGGAATCGCCGCCACCAGAGACCACATCACCACCAACAAAATCGAGCTCATGGTATAAACCGCCACCGCAATTCCACTCGTCGCTACAATATCATTCGCCTTCGGCGCCGCCAGATTGTTTCCAATTGCTTGGAGCTGTTTGGACGCAGACCACGACCTCGACACGCTCCACGACAAGGATCTAAAATGTCCAAGGGTTCGATGGTGCTGGTCTCTCGACGACGGGTTTTGCCGTCCAAATGACCGGTTCCTGTGTGCCAGACCTGTGGGGGACTCCCTGTCGTCGACCATCGAAATGGATAAGTCAACCAACGCTTTCTTCGCGCGGCGAAACTGGCCCTCTCCAAGAAATCTCTGATTTTCCAAGGCGCAGAGAACAATGTCGAGAAGCTTCTTCCACTCTCTGATCAGCTCAATCCCGTCGCGGACCGCATTACATACGTCCAGGGCCTTGACACTCCGTTCGAAAAAGTCGTGAAGCAACCGGTCCAAGGGCTGTCGATAAGCGAGGGACCTGTTGTTAAACAATATAAGTCTAAAATCCTCTTGGCAACAAATGAAAGCATCTAAAAGCTTCCTGATCCAAGAAAGCGAGAGTAGCTCCTGCGAGCCCACAGCAGAAAGGTCGGTGAATCGGTCGTTGACCTTCTTTTGAAAGGCGTCGAGCTCCAAGTAGAGGGTGGAACGTTCGTGAGTCTCTCCCATGGCATGTATCTGTTCACGTCGGAGGCTCAAGAGTGATCGCCCGAACGCCGCCGCAGCCGAACCTGGAAAATCCGCCGTTGCTGGCATTATAAGATTACATAAAGTAGCATCAATAAGAAAATTAACGGATTTGGGGGAGGAAGAGAAAAAGACAGTTGATTTGGGAATGAGAAACCCTAGAGGGAAAGGGGGTAAATATAAGTTTGGATATGGGATGGGCACTCGGTACTTGGCCGCGTCTGCTAAAAAGAGAGAACGTTAATTGTTAAAGCTTATGGTTTAACAAAGCGTCTGCCAAAATGTAACGTTACACGCGCCACCTTTATGGAAACGCAAGCCAAGGCCCAAGGTATTATATTATACCTATTTATGTACGGATCGAATCAGGACCGTTTAGATTTGTGACTATGTTTTGGGTTTGTACTTTGTAGAGCCTCAACTGTTTGGGTCTGTTGCCGCGTAATTTGCAGAGAGACTTGGTCTTTAGTTCAGCGTACAAATTCGGGCCTTCATTGTCGTTGTAGAAGCCGAAGAGAGAGAATCATAATGGCGAAATTCCCCCATCTCATTTCACACGATATTCCTACATCCTCCTATTGATTTGACTTGATTTGATTTTCTCTTAAAATTTATGCGAAGAAAAAGACAACGTAATATATAAAATTGAAATTATAACGACAAATACGTCAACAGGACGTGACCGGACTGAAAAGGAAGAAAAGACATAATATTAATAATTTCCGGTGAGGGAAGGGATCATCTTTAATGAAAAAATTTACTTTTGTTCTTATGTTCGTCGCGGTTAATGTTGGCAGTTCAAATTATTTCTCAATTAGTTGGATTTTTGTGGTTGGTGAATATTAAAAACCTGTGATTGGTGACATGGGATCAACAACAGTAACTAAATAAATAAGTAAGAAAATGAAATCAAATTAAATATTTGTAATAAACCTATACTGGTGAATATTTTGCTTTATATTTTTACAGTTGCTGTAATAAACTGAAGCAAATCAAATTATTTCCTTCCTTCTCTTTGGAATTTCTCTCCCTATTCTTCTTTTCTCCAAATTTACCTTTTTTATTATTCTTGAAAATTTTATAATTAATTTTCGGCATGATAAATTCACTACAACACTTGGTATCAGAGTAGTCGAACCTTTGACCATGAGATAGATCAACGACGGAAGGTACTTAAAGATCGAGGTGAGTTATTAGAGGGGAATGTGAAGAGTCCAACTAAAGTATTAACTCGAAATAAAAAACATTGCTGAAAGTTAAAATCAAGCAGATAAGCAAGAAATGGAATTAGGTTAATTGAAACTGATTTTTATATATCTTGAAAAAAATAATACTAATAAAAATTTTTAAGGTAAGTGCATTTGTTGTTTTTTATAGTATGGTTTAAGTGATTTTGAGTATTGATCCTTTGATGATCATAATTATTAGTACCAATCATTCTCTTATTAACTAATCTAATAAAATGAGTGATTAATTTTAAAAGAGAAAATTAAGTAAGCTAAAATAACTAGTAAGAAACAATCAGTCAAAGCAATAGATAAGACTAACAACCAATAAATAAATAAGATCTAGATGAAAAATTCCCCAATAGACCCTTCTTATGCTCGAATTTATTCTAATTTAATGCTCAATCCTAGTTTCTTAAACAAGTAAAAATTTCAAAGGTATAACTATATTCTTTCTTTAGACATAACTTCTATCCTTAAGTTGATTGACTGAAAGTTCTCACTGATCATGACCTCGAAAGAATGTATCAATTTGTTGTATGAATTCTTATAAAGGTTTTCACTATAATATAAAAGAGTTATATGATACTTGATCTAAATTCTTATGTGACGCTCACTATTCATGCTTTGATCTAATCATATATATGAATCTTCTGCATTCATTACTTTAATTCTTATATATGAAATTCGAAGTTGAATCTTCTACATTTGTTACTTTAACACAATAAGCAAACATGAATAATTTTCAAGAAAAATTAGAATCTTGCATTAATTCAAAGAAAGCAATGTAAACAATTCTAAGGTTCATCTCATCTAAATTTATATCCCAATTTAGTTCACAAATAAACAAAAATCTAACAATAAATAACAAAGAAAATAAGATAAAACAATGAGTTCTCATGGATTTTGGATCTTGATATTCTTGGTTGATTCTTAATGGACTTTTTGCTCTTCTCCAATATTGCTTCCTCCGTGATTTGTTCTTAAATCTCCTCTAGCCGTCCTCTCATCCTTGAACCTTTCTTGGATCCAATTTTAACTAGTTTTTGGTCCTCCTAAAAGGCTCTCCTTTCTTTCTTTTGAGTCTCTCTCCTTTTAATGCTAAGAAACCCTAAACTTTTGACCAACATAAGACTAACATAGGCATAGATTAATCTCATATTGCTTTATTACTCCCTAGACTTCTTTTCTATAACAAAAACGCTTTTGCTGTGATACTAAAAATGGAACCATATTTAAGGTTTGTTCCTCTATGTGGCAAATTATTAGAGAAGAAAAATATACATAGGTTAGACATAGGTTAAGCATGGGGCCTTATTTGGGCCATGTTTCTTCATTTGACAAGTTTACAAAGAATCATTATGCACCATTAATCTATAAAGGTTAAGCACAGTATCATGTAGTTGTCATTTTGGTGAATATAGGGCCATGTTTAAACCTTATTCATGTAAAATCACTCTAAAACTTCTCCAACTTGCCTAAATTCACACATTCTTTATTAAAGAGCTAAAATAAAACCTTTAAATAAAATATAAACTAAATTAAGTACCAATTCGTATAGAAGTCATCAAAACACAAGCAAAATAATTTTAAAATCATGATAAAAATATAGAGTAATTAGAACTTATCAAATTCGCCCATATGTAAGCATTTTTTTTGTCCCTAGAAAATTCAATCTCATCATTCATAACTTAACAAATCAATGATATCAATTAAGATTCTCTATCCAACATCCAATTGTAAAGTTCATCAGATTGTTAGGCATTTAGCTACTTGTATCAAGTTGTAAGTCAATTCAATTCACTCCTTAATCCTTCAAACCTTAATGCAATTTATAAAATTCAACATAATGCATAAAATGAACAGGTAAGAGAAAGATGCTTCGAATTTTAAACATTTTATAACCTTTATTAAATGAAAAGTAAAAACACTAAATTAAAATAATATAAGAGCATTTAAAATAGTTACACATCATTTAATATTGCATAAAAGTTCTATTTCAAAACTAATGCTAGTGTGGATATTGGTATAGTGTTGATTCTCTTGCGTAACTTATGAGGACATGTTAACTCTTAATTTTAAGCATTCTAAGACTCCATCTTTGTACCTAAATTTTTTTAATTCTTTTCTTCCATTGTTTCCTTTATATTGAGAATGAATTGTTTTGATTTTGCTTTCACTATGTTTAATGGCTGGAAACACTAGTTAATATTTTAATTATTAATGCATGATTTAATTATTTATTAGTTAAATTTACTCTTTTTATTCTTAATTGTTTATTTTGTAATTGACCACCATAGATTCAATCACAAAGATTATATAAAAGAGTGAGAGGTGAAATATGATTTGTCAACTAGGAGAATAAACAGTTTAGCTTAAGAGAACGAAAGTAACCTTGACTAATGTGATAAACAAATAAATTAACTATGCCTAATAAATTTGATTAGGTCGAATTATGCATCGAGAGGTGGTAGTTTTCTAATTGAGTATACTTATGTGCCTCGAGAGAGAGTATATATAATTTAGGTTAATTTTTATTTAAACCTAGATAATTAATATAGCATGATAATTGGAATTCCATATAAGTGGACCTTAAAGCCCTATTGTTTGTGTTGAGCCAGGGGAGTTTCCGATCGAAGCTTTGATAATAACAAAACATAAGTACTAGTAACGAGTTCTAATGTTGTTAATGAGAATGAATATGAAAACATAAGTTTTAAAGTGGATTGGTGTAGATCAAGCATAGACATGTTTGCTTTGATTAACGATTTTCCAATGACCACAATGTGTTTTGAAACAGATTTGTTGTTTAATAGTATCAAATAATAGTTTATGAAATAATTTAAGAAACTTATTTCCTAGAAGAATATGCTTTCCTGTATCATAAAAATAAAAGGGTGAACATTTGATTAAAAGTGACCCAAAGAGGATTTGGGGTTGATTAATACCTCTAGACAAATGTATCTTATTATTAGAAATATTTAATCCTAGTATAAGTTTTAATGTTTCATGATATTACAAAAGAAAACAACTAGCTTTTCATAAGCAAGAATTAGCGCCACTATCTATATAAGAAGCAAAATATTCAGCTATATCATTTTTACAAGTTAGCCCAATGCAAATATAAAGACTAATATTTATCTAAGAATATATATTATATTATTGTTACAAGATAGCAGTAATCCATATTGAGTTATTTTATAAGGTGGAATTCATTCGATAAAACTAATTCCTAGCACTATTTTTAAGTTGAATCCTTCATTTTCAACTAATAATCTTGTAGGTATATTACTATCTCCTATTTTAATACTGGTTTCTACTGCAGTATCTACTTGATATACTGATAAGATTCTTGGCAGTATGTACTTGATACACTTCACCTTTGAAATTTATACATTGACAAGATTCTTTTAGTTGACAACTTATTGTTAGATTATGATTAATATAACTTCCACTGACACCACTAATATCAGTAGTATCTATTAAGATATTACATAGGGCATAGCTTATACCATTAAAGTATTCTCTCTTAATTTTATAATTATAACTTACCTTTCTATCTGTTCGTATTTTAAGGCATTAGCATATCGTTTCTAAATAAGATAATCGAGGTAACAATTTATTGTTAAAAGTTATCAAGGGTTTTTGTTATAGATCTAATGACAAATAATTTTAGAAAATCAATAATATCTTTCTGTTTCAAGTATAATGAGTATTTGACAAAGCATAAGATATCATACATGTTGTAGTAGAATATGGTCTAGTTTGTCTTTAATTAAATCTTTTCTTCTAAAATAACCACATTTTCCGTATTTCCCTTTAGTTTTCTTTTTTTTCTTTCCTTTCCAGAGTAGAAGGATTACAGATTTTTAAAACAAGAATGCAACAAAACCATTGGACGCAAACTAACCCCAGAAGTGCAAAAAAGGAAAGAGTCCCTCCAATAAGCACAGCTGCTCTTCGCTTTCTGGTATTCGAAGTTGCACATTAACTTCATTTGACCACCCCAATCTACAGATACCTAGAAAGAAAACTCACTTAGCAACTAAATGTTCTAATTTTTACCCGTGGTTTCTTTTCTTCTATTCACATGCCAGTTTGGTGTCAAAGCTGCTTAAACATATGGCGAAGGCCTGAAATGCAGACAAGGGATATCGGTAATCCATGGTAAACATATCTTTGCCTATCTTACCAAACTGCAAAATTATCTTGTCGTGATCGGATTGAGGAGGCTGCGATGACGCTGCTGCATCAGCAACAGGTTGTGTTGCAGCAATCAGCTGGAAATTCTTTACAGAGGCAACAGCCACCCTCCCATGGAAATTGAGGCACCAGAACTGCAACTGCTCATGTCATCTGGGAGCCTTGTTCTTGAGGACCAAGGGCCTCCCTTTTCCATCTTCATCTCGGGACCCACAAATATCAGAGAACTGGGAACTACTAAACTCACTAAGTTATCAACTGATTTTGAGAAGGAAATACTCCTAAATAAATCTTCAAGGGGGCAGGGAATGAGTTCTGGCTGACCCGGGACACAACCACCTGGCTTTAACGATCATGCAGGGACTGCATACATTGTGCAGTGCATCCTTCACGGACCCCTTGTGCCAAGCACATTTAGCTCATATGTGACCTGAGCAATATTGTAATTGCCAGTGGGTACCTTTGGAGAAACTTAAAGAATAGAACCTACGACTTCGGCCGGGTGGTGAGAGCTAAGAAGTATTGTACGGAGGCTGAGTGTCATAGAAAATGAACTTGGTGCCAAGAAAATTTGACCTGAAATAGGGACAAGTATGCATGTCATGGCACATAACTTGAAATGCAAACATAATAATTCATAAAACCACCATCATAACCAACAAAGCTCAGTTCATCTTTCAACTAGATAAGTTGGAACTAAAATTCTCAGTTCATTGCCCCATTTCTTCATTGACAGCTCTGAAATTGGCCGCAAGATGTTGAAAAATGAGCCAAAAAACTGTTAAACAAACTTATCACTATTTATATCTGAAATTTGAAAAATAAAGGAATGCAAGTGAAGTTCATATGAGGGCTTCTATCATTACTTTTATTCATATAACAAATGACAATTACACATCCACATAGCACCAACAACCACATCTTTCAAGCACATAAAAGACGACTATTCTTCTCAAGCAGGCAAACCAAACCTGGAGCCCTTTGCCATACATGTCAACAAAATTTGTCTTTGGTAACATTTGTTTTCAAAATAATAGTAAAGAACATTAACATGTAATCTTTGCGAAATTCACAAACATATTGGCATCCTTATTTACTTTTTGTGATATCCACACCAGTAATCAAAACTAAGCAAACACTATGAGTACGAACTTTTGCATAAAGTTGGGAACAGTTTCAATTTGTCGATTGGATGGGTAAAGATTAATAATTTCAAAATTTTCCTCTTTAATACGATGGTAAATGAGTACTATTTAAACTTAAATGTCACTTCCAAACCAAAATCAGCAGATTCTAATAAGCGAAAAGAAAAAACATGATGCTTGTGAGGCAAACAAAGTGGACTAGCACTTCCCTAGCATGCACCTTTTTTCAGTTCCTCCTAATTTACCATAAAAAATATTGGTGGTGAAGGAAATGCTTCAATGAAGTTAGGTTGTGATCAAAGTGCACTATTTAGTTGAGTATAAAATGCCCTACAGTTGTTGACATTTCAAAGATGAAGTTGACAACATAAGAAGAAACCAAATGTAGAAAATTGTGTCATACCTTAGTTTTCCAATGTAAGTGTTGCTTGATCTTGATATGTTATCAGCATCCATGGCGATTACGTATTCTGTTAAAGTAGTTCTCCAAGTCCATTTTGCAGACAGAAGAAACTTTCCATTTTCAAAAAGCAAAGCTGAAAAAGTATGAAATTAAACAACACTGCAATTTTCATAAGAAACAGCGGAATATATGAAATAAAGGAGTTTTTGTCAGATAATTTCATGAATAGCCAATGAAATCATAGACAAGAGACAAAAAAAGAAAAGACAAAATGACACTCTCATGATATCATAATTTATGGCACATCTATTAATTACATATCAAATAATTATGCTGTCATAAATGAAAATGATTACCAAGACTGCCACTTGAAATGCAACAAGACAAAACAGAGAAAGCAATTAGCATTGGCGTAAAACTACACATAAAAGAGCAAAGACGGAGAGAACACGGACAAGGATAGTCAAGATGGAACTAAAAGAAATTTACAAAAGAATCCAATCCAAGAGCTACCAAACTGGTTTGCCTATGCATGGAAATGACTCAGGTGAGCACCCATAGATATCTAAATGCGCCCTCTACCACCCACTTTCAATTGCATGAAGCAGAAAACTATGATGGTATGCACCATAAAGCATGAAAAGATTGAAGCTTATAATCATACTACTATGTTAAACATTGCATAAAGTTAAACAGCAAGCAAGCAGATGCCAAAAAGACAGAGAATGAATATCAGCTAATTTTGATTCTATGCATGATATGAGAGGAAGAGGAACACCATGTTACAAATTTAGAAAAGAAATAAGCTAACTCACCCAAGATTATATCATATCAAAGTTTTATATAGTGGTCCAAGAAATTAGAGCAACTCTACTGCAGCCAAATGCTAGGGGCCACAGTTAAGAACCTAATTAATAATCATCAGTTATTGATCAAAGCAGATTAACAGAAACATGAAATTATTGTCAAAAAGACACGGAAATTTTTAAAATTTACACTTAACCTTACCAGGACTAAGGCAAAGGAAAAGATGATAAGTCAACTTAGATTTATCCCTCTTAATAAAGCGCTGGATAGTTCCATCCCTGGGTCCAGGCTGTAAAGGGAAGGGGGGGAAAAGAAAAATGTCGGCAAGCATTATAACACCAGATAATTCAATTAAAAAGTCCTCCAAAAAAACACAGAAATGCATCCACATTTAATATTCTAATAGGCAACCTAATAGTTATATATACCAATTAAATGCATCAAGACTAGCATATTGAATACAACTGCATTCTATAAGGATAATAATAGTTGGACAATGATCATATGAATTAAACTGTTTCAGGGAAACTGGAAAAGAAAATTTTCCACATAACTCTGGGCTTCTAACTATTTCTTTACACATATCCCTCCATGATCTGCAAACTGCAGCACAAGCAACAACATGCTTGCGAGCAGGCCAACTGCCCTCATTTGCTTCCAACCTCTTGATCACATCACGCAGTAACTCAGGTGGAAGATTAGCTCAATGACTATTGTGGATGACTGCAGGCTGGTCATGCAAGTCATTTGTTGTGCCATTAGATTTCTCTCTGTGATGACCTGGTAGTCTCACCTCAAAGCTTCCCCTTGATAAGCTCCAAAACCATCCCTCATATCACGAGCTATGCTATGGAACGACATTCCCTCTGATAACTAGTTATAGTAAGTTATTAAAACCTCAAATCTTTCTTTCATAGACAGTGATTACTGTTCAGACAATGGACAGATACAAACTGCAAGACACGTGCACAACAACATATCAACTAAATTAGATTCAAATTCTAGTTTCAATGCTTAATAACAAAGAAAGAAAAGAAGACATAAGGAAAAAGCACAAAGCAAGTAAAGAAGATTCTCATAAAAGAAAAGAGCCACATGAATAAAAAACGCTTCAAACACCACACTTTGTCCAGAGACATCTTTAGGCGGGTTTTAACCTAACGTCCAAATCCAAATTGTTAGGAATTTCGATCTTGTTTCTAACATGATGAGCTTTTATCAAATTAGGAATCCAAAACAAAAGGAAAAGAATAATATCAATAACTTGCACATTAAATTAATGAAAGAAAATACATACATATAAAGCATTATAACGAAATTATCCAAACGACTAATTTTGATAAAGACAAACACTACAGTTTGGTAAGCGGCCAGAGCAAGAAATGATGCCTTCAGATCCCAATTTTCATTTTACCTTTTTACCATTTTCTTTTTCGAAAGAAGGCTCCGTTACAGTTTTCGGGATAAAAGTTGTGGGGATAATTTAAAACATACGTGAACAAGAAATATCAGGTTCAATAGAAGAAAAGAAACAAGAAAATAAAGCATCACCCAGAAATCCATAGTTCCAACTCACAACTTTCACCGACGAGCAAAATTCAAAACAAAGATCATAACTTGTCAAACCAACTATGCATCCAAAATGCAAACTTTAGCCCACTAACCCCCACAGACACACGTGTTCCCAACTCAGAACTTTCCAATTGAAAATCCCAAAAGAAAGAAAAAACCACAACCATCCCACCTCACAAGAAGTGCACCACCTTCACCAGAGTAGAGAAAACGCAACTTTTCTGGGTTTTGAAGATGACAGATAAAAGGCAGAGACTTTATATTCTTTGACACAATTATCCCCAAGAAAAACAAAAAAAATTCAATACCTGCAAATAAAGAATAAAGAAAAAGAAAAAAGAGAGACGTAAACAGAGAGCAGGGTTGGTCAATGTAGCTCATCCTCGTCATTCTGTGTCGGATCCTCAAGTTTACCACACGGTCCATATCTCTCTTTGAGAGAGACTCTACACGCACGTAGATGGCAAAAAGGGCACACTTCTAGCTCGAGTTGACCAGCTTTTAGGTAAATTATACATTGAGTTGGCTCAATCGAGTAATGGGCCAAGATCAAGTAGGATACAAGTTTTTATTCATAAAAGGATAAAATGGTTTTTTAAGTGCTTGAAATCTAATATTGAGCATCCAAAATTTTATTTTCACTAATTGAGTACTCAGTTTTTTTAATTCATCGATATTCAATTGATTTATCGTTTGAATAAAATTTTGCTATTAAATTGATTGTCTTATTTACTAATATTATTGTGTAATAAATAAAGATTAAATGAAATACTTAATTTATTATC
>JANIIA010000006.1:25022819-25054877 GCA_027478495.1 Erythroxylum alaternifolium | reverse complement strand
TCTCCCTAATTACTTTAGGGTGATGAATCCTATCTTGATCACTCAACTACCTCCATATAGTTCATGCTACATCCAATAACTACCGATTAAACGACCCATGATTAAATAGATCATAAGTAGTATCAAATCATAGCTCCTCTTTCTTTTCTTTTTTTAAATATGAATAAATAATCTTATTAATTCGAGCAAAGCTTTACAACTTCATAATGAAAAGGATATCATTTCTAATTTACCCAGAAAATGTATAAAGGCTTCAACACTACTACAAAAACATTCATCTAGAATGTGACTACAAATTCCATGAAATTTTCATTTCTTAACTAATTTCAGATTGTTTATCATTAGAAATTTTGGATTTCCTTATCTAGTTAATAGTTTTATCTTATAGGATGTGCTTTTCTAGCCCTATTCCTCTATGCATTCTATTATTCCTCTCCCTCCAAATTGAGTAAATAGTACAAATGAATGCAATTTTGAAGATAATCCCACACTAATTAAGAGTGTTAATAGTTCTGATAGTCTACTAAACAATGTTTCTCTAACCTGAAAAGGGACATTAGACTTACACTGCATGCCGTAACCAGTTCAATATTCCTTGGGAAAAGCTACATTCAAAGAAAAGGTGTTGTAGGGTTTTTGGAATATTGTTACACAGTAAGCATATAAGGTTATAGCTCCCAAATCATTTGTTCTTTATCTTTAACCTATTTTTGATAGCTAACTAGCTGATAACTGAAGATTTAGGAGAGAGAGTTTTAGCCCAGATAAGATCCTATAAGAGAATTTTAGGAATATAGGGTCTGAAGATCTTATGCGATGAGGAGTTATTGAATTTTAGAGAGTTGTTTCGCATCAATTGAACTTTGTCTTCTTCAAAAGTGTCTAGGTTACGAGGTAGGATATTCACCAAGACACTTGATCCTCTAAAATTACATGTTCCATCCTGAATAATGCTACTAATTTTAGCTTTTAAGGGGATTCTTATAGTCAAGTGTAACAATTCATTTATGTAAATTAAATGGCTTAAATTTTCTATTTATTCAACTAGAACCAAATTCTATTCCTATTATAATTTGATGCTTAATCTAAGGGTAAATTTGGTTCCTCATCTTAAGCATCTGCCTAAAACTCCATGAATTTTCCCTATTTTATTCCAGCTACTATACACTTGAGTCTTTAAGGTAGTACTCATTTATCTACTTAGACTATAAAGTTTCCCTACCATTACATAGCCTCCATATTCTCTTTGTAAGGAGCACTTTTTGCATAATCACCAAGGTTACAAAGCTAAGTCCACCTTCTTATTTAGAGTGTCTTAGTTGCTCCTACATGACCTTTGCTTCTTTTGAGTTTCCTACCTTCCCTAACCATAGAAATTTCTTAGTACACCTCTCTGTAATGATCCTTTTAGGTAGTACTAGATGAGCACTCCATTGTGTTTGAACATTCCTGAGAACTAAAGAGATCAATTGAAGTTTGTTAACTATAAATAGGCATCTTTTTTGCTAGGTATTTATTTTGGACTTGTAGCTTTCTAGGAAGGGAATACAATCAACATATTTTGACTTGTTAATAGTAATAGGTATTTCTAGGTATGGAATAAACTGACTAAGGAAGTCAAATACTTAGAGGCAGCTAATAATCAATTCCCATCAAATGGTGTCAAAAGCCTCAAGAAAATCAATCTTAAGTGCACAACTCTTAATAGGTCTTTTAGATGCATAGTCCTTCATTAATTCTTGCACTAGGAGTATATTATCACCAATAAATCTATTACAGATAAATTCTCCTTAAGACTAATTTATTATGGACTTCAGTAAGCATTTGAATATGTTAGCTACAATTTTAGAAATCATCTTATACTCAATGTTGTAGTACAAAATAAGGCGATAATCCTACACTAAGGAAAGATTTTGATTCTTAAGCACTAGGCATATATGTTTTCTATTAAATTGCCTCAGTAGCTTAAAGGATGAAAATAATTCTTGAACAACCTCCGCCGTTGAATCCCTATTGACATTCCATGTATATTGAAAGAAGTGAGCACTAAGACCATCAAGACCATATGCTTTAGATAGATTAAGGCTGAATAAGACTTGTTTGATCTCCTGAGCTATGATAGGACAAACCAAATACTCCTTCATCTATTGATTGATTTTATCTTTTATTACCCAAACAATGTCCTTATTGATATTATCACCTTCCATTAAGGTACCCATCAATTCTTTGAAGCATCTCAATACAATACATATTAATTACTTTTGATTAGCACCTCTTTCCCCCCTCTCATCTATTAACATGGAAATTTGTATTATATAATAATTTGGTATTGGAATCTCCTTCCTTTAACCAATTTACTCTTACCTTCTATTTGAGAATGGAGTTATGCTTACTTATAGCTTAATTACATTCCTTTATAATTGAGGCTTCAGGGTTCCTTCGATCAGAGCACAAGAGGAGTTATAACAATCCTATTATGCCGTCCTCATCTTTTCCCTAGCTTGCTTTAGGTTTAAAGCGTAATCCAATTTAACTTGTTTAGTAAAGTCCTTAATTCTATGTTTAACTTTATGAAGTTTCCTTGTAAGCTATTAAGACTTGTAGCCTCCTACGTATACTCCTTATTACTTCCTCAAAACCCTTTTTGTTTGTAAGGCAACTAAAAAATGTAAAAGGAGCCTGGAAAGTCTATAATTAACTAGTCCTTGGATTTCCATTTAGGAGTGATCAAAGCATAATGGTTCTCCAAACTGAGAAAATTAGCTAGAGAAGTGTGCAAGCCACTGTTGATTTGCCATAAGCCTGTCTAGCTTTTTCCTGATAAGGTATACTCTTTGTTGTTTATTATTCTAAGGATAAAAGTTTCCCATATTTCTCATGTCTATTATATCTATACATTGTGTCACTTTAGCTAGCTCTTTCTCAACAACCTTGATTTTTTAAAATCATGTACCATAATCTAAGGCCCCTCAATAATATCACCCAATCCCTTAATATCCTCCCATAACATAGACCTTTGGAATTCATAGTTAGTAGCATATAAAATAGATATATCAAAACAAAAGGGAGTAGCCAGAAGGTTTTATTCAAGATGGATTATCAGATGTTAGGGTAGTCTAGATTATCACTTTGTCTTAGTTAGAGGTGATGATAATCCTACCATTATAGTGATGAAAGTGAATTCTCCATTCAGCTCCCAAAAAACAAAGACTAAAATTTAGTTAGGGTTTCTGCTATTACAAAAAGCTTATTCTCCCAAATAATATTCCTCACAATTTGATTTTTAAAAAGGTCAATTAACCCTCTTGTGATCTATATTAATATACTCATATTATGGTTAGGTAAAAGCTTGAGATCCTCTCAATCTCTTCTTTCCCTTCCTTCTTTATGATCTTTATTTAGACGTTATAATAACCTCCATTTCATCACCAAATTTCCCCTTAATAATATCTATCTCATTTTCAGTGCTAAGGTCATTATTCATCTGAATATTTTCATTCTCTAAAGCATCCTCCTCCTGAGAGATTGTATTCATATATGAAAGTTCTGGTATAAGGGCTTCTACTTCCTGCATATGTGTTCTAATCTAGAATTATTCTGAGGTATGTCTTATCCTAAGGTATGTCACTAACTTCCACCTACTCCGTTTCAAGAATCAAGATTAGTTACTAGAGTTATTTCTTCATATCCCATCAATTTAGTATAACTACTTGTAGCAAAGGATTACCTTGCATGCTTCAAAATTCTATTGAAGTTTTTGGGTATCCATGGGTAAAAGAGTTGGACTTCATCCTTGGTAAGTTCCCCATTATCTCCTAACTTCATCACATGTATCAACTCAGGTAGTTCACTATCTTTTTATATCTCCACACATATTTTAATATAACATATCCTATCCATACATGCAATTTTGGAATCCATGCTGATACACTTACTCACTAAACTAGCTAGGGAGCTTAGTCCTTCCATTGTATATATCTCAAGTGGGACATTATGTAAATTTACCCATACCAGGATGGCATTGATGTTACCCCTATACATTTCAGTACCTTGCCTCCATTTCTGACGGAGTATAGGTTGCCCTTCAATGTGCTAGAGGCCTTGTTCCAAGATCTTACTAAAAAACTATCATAAAAAAACTTAAATATGAATGTATCCTCATTGATTAACAATGTCTTCTCCAAATTTGTTTTTACTTCATTTATCTATAGCCTATGTTTGTACCTATGGGAAGGAAGAACTTTTGTTCCAAAAGTAGTCTACTAAAGCAGGGGACCAGACCTTTACACCAATAGTTAGCAACTTTACTAGAGGAGTTAAGACTCCAACTACCATAACTCTTTGGTAGTGAGTGAGTTTTAAAACAAAAGGAGTAGCTACCTTATTTTTCCAAGAGCTAGTAGTAGGAGTTTTGGGGTGAGTTGCTTCACTTCTGGTACCTTGAACCAAATTATAAACTACTTTCATATGGGATGTACTAAATCTATGTAGATCTAGATCTTCTCTACTTAAGCCAACTTTAACATTTATAGATTCAAAAAAGTTCACTTTAATCATAAGGGAAGGAGGTTTGCTCCATACAGCTTTATGACCCTCTTCTAGGGTCAACTCCATCAGGAGAGAGTGAACTTCTACTATTAGGAGACTAATTTTAGGTTGTAACTTACCAAAAATGGAAAGTAGTTAGGGGCATTTTTGTAATTCCTTAGAGAGAAGTTAGAGGAAAAGAGTAAGGGAACAATACCATTATTTTGGTAAATTACATCATTTTTCTGTGCATTGGCAGGGATGACATCTCTTCCCCTATGTATCTTCTTTGTAGAGCTAGTACATTTATTATTGCCCTTTTTTAATTTATTTATTAGTCTGAGCAAATTCATCTATGCATCATATAAGATAGGTTAAAGAGTTAAAGACCGAAATGAAAATACGAATAAATAATGATAAAATATATGCTTTCTTTATTTTAAATACAAATTCTAGCATATGTCCTCATTTAACATTATACCTTTAGGCTGGGGGCAAGGGATGCTTTTATTAAGAAGGATCCTTAATTAATCCTATAACATTATATGGCTCTTATATCTATTGCTAAAATAGTAATTAATGACCCATTATATAACTTGAAGCTCCATCTATTACCATCCTCCAAGATTAGAAACATAAACTTCTTTTTCCACTCATATATGTCCTTTAGAGAGATAAAGTGCCACAATTTTCACTTGACGTTTAGGTTATACCAATAAAATCTTTTTCATAGATCTAGCTTAACGTATCTATAAAACTTTGAAGAAGGTTTAACATCTCAAAGATGGTAGGGCATCATAAAACATACATTAATGTCCCAAAGTGCATATGCAACTGGATTGGGTAAAGGCCTGAGTCATCAATTATATTATAGATCACATCATATCAAGGAAACTATATACCATTCTTGAAATTGTCAAAATATGCATTAATCCTTTTAAGACTAGGAAACCATACATGCTTTGTTTGATAAGATCGACACACTTAAAAGTATGAGGAAATATTAAAATTTGAAAGCATCTTATTGAAGTGTGCAGACTTAGCATATCTCTTAACCACAAACATACCAACACTTTTTGGAATTGTCTCTAGGTTAAAGACTAATTATGTTGCCCTTTCAATATATAAGTTTTTCATTTTTTTTTGAAAAAATTACCCTTCTCTTCACCCTAAAATTTGGTAATATATAAAGACCTTGGTGAAGTAGCATTCTCAATGCTTGAGTTGTTACTATAAGAATTAGAAATAGGTACATACCTTGGTAGATTATATGACGCAACGCAAAAAGGGATAATGTCGTAGGTTATAGGTTGCTCTTAAGTAAGGAGTAAATTGACCTTATTCTTAGTATGATTTTGAGAATATTTTATTTATTTTTGGATGATTTTTGTATGATTTATTGGTCAATGTATCTTCTATTTTATTTACAAGCCATATTTTAGCTCCCTAACAAAGAAGAAATGGATTAAGACAAGTTAGAACTAAGTTTGAAAAGATTTGGAATAATTTTAAAGGAATATAGGTCTAATAAAGACCTATTTTCTTAGAACATGGGACCAACAATGAGCCATACTCCACCCTAATGCATTCTATTTTTGAAAATTTGGTTAATGATTTAGTTTTAACTGTAAGTAGCACAGTGTAGTTATAGTTACCATTAGCAAGTACAGGTTGATCCCATGAAGAAAAAAATTATCAATACTTACCATTTTTATATTATCTAGTCTAATAAATTATTGCGATGATGATTAATCAAATGAAAATTAAAATAAATTAAATAAAATAAATGAACTCAATTGATAAACTCAAGGGAGATTAAACTAAGAAACAATTAATAGAAACATTGTTACTTAAAATTTGAATCCCATAGCACTTTTAATGCAATCATGATTTTATTATTTAATTTATTTTAAAGTTTATTAGATCATGGAAATTCCTAAATTATGATAATATCTTTATAAAAAATTTTAACACCTAGTCCTAGGTTGATTAATTGAAATCTCTTTCTAATTAAAACACTTAGAATTACATTAATCAATTTATAAATTTTACTATTAGGTTTGACATTAATTCAAAGGATTTATGTGGACCTATCTCTATATTTGTATGCAACTCCTTTCAATTATGCTATGTCTCTTCATACATTGGATTTTTAAATCTCAATTATATGAAATTACACAACAATTATTATACCAATGATAGCTACTTCGTGTTTAGCTCAAAGTTTTAAAATTAATTGAAGTTGCTATACCACAACGACTCGTATAAAATAGTATAGTAAGGTACTATTCCCTCAAGGATTAGTTAGTCTTTAAATTGAATTTTGTTTAAGTAAACCAAACAATATGAGATTGAAATTGTAAAAATTCACAATGTAAAGGCTTGCAAACACACTTTAAAGTGTTACAAAAATAAGAACAAAATTTTTACTTAAAGAATCAAATTATAAAGTTTAGGGTCATTCTCTCCATAACATGTAATCCTTCACTTTGGTAATGTAATCATGCTTAGTCCTAGGCATTCTAATGTATTGGCCCTTTCTCTCTCAATGCTCAAACCAATTAATCCCAAAATAATGATTAAAGTTTGGTATATGATCTCTCAACCTACACACTTTGCTTAACCGTTAAGTGGATATGAAGTAATGTATTGGACAACCATTAAGACATCCAAACTGATTTCCTAACTCCATTTCTCAATTTAAGCAAGGCATATAAAGTCCATACATCATAAGCATTAAACCAAACCATATATTAGACCAAAGTGAGTTCTTATATAGTTATGGTAAGAAAAACCCTAAAATCTACTTAGAAATCCATTATAATCATCAACAACATCCTCACAACAAGTCCATACATCTTCTCCATATAATAACTAAACAAAAGCAAATGAGAGAAGAGAGAATAGAGGGCTTATGAGTTGAAGAACAAAAGTAAAACTTGGTGTGGTAGCTTTAAGATCTCTTGAAATCATTTGATTCTCCTTGAAAATCCACACAAAAATGTGTTTATCTTCCTTAATTTTTTGTGCTACACGACCCTCTTCTCTTTCTAGGGTTTAAATAGGGTTTTTATATGCCTTTGGGTGCTTAAACTGACTTAGGATGGATGTGAAGCAAGCTGGAAAATTCCAACTTCTACCTAGGAAATTCCAGCTTAAATTTTTCAGTTGTTCTTGCATCTTTCAAACTAGATTTTTATTCCTCCTACACATATTTTGTAATTTCCACACAAATCTTATATTTTTGACGTGGTTTTACAAGATTTTGTAGTGCTTTTAATTCTTCACATTTTTGGGTGTATTTGGGTATTTTGTTGTGTTCTTTGTTTATTTTGCAGGTATAACCTTATTTATGGCACCAAGAATCAAACAAACTATTTAACGCTCACAACTGAAGTGAAAAGCACAAGTGTTGGGGAGAGGTGAGCATGGTAGGGTTACGAACTTTGAAGCTTCTTTTTCAATTTATTTAGAAGACGAAGGTAGCCGATTGCAAACATTTTGCTGTAGGGTTGTTAGTGCTCCTAGATATTTTGATTTTTGCAATGTTAGACAATCTAGGGTTGAAAGACAAGGTTGAGAATTTGAGCATAAAATTCAATGGAACAAATTTATTATGTTTTATTGTGTATAAGGAATTAACCCTCGAATTTTATACTACCTTACAAATTGCATCGTAGGATTTGACTAAATTTTGGTTTTGATTGCGAGGTTAACCATATCATTTGAATTATGACGTTTTAACTGAAATTGTAGGATTTCCTCAGTCGAACATAATTGAAAAACATGACGATTTTCATGTTAAGAGATAAATGGAAAATTTAACAGGGTTAGATAACTTTAATGTTCAAAATGCTTATAATAATGTCATTCTTACTCTTGAACATCTGTTACTACATAAGTTATGTGCCAGACTATTTTTGATAAATCAGAAAGCAATAAATTTTCTATTAAAGAATTATTCATTTTATGGTGCACGGACAATAATCTAAAAGGTTGCATAATCACCCATATTTTTCAATCTATAACTACTTCTCTAAAAACGAAAAGTACTTTTCTTGGCATGGGATATATTGTTACCACGCTTGTTGCTTACTATGGTGTTAATGTTGAAGGACTTACTATTATTTTTCTTATGTTTTTAAATCATACTCACTTAAGGTGAGCTAAAAGCTTGGCAATTGATCATATGGCACTCTGAGATGTCAATTCCAAAACTCATGCCAAACGCAGGACATAACAAGCTAGTTTGAGTTCTATACCACCATAATAGCAAACTAAGGTCTTAACAAGTGAAAAAACAAAAGATAATAAAGAGGAAGGCTAGGATAAGTTCTTTAATTTGGTCTCTGATAACAACAAATTGCTGAAGGAGATCACTCGTGAACAGCAACGACAGCTACATGATATCGAGAAGATATATAAGTACTTCGCTACTCAAGGTGTTCCAATTCCTTCACCAACACCTTCACCACCTCAATCTCCATTAGTGGTTTTGTGCTCTTAACCTTTCTTTATGTTATTTCTTGTCATTTTTCTTTTTATTTATATGTTGATTGTTTTTCTTACATTGAGGACAATGTGTTGTCTAAATGTGGAGAAGATGCATCTCTTGTGTTTGAATTTTGCATATCATATTGTCTTAGTTTTTGATTAGGTTGACATTGTATGAATATGTGTTGCATGTGTGAATTGTGTCAATGCTAATAATTTGACAGAATTAGTTTAGCTTTAGACATGGTCATTTAACTTGTAAAGGCATATTGACTTGTAAATTTTATGTTTTAAGTACATTTGGTTGAATATACATGTTAATTAGGATATGAGATTCATTTTGTTCACTTTATGAATTTTTTTGTATACATTTATAATCATAAGTCAATTGAATGAGTTGGCATCATTAGTAACCTTTCATGAGGATGATCAACTAAAAAAATGAGTTAAGCTAAGAAATCAAAGAAAAAATGTGTTAAATAAATTGCCATTACGCTAGCCTTTTTGAAAAAATTGGGTAGAGAATAGAGCTGGTAGCCAGTTGAAAATATGATATAGCTGAGTAATTGAAAGCATTTACAGTAAAATGTTTGTCTTTGCATCAAAAGGCTAGAATGAAATTTTAACCAAGTTAAATAATGAAAAAAAATGTGGCTTAGTTGAGTAACTGGATATATTCATGATTAGGTGTTTGCCTTTGCGCTAAAAGACTAGGTTAATGTTAACAAAAATTAAAAAATGGTGTTTAGATAAATAAAACCCACTGATCTTTGAAAATAACAAAAATTTTCATGAAGAGATAATTAGTGATAATTTCATTTTTGTATTAATTACTAATTATAAATATATATGAAGTGCTATAGGTGAATGAACATGATTTTAATGTTTTGATTAATATGTATACTCAATTCAAAGTGCTTAACCAGGAAATGCATAGGTTAGTATGTTAGCACAGGTTGAATGATTGATGTTTATGGTTAAATTGATTCCATAAAGTTTGATGCCATTGTCTCATTATTGCATATTGCATGAATGTATTCTTATGTATTTATATTTGGATTGTTTGCTTGTGTTTTTGTTTTCACTTAAGAACAAGAAAAAGTTTAAGTTTGGGGATATTGATAGGTACAGTTTTTACAATGTTTTGATAGGTGTTTTAATGTGTTTTTAGATGCTTATTAGATGATTATCATATATATAAGCTTAGAATTGTATTAATGTGAGTGTTTGTATATATTCTAAGTGTTTGTTTGGTTTACAACATAATTTCAATCTTAATTTTATGTTTCTTAAGGTGTTTGATGTGCTTTTTAGAGTTGGAAATTGGATAATTAAAGAAAAGGATGTTAGACGTGCATGGAGCCGCATGGGTAGGGTCACGATTATGACTCCCATGTCATGACGTAAGTATTTTAATCTATTTTAAGGTTTGAGGGAATTTTTGTAACCTATTCAAGTGGGAAAAACCCAGTTACACCCTTAGAACCCTAATACACTATTTAACAACATTAAACACTCTAAAAAAATCTAAAAGCCAACACACAAAAGTGGATCAAACAAGGGAGATAAAAAAGAATGTCCAGGAATTCTAGCTTTCCAGATTAAGACCTAAATAGAGTTTTCTTCTTTTCCTTTAGTTATTTCATCAATCTTGATGTGTTATCTAATTCCAAGTTATTTAACATGTTTATGAGTTTCTAAATTCTCGATTAGGGTTTATTATGAATTTATTTTCTGACTTTGATTATTATTAATTTAATACATATTCTAATGTCGTGATAATTGTGTATGCTTATACTTAACCATAAATTGAGAGAATGAGTCAAAGTAATCAGATTAGGCTGTGCAACGAGAGTTGGCAGTTTAATAAATCTTGCAATTATCAAATTAACAGTCATTCAAAGAGAGATCTTGTTAGACCCCGTTTTTGAAGTCTAACTCGAGAATCATAAAACATGTGCACAGCACTCTGTAGGGTTCTTATAATGGAACCTCATTAGTCAACATAGGTTCATCTTCATTCTCATAACATCCCACAATTCCACAATTGAGCACTTGATATATGACAGTCCATTCTTATATTCATATCCTTAATCATCACCCTAAACATATCACTCAATTTATCTCTTATTTCGACAACAAACTAAGTACATTTCAAGCTCCATTCAAGCCTAAATGTATCATAGGGAAGCAATGAAAAGTCCACAACTTATAGTTGTACGTGATTTGGGACAAAAGGCATAACTTTCACTAAGGATGTCAGATTAAGACCATTCAAGTATGATTTCGAAGAGGACTTCAAATTCTACAACTTCTATGAAGATCCTGAAGAGAGATTTTACGATCTAGAGGGTCAAAAATTTTCACGTTTTCATAACTATCTCGAGAATGTCCGCTTAGCGGACATATGTCCCTCTAAATGGACATGAACTGAGCTGAAATACTGGAATTCCCGAGAAGGTCCGCCTAGCGGACATTAAGTCCACCTAACAGACATTTACAGGTCAAATTCTAGATTTCTAACTCCTACAAGTTACCTATGACCCCTCTTACGCATATCTATCATTTCTAACTTATTTTCCTCATCATTCTCACCCCCATTCCAATTCAATATCATTTACAACCAAATCATAATCTATGATTGATCTTCAACCCAAAAATAAAACATTCAAACTTATGCACATTCATCAATATTGCATAAACATAACATCAACCATGTCTATACATACTTCAATGTTTCAGCACACATTCCACTCCATTATCTCCGTCCCTTTATCTATAAACTACCATCCTAACTACTCCCATTTCAAGACACCATAGTGCTCTTTTTCTATTAACTTAAGTTAAGAAAAGTGCATAAAATGTCCAACATTCACCCTGTGTAGCATCACTAACTTGTAAAAATCATAACTTTCAACTCCGATCTCCAAAACTTACACACTTTATATCATTGGAAAGCTAAAACAATAAATTACAACTTCTAAGAATACAATCTTGTCCAAATCAGCCTACATTAATACATTTTCCCCCTTAAGTCAAAATATAGATTTTTCGCTTATGAATGCTTGAAAATGCAATGCGAAAACTTGGAAAGTCATGAGCAAAGCATAAATATATTTCATTAACATCAAAAGAAAAGAGTTTTACAAAGCTTTAATGGGAATTTCAAGACTCAAATACATCATTGTTCTCATAATCCAAAAATACAAAATATACATGAATAATACTTGAAATGTGGCTAAAGCCTTGTGTTTCTATAAACTAACTTAAATACAAAAATATGTAAACTTGGAGTGATGCCTTGACTCTTTATCACTCGATCTCTTGCTCGTCACCTGGAGATGGGGAGGAATGGGGGTGAGCTAAAAGCTCATGGGTAACAAGTTTACAGAGAAGAAACAAGCAAAACCATTGAAAATATCCATGTCCACAGTAAAATGCTTTGCAACCATAAAACATGTATTTCCCAAATTCTTAAACTTGTCAAACACATCATAAACAACATAAGACATGTATTTCTCAAATTCTCAAACTTGTCAAACCATTCATACATGACATAAGACATGTATTCATCAAACTTGTCAACAAATCATAAACAACTTAAGCACTCATAATGGTTTGGGTAGTCCATATACATGAGGGAGCTCTTGCGAAGCTTTAATAAACATGAGGGAGTTCTTACGAATCTCCAATAAATATGAGAGAGTCTGTAATAGAGCTCCATGCCATTAGTAGGCAGGCGGGAGAAACCTTTTAACATGGTCAACGTGCATGTGACATAACATGATGGACCACTACAAACCCACATAAACATGAATTTCATGACTTGTATACATATTAGATAAAAGACACATTTTGGAAGCATGTTTTTCATCAGCATGATATATTTTAAATACAATTTCCATCATCATTTCATAAATTATAATCAAGATTCATGTACCAAACATGTAGCAATTACTTAAATCATTTAAGAAGCAATAATGCAACATTTATAAAGAAATTGAAATCATTTAACTCTATTGATTTGGAAAAATATTCATGGCTCATTAACTCAACTGTAAACATGTAACCCGCCTAGATTCCTTGCTTAAAAACTTGCTTTAAAATGCCTCTCCTCTTGCTCCTTTTGCCTCTCTTGATTCACTTTAACATTGACAAAATCCAATTCAATAGGAATACAAATTGAGAACCTAAAAGCATATTCACTAAATTTTGATTCTAGAATATTTAAACCCATGTATTTCCTAAGCTTTATGAACTAAAACCCTTCTAAAAATCCAAAGGATTAAAAATGGGCTTACCTTGAATCTTCACCAAACAAAGAAATGTTTGGCTCAAATGAAAGCTCTTCTCTTCCTCTTTCTTTTTCTCTTCATGAATACCCTAAAAAACACTCTTAAAAACTAAGAAAAGATGAAACCCTAACTTTGTCTTCTTTCTTTTTCTCTCTAATGGTCGAAACTCTCTCACTTCTCTTTCTCTTTTTTGTATTTTTCTTCTTCTCTCCCTTCATTCACATTTTTCTTCCTCTAATGAACAAGATAACATTTTTCGTCTTCCAATTCTACCCTTAATGAGTGCTAAATGTCCACTTTACCCTTCCTTTAATGCTTTATGGTCTTTAAACTTAAGTGACATGCTATAATTACCTTTAATACATTCCTACTGCTTTAATTTAACTAACCAGTGTAATAAAGTCCTGCTAACACTGTAATAATTAATTAAACTCTAATAATAATTCTATCATGACCTCATAATTTATTTAAATCATGTTTAACTCATCAAAAAAATTCAGGAGCCAACAAATTGGCTTTCATCTGAATTTGAGATGGAAGATATGGTTGAAATTGCATATATTCTTGGAATTAAAATTTCAAGATAATGTTTAAAAAGATTATTCTCACTTTCTTAATTAACTTATATTCAAAAGATTTTAGAACCATTCTGTATGTAAGATTGCAAACCAATAGATAATCCTATTGTTAAAAGTGCAGGTTTCAAAAAGAATTTTTGCTTAACTACGTAATAAGAAATGAAAAAAATAAAGAAAATTTCCTATTCCATTACAATTGAAAGTCTGATCTATATCATGATGTGCACATGGTCAGATATTTACTACCATGTTGGAATGGCGAGAAGATATCAATTAGATCCAGGGTAAGCACATTAGAAAATAATAAAGATAATATACAGGTATCTAAAAGGTATTATTGATTATGCATTATATTATCAAGGCATTGATCTATATATACAAGGATATATAGGTGCAAAATGGGAGGAGATTTAGATGAGAGAAAATATACCTCTGGATTTGTTTTCTTACTTAATAATGGTACTATATCATAGAAGAGTATAAAAAAACTAATATATTGCTTTATCCATAAAAAAGGTTAAATTTAAATCATTTTCAGCATCAGTATAAGAAGCTGTATAACTTAAAAGATTCTTGGTTAATTTAGGGGTCACCTAAAGTGAGATTAATCATGTAACAATCAACTATAACAGTCAAGTAGTAATCGCTTATACAAATGACCCTAAATTTCATTATAAAACTAAGCATATTGATACTAAGTATAATTATGTGAAAGATATAGTTACATAAGGAAAAGTGAACATAAAGTGTGTACTACATGAGATATGGTGGCAGACCCAATCACAAAACCAAATTTTCGAGATATATACATAAACGTGTTAAATCACTAGGATTATGTAGATATTTAATGTAATTAGTTAACATTTCCTTATATATGTTCATTTAAAGTATTATCATGTATAAATAAAACTATGATTTGATATTATTTATTAAGTAAAAGGATTACGTAATATTTGAATATGAAATATGTTTATTTTGTATGATATATTTTTTCATATGTTTATTTTTTCAGGTGTAGAGGAAGTTCCTTCCAATGAAAGAGTGTCTTTAGTTGCAAGCTTGGTAATCATAGTTTCTTTGAGCAATTTAGAGGAACAACGAGTGGACTTCTTAGCAGAACCTTTTGGCATTGGATTTTTAGCTTTCTTAGAACTAGAAGTCGCTATAGACCTCTGCTTGAGTTTTCTTTTATAGAGAGGATTGGAAGCCATTGATTTCTATAAGGAAAGCTAGCTTTCCTTTTGGCTCTCAATGTTCAAAATTCTAAAATCTATAATAATAAAAGTTAGGAAAATTTTAAAGAGCTAAGAACATGCAAATTAGAGGGAATACCTTTAAAAAGTATATAATCATGATGAGGTACTAAACTCTAAAAACATTTTAACCACTAAAAGTTGTAAGCTTCTATGTTAAATGACACTAACAACAACAATTTTGCACTTGAGAACACTATATTGATAAAAAAATTTCTTAGAGGCATTTATTATTGATAGTGCTCACCTTTAAAGGAACTCCTATTGTGCAATCCAAAAAATGTATAATAAGAGGAATTCTTAGAGAAAGGCCAAGTTACCTACTTTAAAGGTAAGGAAGATACATTTTAAAATCCAAAGTCATAATAGACGGGCTAAGTTTTAGGGTTTTATCACTACTAATAATGAAAACTCTAGGATTCTTATAAACAAGAAAAGTTTATGATAAATGACCAAGCAAGATGATTAAGAGTCTTGAAAATTCTTTGATAATAAGGCCTTTCAGAAAAGTCTTGAAAGGATTCAATTGATCCATAAGACTAAACTTCAAAAATAGCAGACTGCTGAAGATATCCTCAAGAGATTTACTATAAAAACTAATGAATAAAAAAGAACAAAAAATTAGAAAATATAAGGTCAAAAGAAGGCAAGTCTTCTATTTCCTAAAAATAAGGGAAATAGGCAAAAGTCGAAAGTTAAAAAAATAACAAACACTGATTAAATCGTTTGATAGATGTATATTTCACTATATTTATACACCCATATTTGATATATTTTGCTTGAAATTTTTTAGTTTTATTGTATTTGGTACTTAATTCATTCCAAGTACATTTAAAGGTTATAATTGCCTTCATGAACTAAAATGAGATGAATTTGGATGAAAATGCAGCATAAAACAAAGTTTTGAAGCAATGTATAAATACATGGTAGCGTCTGTGTCTGTTTAAGTCTCTCAGACTATACAGATTTGCAATTCTGGAGATTTTGAAGTGTAAACGATCTAGTACATACCCATGTATCAGACCGTTTATGTCCCAAAAATCCTAATAATTTACTATATAAAGACATAAGTGGAGGCAAATAAAGGAGAGCAAACTTTGAGAGATGATTCTAGATGTGAAGAACATTCAGAAAGGGATGATATTGATCCAAGAACATGGAGAACATGAATAATTCAGCAAGAGATCCAGTAGATTACAAGATCAAACCTTAAATTTGTAAGAACATCCAACAGAAGAGAAAGTGAGATTTAGAATTATGAACTCTTTGTTTTTTAAAATTTTTCTCCTGTTTATATTTCATTTAATTCCCTATTATATGTAATTAAACATTTTTAGTGTCTAAGTGTGATGAACCCTTATTGGTATATCAATATGTTTTGATTCTTTCATTTCATATATTTGTTTTGATTGATCTATTGTGATTTAATTATGTGTTTAAACATGTTTCAATAGATTCAGAATATTAGCATATAATTTGATTTCATAACATAAAGATTGAGAAATCCTATGTATGAATAGATCTACTATAATTAAAAGGAGTTGATTTCAAACCTAGAGATAGGTCAACAAATCCCCTAGATTAGGGTCAAACCTAAAAATAGAATTCGCAAATCAATAAAGCAATCATAGAAACTTTAACCTGAATAATTTCAGTTAATAAACTTATGGATTAGTTGTTAGTATTCTCAAGAGAGTTATTAACATAAGATAGGAATTTTCACAGATTAATAGTCAATAAAATAATTGCATGATAAAAGGTTAACTATTTAATGATTTTAAGGGGGAGTCATCACTTGGACACTAATCTTTGATATTGAGTTTTCTAAGTGATTTCTTTTATTCTTCATTCATTATTGTTTCTTATTTTATTTTATTTTATTTTTAAAATATTATTTTTAATTAAAAATCCAATATCCAATTCGTAGGCTAGATAATAAAATAAAGGTGAACACTAATAATCACTGTTTTCATGACCAATACTTGTCTTTGCTAACTATAACTATGTCGTGCACTTATGTATAATTCAAATATTAACATACTAATATTAGTCAATAAAGTTTTTTGTTTCATTGTCAGGGATAATGACATTAGGAAAACCTCTATTTTATTACTTTAGTCTTTTTTATTTTATTTTATCCTGTTTTATTCTTCTTTTTATTTTACAATATTTTTTTTAATTTGTTTAGTTTTATTTCTTTTAGTAGATTTAGACTCTTGGCCAGTTTATGACTTGGAGCACATATGAGAACCTGACAGACGTGGATCCAGAGATTGAAAGAACAACAAGAAGGAATCTTCAAAGGATACAACTGCGTGAGTTTGAGCTAGTGGTCAAATAAAAGAATTGGAACGGTTAGGTAGGCATAGAAGAATCATACAACATGGTTAACCAATTGAGAACTATGCTTGACTATTCTAAACTAGAATTAATTGGTGTGAGTCCAGCATTATGAGAATTATTGTCCATGCTAATAACTTTGAGATTAAGTCGAGCATCATCTATATGGTGCGGTCATCAGTCCAATTCAATGGACTCAAAGACGAGGACCCCAATGCGCAGATCTCTAACTTTCTAAATATCTACAATAACTTCAAAATTGATGTAGCTAATGGTGATGTCATTAGACTGCGTCTACTCTCGTTCTCTTTAAGGGGGAAGGCTAAACAGTGGTTAAACTCCATGCCATGCTCTTTATTGACTAAATAGGAACAAATGGCGGAGAAATTTTTTTCAAAGTATTTCCCACCTACTGTGAAAATGAGGAACGATATCTCCTTGTACTCCCAAGCTAAAGGTGATTCTTTATATGATACTTGGGAGAGATTCAAAGAGATACTAAGATGATGCCCACACCATGGACTACCATTATAGATGCAAATCCCAACATTCTACAATGAGCTGAGTTAAAGCCTTAGGCATTCTATAGATGTCGAAACTAGAGGGACACTGAATAATAAGACACTAGTGGCGACCCAGGACTTAATAAAGGATATGGCCATATAAACTGCCAGTGGTGTTCATCTAGAATACAAACTAATAGGTCAGTGGGAGTGTATGAAGTATACACGGTGGAACAGCTGGTGAGTCAAGTGGAGACCATGAGCAAGAAAATAAACAAACTTACAATGGCTCTACAAGGTTGAGAGATGTAGTGCGAGGAGTGCAGGCGAGAGCAATAAGGAAAAAATTGTCAAACAACTCAGTCTGAACATGTAGAGTATTTAGGGAATGCTTCTAGACCCCAAAGTAACCCATACAGTAACACCTACAATTCTGGCTTAAGGAATTATCCCAACTTTTCATGGAAAAATTAAGGTCAACAAAGAAACAATGCTTCACCTGGATTCTAGTAGCAAGCATCACAAACCAAGAAGTCTAGTATGGATAAGTTAATAGTGTAATTCATTCAGGAATTAAAACTGAAGCATGAGCAAACTGTTACATCCATACCCAACTTGGAGATTAGAATTGACCAACTGGTTGACAGTATCTGAAAAACTAAAAGGGAGTTTGTAAAGCATAATATAAACAAATTCGAAAGAACGTATCATGGCAAGCTCCCAGACTAACGAGAGAAAGCTATCTCAACCAAAGCAGTACAAATTAAATTTTATCTAGACCAAACAAGAGGCAAGCATACCTTGTCGTCAGAACCGGATATTGTATCCAAGGGATTCCAGTATGCAAGACAATTAATAACAATGTAAAATTATTTAGACGATCAAGAATTGATTGATTTGAAAATGAAATAAAATAAGCAAATTAAGGAAATATGCATAATGCAAAGTATGAACTAAATGCAACTAGACTTAATCAAATTATAAAAATTAGCTAAGGTGTCGGGTTTCAATTGGATTAGGCATTAAAACTTATAACGGTGGATTGATTTAGGAGTTACTTCACTTAAGCAAGTTGAACCCAATATTCATAGGAATTCCTTTCTCTTCTAAATCTAAGTTACCTACTTAGTTCATAGATATTTTGGAATAAAAAATATTTAATGCAAGAAGCCTAAAATTAAGTTTGTTAATTCTAGGTATACTCATACAAGATTCTAAGGTTGGTCTACGCTTTAGTTTCAAGTATGTTGCTTGATTGATTTTCTAAAAAATTAAATCCCAATGGATATGTCATTCAATCATTTAAGGCCTTAATCTAGCTGATCAAGCTAAATTAGGCTAAATATGCATTCAATCAAGCAAAAAAAAAATACCACAAAAACTTTCCTAATCTAATATCAATTCTAACCTTAACCAAAAAAACTTATACATATTCATCAATGTAACACAAATCATGGTCATAATATATATTTGCATTGATTAAATCCACAAAAATTAAAACAATTAAGGAATAAAAACAAATTAAGAACACCCAATTTATGGTCTTCGAGAGAGATGGTTGCTACTGTCCAAGGAGTTCTCCTCTTTTCCTAAACATAACTATTTTTTCCTATCGTAAACCCTCTATCATGCTACTATATTTTCTCTCCTCTCTCCTTACTATTGTAGCTTATAAGATTAATAAAACCTGGTGGCCTTCTTATTATTCACGTCTCTTCTATAACTGGCAGCTCTCTCTCTCTCTGCAGCTAACAACTCTATCTCTCCTCTGTAGCCACTACCTTTCTCTTCCCTCTTTTCTATTTATTGATGTGACAAATAAGGTTTTCAGTCCCTCATTTTCTATTCACTCAAAAATCTCCCTTTTTTCTTGGCTAAAATGTTTTCGTTTTTAGGTCGTGGACTGCGTTATTTCTTCTTGTTTGTCCACCTCTATTTCACATCATTTTGGTTGCATGAAATGTCTAAATTTTGCTGCTTTGTTATCATTCTTGTCCAGCTATTGCTTGCTTTAAGAATCTTTCCTTGCTTTATGCTTTTAAACGTTCCAAATCCAATATGTGTCTACAATTAAAACAAATAACTCTTAATTAGTGAAATTTAAACATTAAATGGAAAAAAGTTTAGCAAATTATGTATCTAAAATCAATATAAAATGCCCATTAATAATACCCCCACACTCTAATTGTTGCTTATCCTCAAGCAACTTACTTGGATCACAACCAACATATTCTGTCATTTCATTTTCAACGAAAATCAAGTATTTGCAATCCCTTAAACTTCAGCAACTCAAGTATCAAGCTACTACATATATCATAATCTTTTTTGAAGTAAATCACACTTTAGTAAAATCTTTAAGTTCAAGAAACTAGATACACAAGAAGGGGGGTTGAATGGTGTATCTTCCTTTTTAAATATAAAATCTTCAAAAAGAAAACTTTTCTTTCTTATTAGAAGAATATCACTACTTATTACGTAGATAAATCGCAAATTACTTCTCTAAAAGCTTCAACAACGTAAACTAAAGTAAAGAGTAGAGAATAGACAATGCGATTTTTATATTGGTTCACCCCAAACCGTGGGCTACGTCCAGTCCTCAGAGTTCGTCTGAGTGTTCCACTATTCTTTAAATGTTTATAAGTGTTCTTTTCTTCTAGAGCCTCTTCAGGTCTCTTACAAAGTATTCTTTCACTATCTTAGCCTCTCCAGGCTATCAGCCTTTTTTTTCTCTCACTAGAAAAAGATTGTGAGCTTTTGTTACAGTAATGTGAGAGCTCTATTCTAAGTAAGCACAATAAAACTTTTCTCTCAAATTATCTAGTCTTTTTATCATCATCTGTTTTCATCTTCGACTGTGACTAATATTTATAGTCTTCGTCTCTAACAGCTTCTTTGTTCTTAATAACGACTTCTTAATTCTTGATAACCGCTTCTAGATAACCGCTTCTTTAGTTGAGTTCTGTAACTAACTCTAACTAAATAATTGTCTGACATGCTAATGTATCTTCGTGGTATCGTCTATGTATTCTTTGCTTCTATTTTGCCTTTGCATTTGCGTCTGTATTTGCGTCTGTGTCTGCGTCTGCATCTACGTCTGCATAGTCTTTATGTTTACGTCTGTATTGTCTTTATGTCTGCGTCTGCATCTGCGTCTGCGTCTGCGTCTGCGTCTGCATAGTCTTTATGTCTGCGTCTGTGTCTGCATCTGCATAATCTTTGCGTCTGCGCACTTAACACACTTATCAAACACGTTCTTTTGTTTCTAACATTATTATTATTTGATTGTCATCAAAATTAGTCATCGTAAAGTCCCCTTGACTTAACATTTAGTTTTCTTTTTTTTTTACTCAGAAATATTAGAAGTTTAATATACAAGTTAGACTTTCTATTGATGAGCCTCTATAGTTATTTTCAGTTGTACTGATCTTAAGTTTAGTTGAGTACTTCAGGATAGGAATTTTTTAAAAATTTTTATAGGTTTTAAGGTAGTATTTTAGTATTTTTTTAATTTTTATTTCCTCACTCTTAATGAATAATATTGAGGACAATGTTGCTCTAAGTATGGGGGTGGTTTAGAGATTGATCTAACTACACGAAATTCACAAAAAATTTCAAGATTTTTATATGTTTTATTTATTTTTAGGTTATGTTTAGGATATCATTTGCCTTGGGTTGATGAAATAAGTTTAAGCATAATTCTAGTTAAAATTTATATAAAATATATATATCATATTATTAAGTGAATTATATGCAAAATTTGACTTTGTAAATCCTAAGAAACTGAATTTATTAAATGATAATACCTCGATTTGACTTGAAGGCTCCCATAAGGATTTGAGCCTTTATGCAATATTCTTTGTTTCTTATATGGATACCTACTTTGATTTTGAATTTTATGAAATTAAAATTCTTCTTTTTAAGATTATATATAAGATTTGTGCAAGTATAAAGATGGTAAAGGCATTTAGGATTTACGTTTGAGCCAAATTGCCTACCTTTCTATTCATTTTTTTATTATCAAGCCCCCTTTAAACCTTATATGAATTTCAAGCATTTTTTGGCAACCTTTTCATTAAAAACCTTGAGGCTAAACTAAAATCAAGTATTCATCCTCAATAAATAATCAGTAGAGCTGACGCTTGTGATTTAGGAAAGGGATACAAGGAAATAAGTTTGGAAGAGATACTACAGTGTATAAAAGTGGCAACGAAAAAGGGAATCTCATGTTAATTGGAAAAAATAAAACAAAAAATAAAGTGTTGAAATTTATTAACATAGGTTCTTATAATTGATTATGAAGGAAAATGGGTAAGTGCAAGAAAATAAGGAGTTAATGGAATAATAATTGATTTATTTTCTATAGATTTATTTATTATTGCTTTATTAGTTGTATTTTTCTATTTTTTGAAAAGTGAAAAGAATTTATTGAATAGCCCTATCAAGAGCATCAAACAAATGTTCAATACAAGACTATACAAAGTCAGGTTATTATAAATGTCATCATATGATCTTACATTCAATAACCAAGTCAGCTAGTAAAAATGATGGCATTGATCATTCCAAGTTCCATCTTCTTTTGAATGAGATGCTCATTCCATCAATTGCTTTTTTCGCTACTAATATTTCTCTAATCTAGCAGCAAATTTTGTGTAGTCTTTGGTTCCTTTCATATCAAATAGAGTATATATAACATTTTATACAAAGGATTAGATAATTCTGATCTCTCCTCAATCTTTTATACTAACACTTAACCTAAATAAGAATGTTATCCCAATCTACGAATAGACAAAAGAGATTTATACTATACTACATTGTGGTCTAAATTTTAATAGTATAGTTATACTGAAAATAGATGATTTAGAGTTTCAGACTCAAGATAACATAAACTGCATTGCTGATCAATGGACCCTCAAATACTATTTATGGTTTTAATTTATTCCTAACAACTAGATAACTTGCAAAGGATGCTTTGGACATCAAGTAGCCTTTCCAGATACTGTTATACCACTGGATGTTTGGAATCTAAGGTCTGAAAGCTTTTAAGTAGGAAGAGTTAGTGAATTATCTACTACTATTGTGTATCCAGATAGGAGAATAATCAGATAGATAGCTCTGAAGTGTTTCAACTAGTGGAATTCTAGTTATGAGTGAAGCAAGATCCTCCCTTAGGATATTAGGGGGATTTGCTTTGCCCAATTATCAACCCAAAATCAAGAGTTCTAACCATTCCCTGCCTATATTCTAATGAAGGGGTAGATAGCTTGCCTTTTCCTTAGCATTTGTATGAATGACTAGGAATGTTCCTTTCTTCCCCAGTCAGCTAAAAGTTGGAGTCTTTAAGGTAGTATTTATTAGTCCATTAGGCCCATAGAGCCTTTTTATCGGCAATTAGTCTCCAAATTCTCTTCATATTAATTGAATCAATTGTATTGAGATTAATCCTATTCCTCCTTGTTTCTTTCTCCATCATAGTTGCTCCTATTTATTTTTTACTCCTTTGGAGTTATTTGCCTTTTCAGACTAAAGAAAATTCTTGACGCATCTTTCTAGTTCCTTGTTGATCTTTTTAGCTAGCAAGAGATGGATACTATAGTGGTTGTGAAGATTCTTTAGCACTAATATGATAACTTGTACTCTCTCAGCTTACGACAAAGCTCTGTTCTACCATGTATTGATTTTTTTTTGTACTTCTCCAAAAGAACTTGGCAGCCTTGTTATCTTAAGATCTTAGAGGAGGTTAGAACTCCTAGGTATTTGAATGGTAAGTAGTGAGCATTCATCCCAGTAATGTTACTTAATTTGGTAATGTTCTTCACATTAGAGGAGAAATATATTATGCTCTTTTATTAGTTAAACTTAAACTTGATATCCTACAAAATAGATTAGGAGAGTTATACAATGTAGAGAGAGAGAGAGCTCCACAAAAACATCATCAGATCATCCATAAAGCTTAGATTAGTGAGGATCTGCTCTTTGTATTTTTGGTGGAATTTGAATTTTAGTGCTCTTCTCGATTAACTTAGTAAGAATTTCCATAAAAAGAGCAAATAAATAAGGGGAAAGAGGGTCCCCCTACCCACTAAACTCTTTAAATTGTTTGATTGGGATTCCATTGATAAGCAAACTAAAGGAGGTGGTTGATAAGTATGGATTAATCCAAGTAATGAACTTATTGGAAAAACCAAACCATTTAATACTGTAGAAAATAAAGTTTCACTTGAGGATGTTAAAAGCTTTTGAGAAGTCCATTTTGATTGTATAGTTTTTGATGGATCTGTTGGTTTCATAATCCCTCATCAGTTCTTGAACCATTATGATATTATTAGAAATGGATCTACCTAATATGAAGGCATCTTGGGAGTGATGGATGATGTGCTTCAAGGATCCTTTTAGTCTTTGAGCTAGTATCTTGGATAAAACCTTGTAGACAATATTACAATAAGAGATTAGATGAAAGTTCTTGAGACAATTGGCATTGGTAACTTTAGGAATCAAACAAAAGTGAGTGAACTTTCTCTTTCAACATTTTGTGAGAGGTCATGAATTCTTGAATTACCTTAACAAGCAGACTCTCAGTAATATCCCAAGTAGTTTGGCAGAAGTGTGCATTGTAACCATCTGATCTTGATGCTTTCCTTGGATTTATGCTAAAGAGAATCCTTTTGATTTCCATATGAGATATAGGTTACTGTAAGTTTTTAGAAGATCTTAATGAAGAGCATTTGATTAATCAATTACCCTACTAACTCTTACTTATTAATTTGGCCTGATGAATACATTCTTGGAATATTCTTGTAGTGATTGACTACCATCTTCTTGATTGAAATTTTGTTTATAACTATCTAGTATTCTTCATCCCATAAACATTTAATCTTGTTAGAATTTCGTCTATTTAGAATAAAATGGTGGAAATACCTTATATTAAAGTCACACAAGTATATCTTTTAGTTTTCATAAAATCATTTACTACCTCTTTTAATTTCATTATATTTTATTTATTGTTGATTATGTTTCTAAGTGGGTGGGGTGGAATCTAAAGCCACCAAGACTAATGGTTTTAAAATTGTTGCATTTTTGTCAAATATAACATCCTTTCTAGGTTTGGGATGTCGAGAGTAATCATAAATGACAGGAGAGCACACTTTAGTAATAAGGTGATGGAAGCTTTGTTTAAGAAATATTGTATCACACACAAGGTTTACACTTCCTACCATCCCCAAACAAGTGGCCAAGTTGAGGTATCCAACAGAGAATTCTCATCTCTAGAGAAAACAATTCAACGTAACTAGAAGGATTAGAGTTTGAGATTAGAAGATGTACTATGGGCATATAGGAATGCCTATAAAATGTTGATTAGTATTTCCCCATATGGATTGGTATTTCAAAAGCCAATTCATATTCTTGTGGGAATGCAGTATAAGGCATATTGGACTATCAAGTGTTGCAACATAAATCTTAATGATGTGGCCGTGCATAAAGAGCTACAATTATAAGAGCTTGAAGAGATTCAAAATGACTCTTAAGAGAATGCAATAATATACAAGGAAAAGACAAAAATTTTCCATGATAGGATAATCTCAAGGAAAAGTTTTATCATTGATCAAAAGGTGCTTCTTGATCATTCTAAACTTAAATTATTTCTAGTTAAGTTAGGTATTTTTTCATGGTACTGTTTGCTGCCTTTTTTAATTCTCATTATATTTTACTTGCATTTGATTATGTTTCCACGTGGGTGGAATCTAAAGACACCAAGACTAGTGATGTTAAAATTATTGCATTTTTGTCAAGTACAATATTCTTTCTAGGTTTGGGATGTCAAGAGATCGATAGGGAAATGCACTTTTGTAACAAGGTGATGGAAGCTTTGTTTAAGAAGTACCATATCATACATAAGGTTTCCACTTCCTACCATCCCTAAACAAGTGGGAACTTGAGGTGTCTAATAGAGAAATCAAGTCAATCCTAGAGCAAATTGTTCAACCTAATAGGAAGGATTAGAGCTTGAGATTAGAAGATCCACTGTGGGACTATAAGATAACCTATAAAAAGCCAATTAGTATTTCCCCAAATAGATTGGTGTTTGAGAATCCATTTCATATTCTTGTTGGACTACGGCATAAAACATATTGGGCTATTAAGTGTTGCAACATAAATCTTGATGATGCAGGAGTGCATAGAGTGTTGTAATTATAAGAGCTTAGAGAGATAAAAAATGACCCATAAGAAAAAGACAAAAGTTTTCATGACAAGATGATCTCGAGGAAAGGCTTTATTATTAGTCAAAAAGTGTTTCTTTATCATTTTAGGCTTAAATTATTTCTAAGTAAGTTAGGGTATTATTTTTATAGGACCTTTTACTCCCTCTTTTGGTTTTCATTATATTTTACTTACAGTTGATTATGTTTCCAAGTGGGTGGAATCTAAAGCCACTAAGACTAATAATGCTAAAATTTTTGCATTTTTGTCAAGTATAATATCCTTTTTAGATTTTGGATGCCTAAAGTTATCATAAATGATAGGGGAAACACTTTTGTAATAGGGTGATGGAAGCTTTGTTCAAGAAGTAACATATCATACAAAAGTTTCCACTTCTTACCATCCCCAAACAAGTGGCTAAGTTAAGGTGTCTAATAGAGAAATCAAGTCAATTCTATAGAAAAAAATTCAACCTAATAAGAAGGATTAGAGCTTGAGATTAGAAGATGCACTATGGGCCTATGGGACAACCTATAAAATCTCAATTAGTATTTCCCTAAATAGATTCGTGTTTGGGAAGTTGTTTCATATTCCTATAGGACTACAACACAAGGCATATTAGGTTACCAAGTGGTGCAACATGAATCTTGATGGCGTGAGAGTGTATAGAGAGCTATAATTGCAAGACCTTGAAGAGATGTAAAATGACTCATAATATAATGCAATGATATACAAGAAAAAGACTGAAGTTTTCCATGACAAGATGAACTCTAGTAAAAGCTTTATTATTAGTCAAAAAGTGTTTCTTTTTCATTCTAGACTTAAATTATTACTAGGTAAGTTGGGCTCTCATTAGGTCAGTCCTTTTTTGGTGTCTAATGTTCTTCCATATGGTACAATAGAGATATATAGTCTAAAAATTGGAAAGATATTTAAGGTGAATGGTCACTGTCTAAACACTTACTATAAAGGATTCTCAATGGAAAATATGGAAGCAGTGGTACTTGAAGACCCAGATGTCATCAAATGAGGAAGAAAACATGGAGTTGAATCAATAATAATAAACAAAGGCAGTATTTGGGAGGCAACCTAAAGGGAGTTTTTTCTTTTTCCTTTAGATTTTTTCAATTGTTGTTTATGTTAAATGCTTCATTTCTTACATTTAATTTTATACTGGGGATAATTTAAGTTTTAAATATAGGGTGGGGAACTTGTTTCTTACATGTTTTAATTAAAAAAATTATTTATTTTTTCTAGTATTTATAAGATTATGTAGTTATAATTAGGGAGTAGAATTAACTGAAAATTTTATGGAAAATTGGACATTTGTTCTTACCGTTGTGGTTAATCAATATACATTTCCTTTAGAAGAGTAGTGACTAGACATAAGCCAGTGAGATTTTAAGCCTTTTAGATTGGCATATTAGTCTCATTTTCTTTCTTTCATGCATAATATTCATGACATTTATTAAAGACCATATTTTCTATTTAAGATCATATTTTTATCACATTTATTAACATGAAAATGATATTGGAATTCTTTGTTTTGCAAGCTATATTAATGACACGATTTATTACGTTATTAAGCTCATTGAGCTTAAATAGCCTTTTCCTTTTATGTTAACCAAATTATGAGCCTTTAACCTAATAAAATTTCTTACCCAAAGCCTTAAAGTTAGAGAAGAATTTGTGATTGTTAATATTTGTGGATATACAAAAGAATAAGTGTAGGGGTGCTTATATATGTAAGTTGGTTATAGTTGATAGAATGTGATTTTTATGTCTTATCAATGAGTTCTATCATTGATGTAGTTTTTGTCAAATTTTTCTTTTTTTTTCATTATGAAAAAGAGAAAAAAGAAAAGAGAAAAGAGAAGAAAATGAGAATAAAAGAAAAGAAAGGAGGAACTCCTAAAGTTGTATGGAATGGGTGAATTGATTATGATGTAAATAAAGGAGATGTTGTTGTGAAGGGTCACTCCTTGCGGTTATAGTGGATTATTCATCATTGTAATTATAGGTGATTTCTTCTAATTCCTCATGCTTTATGTGGTTTGTAGTGTGAAGGCTTGAATCTAAGCTATAGAGCAAATTTTTTGTATTTATCGTAGCTGGTAATACCTAGATTTGATTAGATGTTAATTTTTGCACTTGATACGCCATTGAAGTTTTTTTGTTTCACTAGTTTTGATGGCTTTAAACTACATAACCCAAATATTTCTAACTTTAACCTATGGCCTTATTATAACTTTGAAACCTTCTTTGATTTGTGTTATGCATGTGAATCTTTAGTGGTGGAAAACTGAAAAGATATGCAAATTATGGAATTTTTTGATCATTAAAGGCGTATTAATGTACCTATAGATTGATCTTATTTTTAAACACAATCTGTCAACATCTAACCCTAGATTGCTCAAGTTTTTAAGGGAATGGTTCTTAATTGATCATGAGTAAAAACATTTACTATTAGCTCTTGTCATGGTTTTTCAAGTTATTCATCTTTTCTTATAATTGTATATTATTAAGAAATAAGGTTAAAGAGGAAGTGTTTTGATTTTGATGTTGATGTTGATCTTTAGTTTTGCCCAAAGACAGTCAAAAGCTAATTTTAGGGGAACTTAATAAGTGCTTAATTGATTATGTATTTATTCCCTACTATGTAGTGACTAATGTTAAGTTATGCTTAAGATGTTTACTTTGGTTCACATTTTTCTTTAGGTATAAGAACCAAATGAGCTAAATTCACATCTTGGTATCATTCTATTGATGTTTGATCTTATTTACCTTTATGGAGTAAGAATGAGATGAGTTAGGGTAAATAAGGGATAAAAAATAGAAAAATTAGAGTCACTAAGATTTACACGATTGTTTATGGGAATGTGTAACTTATTAGAAACATGTATGAACTTAAAGATGATGTTTATGACTTAACTTTGTGATTTATGCCAAATTAATATATACAATCATTTATACACCCATACAACTAAACATGTATGACCAGGCAACATTAATTTTACACTATAAAAGGGAAATTAGGAGGCCAAAAATTCTCCATTCTTCGATGTTGACCCTAAAACACTAACACACATATCAAAGTACCTCAAAAACATAATAATTAAGCTCAGAGACTTGTACTAACCCATAAAATACTTAAAACATAAATAATTCGCAAACTAACACATTTTTAGCCTAAACACATATTAAACGATTGAATTAACAATTAAATACATATCAAACTAAGCCCTAAAACATGATGTGATTCACACTTATCAACACCCCCACACTTAAATGTTTGTTTGTCTTTAAGCAAACAAAACAAAAAACATACAAAATCATACAACACACAATGCAGTAATGAGACATTGACTTCAACTTCATAAAATAAATTTAATTTGAAACAAAATCATTCAAGTTATATCAAATCATTAACAAACAAAATCTACGTCTAGGGACTTTGAACTAAATATACATATTAATTTAGATCCAAGTGTTAAATTATTTACCCTTTTCAATTGTACACACACATTAATAATTCTTTGGTCATTCAAACTCTGTAAATACTACTAACTATATTTTCATGAAAAGTCAAGCTTTTACAAATTCGGTACGTTTTTATTAGAAACATTTTTATTTACTTTTTTTGTGAACATAGACCTAGTCTTTTACTTGGAGGCAAACATTAGTGATGAATGTCGATCTGGTTACTAATCTAATTCATTTTTTTATTAAGCTACTTAGTTAAAATGTCATTATAGCCTTTTGATGTGGAGGCACACATTTGTGATACGTGTCAATCCAGTTACTCAACTACATGACGTTCTCAACTAGCTACTAGCTCTATTCATAACTTGAAGGCCAACAGAATAGTAATTTATTAAAAAAAATTATTGCCTACCTTATTGTTTAAGCTACTCGTTCTCATGAAAAGTACAAGCAAGGCTACTTTAAGCTGCATATTTAGCCAAAGAACCCAAATCATTAATTTTGGGAGATAATGATTCTTCACAACCTAATAGACTATGTTCAAAATTAATTAGTTTCAATCCATCTAAGCCATTAACACATTCACATGATTCATAAAACGCAACCTAACAACTATCATATAATATTTAAAATTCACATTCAAAGCAAAACACATAACTCTCCCCACACTTGAACAACAAATTATCCTCAATGTGAGAAGGGGACAAATAAACACAATGGCGAGAAGAGACATAAAATTAAAATAAAACTAAAAGTAAGTAAAGACTAAAGTTAAAAAGAAAAGGGTTGGAAGAAAGCCTCATAGTGATGGAGGCAAGGATGGTCTTAGAGGTGGTAGTTGGACACCTTGAGCCTAAAAATAATGATGGATATGACGTATATACCAGCTTTGACGTCGTTGTGTTTGGGCCATCTCCTTCATTCTTTTAGGCTCTGTTTAGTTGAGGGGTTGAAGATGGAATGGAATAGAATGTAACATACTTCCATCGTTTGGAAGGAACTTTTATAATAGAATGGAATGGAATGGAATGGGATGGAAGTAGAGGGTTTCATGTTACATTCCATTCCATCCTAAATAGTGAAAATAAGAAACCTCCGATTTGGGGGGTTTAGGATGGAGCGTAAATTATTAAATACAAACTACCCAATATACCCTCAATAATTTTTCATAATACCAACTGTGACCAAGTCATAATATTATATTAAATAGAATTAATATATTAAATAGAATAGAATAATATTTAACATAATAAATTTTATTAAAAAATTAATAATATTATTTTTATATTACTAATAATAAATACTATATAATTAATAATAAAATAAAAGTTTTAATTAATTAAAATAGAAAATATATAAATAATTATTCGTAATTGTTTGTATATATTTCTATATAAATAAAAATAAATTATTTTTAAATATAAATCATATAGAATAGAATATAATAAAATTTAATATAATAAAATTTATTAAATAATTAATAATAATATTTTTATATTATTAATAATAAAATAAAAATTAATAAAATTTTAATTAATGAAAAATAGAAAATATATTTAAAAAATTTTCTTTAATTGTTTGTATATATTTCTATATAAATAAAAATAAAAATAAATTATTTTTATATATAAATCCCATAGAATAAAATAAAATAAAATAAATTTATTAAATAATTAATAATAATAAATTGTATATAATTAATAATAAATTGTATATAATTAATTAATAAAATAATAAAATTTTTATTAATGAAAATAGAAAATATATAAACAATTATTTTTTAATTGTTTGTATATATTTCTATATAAATAAATTATTTTTAAATATAAATCACATAGAATAAAATAAAATAAAATTTAATGGATGTTTGGTTGGATGTTAATTAATGGAAGGAAACGGAATGTAACGGAATGGAATGGAACGGTTTATAATGGAATGAAATGCAATACAGTAAAACGTTGTTTGGGAGGGATGGAAGGGTTCATAATGTAATGTAGTGAAATGTTATTTGAAAGATGGATGGAATGGAATGTAACATATATTAAATGACTATTATACCCCTTATATTAAAATGATATTGCAGGAGGTTTATTAATTTATTATTAATTATATAAAAATATTATTATTAATTATTTAATATATTCTATTCTATTCTATTCTATTCTATTCTATTCTATATGATTTATATTTAAAAATAATTTATTTTTATTTTTATTTATAAAGAAATATATATAAACAATTAAAGAATAATTTTTTATATATTTTCTATTTTTCATTAATAAAATTTTTATTAATTTTTTATTTTATAATTAATTATGTATAATTTATAATTAATTATATAAAAATATTATAATTAATTATTTAATATATTTTATTTTATTTTATTTAA
>JANIIA010000006.1:24983878-25011606 GCA_027478495.1 Erythroxylum alaternifolium | reverse complement strand
CTCATAATTGACACAATCACTCAAAGATAAGTAAAGGTGCAGAATGAATTTTCCTCACAGTTTTCACTCACTTCTCTTAAGTGTTTAAGGGTTAGTATTTCGCTCAAACTTCCTATAAGAAACTACACTACCATAGGCTTGCTAATACACCAATTCTCCTCTAGATTGATTGCATGTATGAATAAATCAAAAAGGGCTTGTTTAGGGTTGTAATGTGGTAAGGGTTAAGGTGGGTCAAAAGAAAGGGAAGAGGGTGAAGCACAAGCATAGGTAGAGTAAAAAGCGTATAAAACGGGATAACAAAACATAACTCCGAGACATACAAATATAACCAATATTGTGCACTTATTGATGCTACTTACTTATTCTTCCTTTATATATATATATCATTTTTCTTTCTTTTTCTTCATACAAGGAAGAACTATGAATCAAAACTAGCACTCTATACAATGTAGTCCATAGTCAAAAATATACTCAACCTTTCTCGGTACAAATTTACACAATCCTAACTAATGTTTTATTTAATACTCTACTAAGCTTGTGGAAGGGTAGGATAAAGGGGTTTAAAGTTTTTAAATTTTGGATGTTTTCACAAAACAAAAGGTTAAGGCTCACTAGGGGTAGCAAGAGATAATAGCGGGTAGGTCATTTAAGCTAAGAGTTAACACAAAAAGGGCCTAGATGATCTCTATTAAGCATGCATCCAATTGACTCAAACCGATTCAAAGCAAGTTCTGAAGGTAGTAACCCAAGGAAGTGACACTCAATAAAGAAATGAAATGACTATAGATGGAGTCATATGGCTCAATCTTCACTTTGGCTCAAATGAAAACTCATTATGCATCTCTACACTACCTCATTATTCAAATGTCAATTTGTGACTAAGCTTATGTAACCAACTTCTTCTCATCACTCTATATGATTCACTTTCTACTCAAGTAGTCTAATCCGAGTTCAAACATGCATTCAATCTAATTTCAACTACATGACAGAATCTCATGACAATATTTATCAGAGTGACTCAAGTGTAGTTCCATTGCTAACGGAAAACGCCGTTACTGACACCAAACACATGATATGCCTAATATGTATCCTTCTCAACATAATGCACACAATGCAATTAAGAACGTCGATGTCACCTCCCCACACTTAAAGATCACAATGTCCTCAATGTGATAAGTCAACCCTAAGTGAGTGAAAATGACAATAAACCAAATAAAAAAGTGAAAACAGCTCAAATACAAGAAATTGAAATCAACATATGATAGCAAACCAAACAAACCAAAATAAATTCACACTAAAATTAAAGAAATTAAAACTAAACAAAAGAAATTAAATGCAATCAAACAAAAGAAATAACAAAATTTAAAAGTTAAAGGGTAAGAAAAGCTTATTTAGATGATAATGGTGACGGTGATGGCGTAGGAGCTTCAAAATTGTTTCTCCTATAGAAGTTAAGGAACCTTCTCTTCAAGCTTTGTTGCTCCTTATGAACCTTCCATATTTGTGTGCCGCGTTCATCGAGTTGGGATGTCATCTGTTGATGGTTTGCTGCTATTTGGTTGAGAATTGGTTGATATCAGTTAATCGCTGCTGGTTCCCTCGATTCCTCTGCTACTGCTTCCTCCTTTAGCTTTGGAGCGACGCTCGATGTAGAGGGTTAGTCTGTGACTACACTGGCATCCCTCCTACTCCTCACTATAGTGCGCATATGAGAATTGCGAAGTGCCATAGATTGGACCTCCACAATCTCAGAGCGTCTCAAATAGGCTATGTCAAACATGTCTTGGGGAGTAATATGCAAAGTTTCCATATTCACATTATAAAATACACCCAGAGACGAAACAATATGTGTCATCCCAAAAGACATTCTTTTTATTAATCACACTTACTATTGATCAAAAAATTCTATATGATGTGTTGATTTTAAGCTTGCGGTCCATACACCATAAAAAGAAAAGTTCTTTAGTTGAGCATTTATTAATTTCGGTTTTACTAAACACTGTCAGGCACATAAATTTATGTAACAGTAAATGCTTAGCACTCCGGATTAGAGAATTTGGTGCATTACATGAATCAAAATGTTCTTCACCCGTGAGAGTGTTCCAATAAGCATCGACATCAAAATCTACATGACCATCTAAAATTTTTGCATTCGACAAATTAAACAATTCACGCATGACAGAATAATCAAGTTTAAAAGCATTTCCACCTAACCTAAACCAAAACAGATCCATTTTAGAGCTGTACCTAACTATTGTGAAAAATTCTAAACTTAGGGTGACATAAATAGGGACATCGCTTCGAACAAATCTATTCCACTTTATATTTGCAGCTAGTTGTTCAAGTTGGTGTCTAACTCCTATATTTTCTAACACTTCAAAATTCAAATACCTAGAAGTGATTATTGCTCTATTCTTAAAGTCACAGAAATGTTCACCTTCTTCTTCTGAATAAGTCGAAAATGGGGCTCGATGCGTTGCTGCTAAGTTGAGCTTACCTTTGCTAGAAACTTGAAGTTGGAGTTCGTTAACCAGTTTCCTAGTCATCATCTTCTTGGTGGTGCCATTGCAAGAAGAAAATTTGCAAAAAATGAGGGAGAGACTGAAATTTAGATTTAAGAGAGAGAGAGCAAAATCTTACCCAAATCCTTATGCTTTTAAATGATTAATGCATGAAAAGATGAAAGGATTGTAAGAATAATGAAAGAGTTAAAAAAAATACCAAGAATCTAGAGAAAAATTGAAGAGTGTTAAAGAGTGGGAAGAAAGAATTTCATAGGTTAAAGAGAGAGGGGGTGAAAATTTGAAGATAGGGTGAAAGATAAAAAGGGGAGGAAACTTTAAATTTCCCTCTGGATGGGATTCCTACACTCGTGGGAATTCTCACAATTTCCACGAATGTGGGATTCCTCTCTAGAAACTTTCTGGAGAGGATTCTCATGTTCATGGGGATCACCACAATTCCCACGGATGTGGGTTTTCTCTCTAGAAACTTTCTGGAGAGATTTCCCACGCTCATGGGATTCACTTCAATTCCTACGAATATGGGAATTAGTGATACTCACAATTTCAAACGTTCTTCCAAGCTTAAATGAATTGTCCATGATCCTAAATCCTACAAACACCTTAAGATAATATCATCAACAAGAAATTTGAAAAGAAAACAAAATCAACATGAACATCAATCAAACTCAATTAAAAAATGGTCATAACTAAAGAAAGCAAACAAACAAATAGGTAAACAAAACAATCAAAAGGAAATAGAATTCCATAGGTTGCCTCCCATGAAGCGCTTCTTTTAACGTCGGTAGCTCGACGCTCTTCTTTCATTAAAAACTTATCCAATATCAATTATAAGCGGCTAGCTTCCATATTTTTTATTTAACATTGATTTTGTAGCCTGCAAGTAAGCTATAAATTGCAAAATGAATAGAAGGACAATATTGATAAAGTTGAGCAAACCAATTAATTTCATTAATGTCCTTTTTATTAACAAATTGTCAATAAAATAGGTAATAACAAAACTCCCTAATTCTTCCATCGAATCAAACAGTTTGTTTTGTACGAAGGTGAGTTGCTCTCTTTCTTCCTTAATCAGCTTCGTCTCCTTTGCTTCTTCCTCTTCACGAACAGAGATTTTCATAACTTCTTCAAACTTGATGTCTGTTGTCATTTGTTCTTCGTCTGTTTGTTCTTAAGAAGATTTGGACACATCAATTGTCTTGAATGAGCTACTATCCTTTGGATTTTTAGATACATCATTCATGTTAAATGTCTCTTGATCATCATCAATCCAAAAGAAATAATTCTTTTCATGAACATCTACCCAAGTTTTTTTGATGTTCACCTTTGGTATATTAAGAACTGGTGAATAATAGGGAGGGTTGACATTCTTTTCTTCAATCTCTTTTTTTGTCTCTTGTTCTTCAATAAAATAGGTTTTAGCATGGTGTTCCACTGGTTCTTCTAACTCTTCCTCATTCTTAAGCGTGATAGCCTCATGATGCTTTAGTTGATGTAATTCCATATTTCTCAGAGATTCTTCGACACTTCTCTTACAAAATTTATAGAAAAGTTGTCTTACTTGAATTTTCAGGTTGTGAATAGAAGCGGCATGATTTTTAAGAATTTGATCGATTTTCTTTTCCAGTCTCTTTTAACTTTCCTCCTAGCTGGAAAACATCCTCTTTTGGTTCTTTTCCTGAGCTGCTAGTTTGGAACCAAACATCTCCATAAACTTGTCCAACTTACTCTTCATCGCTCCAATTCGATCTTATTGAAATTCAAATAGGTCTTGATTTCCCATGTGAGTACTCGCATTATTGGACCAATAAAATTTGGGTGATTCTGCCATCCTGCAGTGTACGTGTTCTAATAAGAATCGGTACTTCCCCAACCATACTGTGCTTCGTTGTAATTTGCAAACGTTCCTTGCTCCCTATAATAATTATCTTCCATCATTATTCTTTCTATTTCTTCTCGGCATCTAGCTCTTTAGATTTGTCATTCCTCATTCTAAGATGTCTTGATATGTCTCTACTTTACGCCCCAAACTTCTTCTTTACTAATTTTTGTCGATCTTTGTGCACTCCTTGTGTTCATGCACCTGTAAATACACAAGGAAAAGTATCAAAAACTCTTAAATCAAAGTAATTTAAATTAAACACAATGCTCAACAATCAATCCTCGGCAACAGCGCCAAAAACGTATTGATGGTGAAACCTATCTACTTGTTTTACGCTCAAAAATTACAAGTGAACGGGTCGTGACTTGTAGTAAAAAGAGCAGATACCGATCTCACAAGGATTGATGCCTAGACACCGCTTAATTTAGATACAACTTTCTTTAAGAAATTAAATTATGAAATGCAAATAATTTAGAAAATTAAATTAAAACCAAAAGACTAATGTAAACAATGGACAAAATCGAAATTGCAGAAAATTTGAATTCAAGAATCTAAATACTAGAGATTATTTTTTCCTATGTCGTCTCCCTCCTATTTTATCGATTGAATTATGTCTCACCCTAGATTTCTGAATGTTCTAATTACTCTCTCTTAAGGTGTAACTATTTATCCCTAATCGAATTAACAAGAATCAATTAGACGATCTCTTAACCTACTCAATGACTACCGATTCAATTAGTTATCAAACTATCTTATGGGTAATCAATTGACCAGTCGAGATCTCTCTTCTAACTATACAATTAACATGATGATTGCTAGTCTATAGGTCGCCAACTGTCGTTGTACAATCCTACACAAATTTCATCTCACTCACTCTCTTGATTTGTTGCAAGATGAAAATTAAAAATAACAATCAACAAAGACAATTGCATTCAATTCAATAAAATAGGAGTTCAACACAATAGTTCCAAAAGCAATCCCTAAAATAAAATCAGCCTAACATGGTCTCCAGAACATCATCAACATTTAAATAATAAATTTTTACAAAGAATAGAAGATATTAAATAACAGAAAATTGAATAGAAGGGCTCTTTCTCTTCTTTGCCAAAATATGGAATTTTGGTGTTGATGTGCTATTTTTTCCAATCTTGATAATGATCCTTATCTTAAATCCTTCCTCAATGCTCTAAACATGTGTTGTTCACTCAAGGATGGTATTTTTACAGGTGGGTGTCATCTCCCCTTAAGATGGAAGCTTAATTCTCTTTTTATAGTTCAAAAATCTTAAATTTAATGAAGCCTCGCAGATTGTCTCGGATTGTAATTCCCACACTCATGGAAATTGGCATGATTCCCATGAGTGTGGGAATTTGTCACAGACGTATATCTCATTTTCTTCTATAATTCCCACATGACATGGGAATTTGCATGATTCCGACGAACGTGAGAATTTATCGCAGATGCACTCGTCATTTCTTCTCCTCTTTGATCTTTAGTTTACCCTCCAAGTTGCTCCTTCCTTCTTCGTACCTAAAAATAGCCAATTCTTGCCCTCAATTAACATCAAACACACAAGAACAACAATCAAAATCAAACTTAACGAAAACATACAAAATGAATTCTAAACTAGAACAATAATCAACAATTATGTTAGAAAACACATGCCAATTACCTATAAAAACATATCCTAATGCACACCTATCAAGGATATAAAAGAAATAGTTTAAATATAATGTGATAAAGGAAGCCAAATGCTCTAAATGACTTTAGTATAGAGCTCCATTATACAGTGTGAAATGCTTTATGAAAGTCTATTTTAAATGCATAATCTTTCCTAGATTTCTTTTTATTATAGCACCTAAAGGATTCTTAAACTAGAAGGATATTATCTCCTACTTGTCTTCCTTTAATAAAAACTCCCTTGAGAAGAGTCTGTACAGCGAGGTAACATAATCTTAAGCCTATTAGAGAGTAGTTCAAAAATGACTTTATAGTTTTTGTTACAATAAGAAATAGGCCTGATGTCTTTCAGAAAGTTAGGGGGAGTGAACTTTAGGGATATGACTTACAAATATTTTTTTGATCTCCTTTATGAGGATTATATAGTTGAAGAACTCCAAAACATCATCAATCATCAAGTTCTTGATCAAGGGCCATGATTTTTGAAAAAAAAAGGCATTATAGCCATTTGAACTTGACGCTTTGTAGGGATGAAGTTCAGAGAGGGCCTTCTTATCGTTAAGAGCATTGAAGGATGCGATCAAAACATTAACCTCCTAATGGGAAATTTGTTCATTTATGATATCCCATAATAAAGGCAATGAAGATGAGATAACATTAGAGGAAGCTTAAGTAGATGGAAAATATTGATAAGCCTTTAGCTTTAACTCTTTATGAGTATTAAAGAGAAAACCATTGTAATATATAAGGGAGAATATTTTTCTAGTGTCATTTCTTGATTTAAAGAAGAAATTGGAGCATTTATCCCCTTCTTTGAGCCATCAAATTATAAATCTCAGTTGGAGTAGAAAATAGTTAGATTCTACTACTTAATTATGAGATGATAAGGTCTCTCTCTCTAATAATTTAAGGAAATCATCACTAGGATTTTGATAGATGAGGTTCTGGATTCTAGAGAAATTCTTCATGGTCTTATTTATAGCATTGGTCATGTTGCAGAAATGAATCTTATTGATTTTTTTAGTTTTGTCTTTATAAGCTAGATAGCCTTGAACTATTGTATTGAGACTAACTTGGATAGAATTTTCAAACCCCTCACACACTCTACTAGGTAGTTGTTAAACCTGAATGGAAAGTGTTATTTCCTAATATCGTCTAAAATATTGACTAAGATAGGTGAATGATCCTATATAAGGGAATTATAAAAAGTTGCTTTATTATTCTAAAATTTAAGTAACCAAGGAACATTTATAAAAGCCCTGTCCAATTTTTTCCTTAAATACCATCTAGCCTCTTGCTTGTTAAACCATGTAAATAAATAACTATCCATTTTTAGATTATTTATCTATAGTTGAGCAATATAGTTCCTTATATCCTCATCGTAGTTCTTAAGTTTTACATTTCCTTCTGCCTCCTATGGGTGTACTATTAAAGTCTCCTAAAATTAGCCATGATGCATTTATAGAAGATCATAAATTGTTTGGAGTATTTTATAAGGAGGTCCTTTAAAATAGTTCGAAGCATATATGAAAGTGACTTAAAAGCTTAAGCCCTTTTGTTTTAACTTAACTATCATATGGATATGCTGATTAGAGGTGGAAGAGTTCAGTATCTCAACTCCATTAAAGTCAAAAACAATAGATATTCTCCCATAGAAGTGGTTCTGGTGGTTGGTGATGATCTTATAACCTTTTTTCAGAAACAAAAAACTCTTACATTTATTTTCTACCAGATTAGTTTCGAACAAACTTATTATATTGAGCTTATTTGTTTCTAGGTAATCAAGTAGTGCCTTTTGTTTTGAGAGGTTATTAAGCCCATTAATATTCAAAGTAAACAAAGCCATTAGTTAAAGGAGGATGAAGCCTCTTTTTTTCTAACTAATTTTATTTTAAATTGTCCTGAATTTGGCGTCTCCTTTTAAATATCTTATGTGCTTCCTTGGTTGAGATTACTTACTTCCATTTTTGAATCAAGGCCTAGTTTCCTTTTAGGAGTGTTGATTGTATTATCCTCTTTTTTATGCTGTAACATCACATCTTTATTTGTTACATCCTCGACATTACTTGTGGTGGGTTCCATATTGTGTGTTGGAGCTTCAAGGATAGTAGGAATGTTCAACTAATTGCTAGAATCCATCTTAGTGCTATTGTTTCCCTATCGTCCAAAGCAAAATATTAGACCTATTTTTCTCTTTTTAGGACCTTATTAGGTGTATTATCTTCATAGATTCCATTTGAGTTAACTTATCATAATATCCTATCTTAAAGTTGTGATCCAAAGGCTTATTACATTTATATTCTTAGAGGTTTCAAGTCTCCATGAGTAGGTTATAGAAACTTGGTGTTTAAACATGTTTCCTTCTTCATCAAGCCTCAAAATAGGGATTACATTATATAGTTTTTATCAATGTTTATTAGGACATAAAACCTTGCATAAATGATTCTTGACATTAAAAAAAGAGGCTTCCTAACAAAACTAGAGAGGTAGCTTAAACCATATTTAGTTTAATATTCCAATGGAATATTGTGGATGTTAATCCAAGTAGGGCCTTATTTTTGTTTCAAAATTTTGAGCTAAATTCTTGGTCTCTATTTATGTTAAAAAAGGTATAGAGTTGAAATGTCAAGAATCAGACTTAATATGCCTGTGATTTTAGAAGGGAGAATCAAATTTGAACAAGAATAAGTTATCTTTTGTGATTAAAATTCTCTTAACCTAAAGGTTTTCCAACGAGATTGTGATCAACTATTTATGACTAGAAACGATGGCCTTTTCCTTAGAATAAATTGATGACAGTTACATTCCACTTTTGAGCACCATCCTTGAGAACATAAGGTAGATGAGCTACTAAGTGCTTGCCATTAAAAGACACAGAAAGACATAAATAGAGTTTAGGAGATTGGGAAGAGTCTCCTAAGACTTGGGACCATTTCTTCCTTGCAAGATTAGCAGGGGAGCAACATTTGCATGTGAAAGTTTGCACAAATCTGTTTCTTAGAGATTTTTAAAGGATAAGTCCCCATATTGAGAAAGGATATGACTTTCAAATTGAAGAGGTGAGTGGGGAGGGGGAGTGATAGGATATTTGGAAAGTTGACTGTGGGGTGGTAGAGAAGATGAGGTTTGGTAGGAAAAGCTAAGGGTGGAAAATTTTCTAAGGTTAGCTCAATAGAGGACATGATACTAAAAATGTTAAAGAAAGCAAAAGGAAAAGATAACATGGAATGACAAGTGAAAATAATAGGAAGGAGAGGCCAAAACCCTTTATAAGAGTAGAGGTTAAGGATGAAACAAAGGAGAAAAGCACACTACTAAATGGTACAATGAGAAAAGCACACTACTAAATGGTACAATGGTGGAAGGTTGACAAATCACCAATTTACTAAGGCACCATAGCTAACCTATTGAACCATCAAGCTAGGATAGAAGAACATATAAGAGTGACAAGTTCTTAGGAAGAAGACTGAATTGGGAGGACTAGAGCAGTCAGGAGGGAAGGAACTTATAAATAGGAGGTGGTAGGGGGTAAACACCATGTAAAGGATTTAAGGTTAATAGTTTTTATGGGAAAGAAAATTAAGGTTTTATAAAATTTTTAAAATCAATTTTAGGGTAAATTACTATAAAAATCTTGAATGTTACTTAATTTTGGAATACTATCTAGAACTATCAAAGTAATAATAATATGTTGAAACTTTTAATTTATAAAAAAAATAGTTCATCCTTAACCCCATAAATAATGGCATTGACATGGCACACTACATCAACAAAATTATTTAGCGTGATGATATCGTTATAGCATGAATTGACACTTTAGATAATTAATTTAAATTAATAAACCAGGTATTGTTTTTATTTTCTTCTTCTATTCTTTTTTATATCTTTCTGAAACTACTTTTTTTATCTCTTCCTTTCTCTTCCCTTCTCTTCCATCTAGTTAATTGAATATTAGAAACCCCCTCAAGTAACTTCTGTAAACCTATCTAGGTAACAAAAGGTTTAGAACTCTGTGAACTTGTTGGAACATACAGGGATACATATATAAGGCTTGAGGAGCTTGAGTACTTTTAAATAAAATTGAGCATATGAGTTTCTATCTAGCCTCTAGAGACATTTTTTGGATATTTGTTATATATATATGGTTTATAAGTATCGATCTTAGTTTAATTTGTATACGCTCTATTTTTTAATTACTGTTGGATGGTGTTGATAGTGGTATAATTAAATAGCTCTAATAGATATAGATCTCTCCTATAGTTTTAAAAAATTAGAAAAATCTCATGATCTTAAAAATTCTTGAAAAAAATTCTTAAAAACTTATTCTCTTAGATTTTGGTTGTAAATAATGATAAAATACAAGAAACATAATCACCGCATATAGATTAATCAAATGTTGCTTATATGATGATCCAACCTACCTCTTAAATTCAAACTAATCTAGTTAAATTAGTTCTAAACTGTTAAGTTTTTATAATTATCTTACAAGTCAGGTTTAAGAGTAGAGTTAAGTTACTATGTTAGTGATATTTAATTAGTCTATATATGATGTTTATACCATATATGTTTCCTCATCAATTTTTGACTAAAGTCTAAGAGAAGGGATTTTTCTAGAAATTTAAAAATTAGAATGAGTTTTTTTTCTAAAATTTTTAAACCACAAGGGAGGTCTATGTCTTGCACCTTTATATAATAAAAGGGCATAGTTTAATAGAGAAGGGTCAATTTCTTTTTTGTTTTTAAAAGTTTAAAATCAATTACTGCTATGCCCAAAATAAATTCTAAAAATACCTAGGCTATCCTACTTGCAAGTATACGAGGTAGTTATAGTTGATTACCTAGGTCCCCTCCTATAGAGGTGAAATTGGTTCACGAAATTGGTTCTCTTAGATTAATCTTGAACAAAAATAAAAACAAATGCAATCCTTAAATTTTATCCCGATTTTTTTAGTGAAGGCTTTAAAGAAAATCACATAATTAAATTGAAAAGTAAAATGATTCAATCGGAAGCAAAAACAAATATATTAATCGAAGTGGAAAACTTTTGAGAATTAATTTCACTTATTTAGTCTCTTATGCATAAATAAGGGGAAATGATGGATAATAGTCTTACTAAAATTACCAATTGGGTTGTAAAATTAATTCAAATAACAAACTAATCTAACTTTCGTAGTCGATAAGTTTATCATTCAAATTAATTATTAAACCTAACTGATAATTACCACTTAGGTTAATATATTTCTAATTCTTAACCTAATCGTCTGTAGTTCCTCGTTCCATATTAAACTTCTTCTCTTGATAGTTTGTTTAATACCAAAATGATGCAAAGTTTGGTCATTCTATTACATCCAATCAGTTCAAAAACTATAACAAATATAAGACAACAACACAGTCCCTCAATCATATTCGACTAAAGTAGTTACATTAATCCTCTAGAAAAAAAGATCAGCCTATCATAAAAACAACAAAATTCGTCATATTCAAATACTTCAATCCCATCTTTATCAGTATAAGAGAAGTATTTAAGCAATAAACCAACTAAATAACCAAATGAACTATCAAAAGATAACAGAGTACCTATCAACTAATAGAAGATTAAGTTCAGTGAATTAATAGAGAAGTAATTAAAAAAAGAGCAAACAAGAGTTCGGATGACAGAGTTGCGATGATCTCCTGCCACTCTCAAGGTCTCTACATTGGCTCTTTCCTTCTACTTTTGCTTGGTTCTCACCCAGATGCTCAACTGCTCATGCTGCTCCTACCTCTATGCTATTCTTCTCACCTCACCCGACTGGTCTCTGCTTTCTCTCCTCTCTTCTCCGCTTTCTTTCTTTCTCTCTATTTTTGTCCCCGAATGAGTTTATGTGTAGAATGTGGAATGAGAAAATGTGTGTATGTTTTGCTGCCACCCTCTATTCTTTCTATTTATCCTCAGAGTTTAAAGTTTAGGGTTGATTTCATCTGTGCCATCAAAACCCTACCCGTGTGACACATTACTATAAAAAATGAATGTAGAACTTGCACACGGGTGACTATTTAAGTCACCACTGTGACTAACATTTGAGTCACCATTTTTTTAACCCAAAATTTATGTTACCTTTCAAAACATTCCCTTCAACCTTTATGCAACATTCACTACCATTTTCACTCAATTCATCTCACATTTGGATTAAAAATGCAAGAATTTGTAACCAAAATCAAGATATGAATGCAAGAAAAATCAATAGAAATTAAACACAACAATTACCCGATGTGTCAATTACATGCCACTTGAATGCTTTCATGTCAAATATTTCTACTAGTATAGGGTGCCACATCAATACCATTAGTTATGAGGTTGTTAATGGGTTACTTTTCCTGCAATTGAAAATTTGTACATTTTATTGCTATTTTTGGCAGTTTTGACTAGTATTAAAAATTGAGTAAAATTTAAAAATTTTATAATAATTTAGTCTTAGATTTTTTATTATATAAAAACAATTTCGTGTTTATAGAATATTTTTACTTTATATTTCATATCAAATTCCAATTTTATTTTCTTAAAAATACTTTTTCCTTATATGAGTTGCTCATTTAAATTTAATGAGTACATACTAAATTGTGTTAAATATGGAAAATGTAAAGGAGACTAAGTTTCATTGCTAGCTCGATTAGCAAATAATTATGTATAAACTCACAGATAGTTAAGATGGAGAAAATTAGGTATGCAAGTCGGTACATTAAAGTGAAACGTGAAAAGGAGATCCCTAACTAACTGATTATTAAAAGTCTCAAGCAGAATGGTTAAATGGTTAACCATATTATTCAACTTTCCTGTGTTTGGAACCTGCTCATACCACAATGTTAGATCTTTGCAATACTCATGCAATGAATTAATGGGGTCACTTGAAGTCAACTATGTACTAAATATAATTCCATATAAGTCAAATCAATGTTAATCCTATTCTACAAAAAGCTCCAGATCATATTGGTTGGATTCCTTTTAACTCTCTATAGTTGATATTATTGAGCCTCAATAGCCTTTTATATGTAGAATCTACTCCTTATAGTGGAAAATTTTGTAGTAAAAACTCCTCCCTTTATTAGGAAATATAGGAATAACGAAAAGAAATGAGTTGGTCTCTCTTTCTCTAAATAATATCTCTCATAGTATAGAACACTAGAGGACTTAATTGTCCTTAAAAGTAACTAATTATTTATGTCATTTTGGAAAAAAGTTTATATTAATAAGTCTTCTTGAAACTAAAATAAAAACTGGGGAATAAGAGAAGAAGCTCAGATTCCTAGGTCGTAGTTAGAATTTCTTTTCTAACTATATTTATAACTACAATGGTAGAGTCCTAATTGGTTTTAATCATGCTCAAATACAAATTTTTTTTCTATTTACCACATATTTACTCATTCATCTCCATTGTCAATTACTTAGCTATCCTAACCCATTCATAGTTTCATTAATTTATGCTTCCAACCTCGAGTTTCAAAGGAGTTCCCTCTGGAGTGACTTGAGAAGGTGCAATCAAGAACTCAAATTACTTAGTTTCTTATTAGAGATTTGAGTTGTATCATAAACTTTAAAGAAGATGAAGAAAGGAAACTTCCTTGTAAACAAAGCTACCATGAACTCACCTAAATCACAAAACCATTTGGGGATTATTGACCTCAATTACATAGGCCAACACTTTACCTAGTCAAAGAAGCAATGTGGGGACTAGCTCTTAAGGGAGAAATTGGATAAGGTGGTGGTGAAAAATGAGTGGCTCATCAAATTTCCTATTATCTTTGCTCAATTTGGGCCTCCACTATGTTTTGACCATTCCACAATTGAAATTAAAGACCCTCACTAAACTCATTAAACATCCTTTCATATTTTGTAACTTTTTGGTGTAGGTAGAAGTCTTCCAAAAGATTGTGGGGAAATCTATAAGCGAAAAGATTTTAGGATGCAAAACTTACTAGTTTGTTTACAAACTTTAAGTTGCGAAGGAAGGAATTAAAGCCCTAAAAAAGAGAACTTGTCTAGAAATAGAAGCTCAACTTAGTGTTAGTAAGGAGATTCTTAAGCATTGTTAGGAGGGACTTTATATTAATCCAAATGATGATAAGTAAAAGTTGCAAGGAAGACAGACTTTGAATTCATTCATAAGCTTTTCTCTTCTATAACACTTACCTCAAGCAAAAAGCTAGGGTAAACTAGTTAAAAGATGATGATAAATGTACATGTTACTTCTTTAACTATCTATTGGCATAAAGAAATAACAATATAGTTAGTGCTCTAAAGGATGCTCAAAGGAACCTCTTTATTAACTAAAAAGCACTTAAAAATATAGCTTATGATTCCTACAACAATCTAATGTGATCAAAATCCCTTTACAACTCTTCCATTCATTCCCTCAAAGCTTTCATTCACTCAGGATTGGATCCTCAAATGGTGTCTTTCCTAATCATACATGTCTCCCCTTTAGATATTAAAGATATGGTTTTTAAATTCAAACTTGACAAACCCCTTGGGTAAGATGACTTCAATGCACTTTTCTTTTAAAAAACCTAGAACACTATTAATAAAACTTAATGGTGGAATGTGTCTTAAAATTCTCCAACTCCAGAAAAATTCTAAGGAAACTAAACAAAACTATTTAATCTTTATTCTAAAGAAGCTGAACCCAATTAGTATGCAAGACTTTAGGCCTATCTCCTACTACAACCTAGTCTACAAAAATTATTGTTAAGTTAGTTGCTTTAAGGTTAAAGGAGGCCCTCAAACCCCTCATTAGTACTTACCAAGGTGCCTTTATTAGTGGCAAGCATATAGGTGATAATCTTCTTTTATCATAGAAGCTATTCAAAGAATACAACTGCTCCCTTAAATTTCATTTGTATAAGGAATTTTAGACAATTGATTACTAATTCTTGTTAAATTGTCTTCATGCTTTCTAGTTCCCTCCTTACTTTATATCTTGGATAGATGCCTACATTACAGCTCCTTCTTATTGTGCTTTGATTAATGGTGAGCCTATAACCATAATCCATAGAGTTAGGGGTATTAGGTAAGGGGACACCTTATCGTCCTACCTCTTCACTCTAGCAATTGAAGCCCTTTTTAGGATTACATATCACAACATCTCCTTAATGCCCATATTCAAGTTTACAAATTCCAAAAGCTTAAGATTTATAGTTTAGTTTATGCTGATGAATTACTAATGTTTAGTGAGGATGATCTTTACTCCTTAAAGCTCCTTATCAACTCCCTCACATTTTTTCCAAATGTTTGGTTTTGAAATTAATCTGGAAAAAACAAGCTCCTCATATTAGCTAGTGTCTCTAATGTGCAATTACTAAAACAAATCTTAATTCTGCAAATTCAAATCACACCTTTCACCTATCTTGGTCGTCTAATTTTTTCTAAGAAACCAAAGTATGTTGATTGTAGTCATCTATTGGAATAGTTAAGAAAAAGATTGTAGCCTATCAAAATAGATACCTTTCACTAGTAGGAGGCCACCTATCTTTTCTAAAAGGATCGTAAAAGAAATTGAAAGGATAATCAAAAGATAAATATGGACAGGAGAAAAAAACAATAATAGAGCTAAAATTAAATGGATTGATATGTGTTACTCTATACACAAACGAGGTTTAGGTATAACCTCACTTATGCTAAAACTTCACATGTTAATGGCCAAATGGATATGGAGATTTTCAAGGATAAAGAAGCTAGATGGGTTAAGTGGATATATGCTCATTATCTATCCATAAATAGCTTTTGGAATCTAAAAGAAAGTAAAGACCATTATTGTCCATTCATTGAGATGCTTAGGTTAAGGAACTCTATTTATCCTCTTATCAAGATTCAAATTGGCAATGGACATGATACCAGGCTTTAGTATTATAATTAGAGTTAACTTAGAGCTCTAAAATTAAGACAAGAAGTCAATTCCTTGAGGTCTAGACTCCCTCTAAACTTAAAATTTACTGAAATTATCCATAACAATTCTTGGTCTTGTCCATATAGAGAATGTCATAAATAAGACAAAACCTACTAACTTATAATCCTAACTCTCATTCCTTGGAATTTCCTATTTAGAATATTTAAGGAATCAACCCACTTTATTAAGTTAGTCCCAACTTATATGGAAGAAGTTTATATCCCCAAAAGCTGCAGATAATTGTTAGTCATTAGTCAGATGTACACTTTGGACCAAGGACATAATACTTAACTCTTGAAACTAGAAATGTGTATTATGTCAAGAAGCTACAAAATCAACTTCTGATCTGTTCTTCCAATGCATTTATTCTCAATTTATTTATTCCTACATTTAGCAGTCTCTTTCTTTATATTTTCTGATGAGGGATTGGAACCTAAGAGTAGAATGTGCAAGTAACTGCTAGAAAAGGCTAGCTAATAACTATATCATTCTCCAAACTACATTCAACTATTATGTATCCACCATTTAGAGAGAAAAAAGGGAGGAATCCATAACAAGCCTCCAATAAACAAATGAATTCTAGTAAATAGATTATTACATTGGATCAAAAAACTTGTACTTATAAATAAATACCAAAAAAAATTAGTAATGCTGTTAGAAGACATTAGAACTTTAACTAAAAACAAGATCCATTATTGCCTACAGATACATCTTTTCTTCTTTGTTATGCTGCAGATGAGTACACGAATCATTTGTTCTTTATTTATGACTACTTGAAAGCCATATGGAGAACGATCCAATGCATCTTCTATTCTGGTTCATGGTTTGTCTTGGCTATATGGTTCGTCCGGGGGAGAGATCGAGCTTCAAGAAATAGGAAACTAGAAAACATACCTCCGAGTGGGAGCACATCTTGAGTTAGGTAACAAACCATTCTAAATCTAGCCATAAGAATGATATCCTCCTTAAAGTAGCATTCACCACCACCATCTATATGATTTGGAAGGAAAGAAATAATTGACTCCACAAGCAACTAGATGAAGACAAGCACAAACTAGTGGATAAAATTCTCATTTGGATCAAAGTAGTCATTATTTCGAAAAGAGTTAATCACCTCCTATCTCCTCATATGAAATCCAAATGGAACTTATGAGTAGCTAGAACTAAAGTAGGTCTCTATGTTTGTAAGTTAATGATCTATGCTCTTCTTGTAATGGAACCGATACCGTGTGAGTATATTAGAGCTCTCTGAATTTTGGAAATCATTGTAATGTTGTAATCTTGTAATAGTTTCTACTATAGTTTAATATATTTTCATTCATTTTCAAAAAACAAAAAGATCCATTATTGCCTTGCTTTGTTACCCTTGTTAATTCCTTTAGACAAGTGTTTGTAATCTTTAATGAATTATCCAATTTCCATAACAACTAGTTTCCATGAGCTATAGCTACTTTTGTACCCCTCCAATGTCTAGCTTGTAAGGCTTTCAAGCTCCCAATTTTTTAGAAATAAATTTATTTAACTTAAAAAAGTAATAACTTGCCCATAAATAGTTAGTTAGAAATTGATTGGCAATGTTTTTGTTTTAAGCTTATAAATCTTTTCACCTCTCCTTTCTTCTCTTCTTTAATATGAGATTTGACCCATGTTTTACGTGTGATGTCAGAATCTAGGCTTCTTAAACTTTTATGTACTTATTAAATCTTATAGACACTTGATTTTATAATTTTTTATTTTAACATATTTTTCAAAAATTAAGAAAATAAATAATCATATTTTAAATAAATGTATGTTTGTTTAAGTCTATTTTTGTTTCATGATCTTTTTTATTAGTTTTGATTATGTTTTATCATTATTTATTATCAAATTTATAATTATTTTAATTAAATATAATTACTTCTAATTGGGATTGATTAGTTTTAATCAAGCCCAATTATATTTAATCTGAATTTTTTAAATTATTATTTCTATCAATTTTAGATTAATTATTTTTATATTTTTAATTAGTTATGTAAAAAAGATAAGAAATCAAAAAAAGAATAAAAATAAAAAAAGAAATAAAGCTTTGAGAGGGCCACGTTACAACGATTTAGAGAATACTTTAGAAAAACAAGATAAGAAAAAACACATGGAAATAGAAAGGAAAAGAGAACAAAGAAAAGGTCAAAAAATGTCTAACCATGATTAAGAGTGAGATTTCCATGAACGAGGACTAAGAATGGCAATTTTGGCCTAGTTCAACCTAACTTGATTGGATTTCAAACTGACTTCAGGTCTTGGGAGCTGACTTACAATGCTTGATTGTGTAAAATCACTTTTTTAAAATGATGTTATTTTTTGTTTACTACTTAAAATAATATAGTTTTGATTTGTAGATTACAAAACTAAAAAACAAAATGAAATCATTTTGGAGTGGCCTAGTCAAGTTTAAGCTTAAGCTTGGGGTAGCTCGAGTTTAATTGAACTTTTGGTTAAGCTTAAGTTGAATTTAAGAAAGGATAACATGGGTTGAATTGATCATAGGTTTTGCCCAACCTATTGCTATCCCTAATGAGGACAATGACAAAAAGGAGACGCAAACCAGGAGCTAGAAGAGAGAATTTAAAACATCAGAGAAAAACAAATAAATAAATGAATAGAGGGAGGCTATGATTATTGCAAGTGGTTAAATGTAGTAGCATGAGAGGAGTAAAAGGACCAATAATTATTTGAACAAAAGGGCCACAAAAAAAAAAAGAAATGAGAGAGGAGTAGTGTGAGTGATAAGTAAACAAATTAAAGGCCCAGACTAAACAACTATAAGAATAGAGAAAGTACATTCTGTAAAAGAGAAAATAAGGATAGAACCAGAATACATTATATAAAAAAAGGTCCATTTAAGGATTCTTCATTAATGATAAAACAGTTTGAGTTAAGGACATTTTCCTAGACTTTCTCAAAAGATTTAAGTTGTACAATTTTAGAGAAGCATATTATAATGGTGACATCAAAGTGATAACCAATTACTATCATTTTCATCAATTTTTCTCATCTCATCTGTTTTAACAATCTTCTCCAAAAAATAATTTTCATCAATTAATTATTGGTCAAAATTTTTATAATATCATGGTATTTTCTTACTAACACTTAACATATATCAAAAGAAGAAGCGAACAACCAACAATTTTATTCCCCTGATCATTTTTTAATATAAAAGATGAAGTGGAAAATAAGTAAAAAAACATATCAAAATCCAAATAAAACTCAAATACTTGGATACAAGATAAAAAAGATAATAAAAAATGTTATGTCATATTTTAAGGATGGTTAAATTATAATCTAGGTCTAACCAATACAACTAACCCCACTAAGTATATAAGTGTGTCAAGGTTATTTTTCATACATATGGCCTAAGACATGGTCATGTGCTAGGACATATTTTATTTGGTAAGAATATGAGTCAGAACAAAAGAAAAGACTTTTTGTAGATGATTTAGAAATAAAAGAGTTATTTTATGAAATAGGCATGAATTAGATCGTGTTTTTCTTACATGATCTTGAATATTAGTGTGTCTACATTTATGTATCTTTTTGAGATTTTAACAGGAGTGTATGAGCTATAGCATAGTTATGTCAGAGCTTGTGTTCTTAGAAATAGACTTGGATGATAAATGACTTTTATGTTTCATAGAATGCATTTACTCTTAGAACTTTTCCTTGTTGTATTTCTTAAAAGTAAAAAACCAAGTTTGTATCCCAAACAGTTAAGTTTATTTCTTGACAAAACTTTAGTCATGATATCATCCAATTGCTACTTAGAATAATAATGTTCTAGCTTTATTTATCCCTACTTCTAAGCTTTTCTTATTAAATAACATTTAAATTTAATTTTCATTGTTCTCCTATGTTAAATTTAATTTTTGAAAGGTCTATAGCTAACTTGTTAGTAATGGAAAGAAAAGTAACTTTTTTCATTTTTAACCTAAGATCATCTAATAATTTTCTCAACTATAAACAGTGGTTTGAAGCATAAGTAGTTGCAACATCCTCCGTTTTAGATAAGGATTGAACAAAAAATTATTACTTTTTCTAATAATAGGGGAATACTCCACTACATAGCATGATCAATAGAACTAGCTAATCACTATCAATAGATGATATTGACTAACTACTATTAATCTAAAATTTCATGTTCCCTTATATACCTTAAGAGTCTTTTTGCTATATCGAGGTAGATTTTACTTGGTTCTTGTATAAATCTTGGTAACAAGTTAGCTACATACATTAAGTCTAATCTTATAATTATTAGATATAATAAACTTTCAATAAAACTTCTATACAATGTTGCAACAATCTTGTCTTCACCATATTCTTTTCATAGCTTCATATTCACAATAAGAGGATATGGGTTTATCCTTTTTCATATTGAACTTATTAGGAATAGAATCTTTATATGTTGATTGAGGAATGAAATCATAATATTTAACTTATTCAATCTCCATGATAAGAAAGTAATGTACTTCCCTACGATCAGACATCTCAACTCTAACTTCAACCTTCTATTTGAATGAAGCCATATACTCTTTATGATATCTAAAGACCAACAAATCATCAACATATAAAGAAAAAATTAGTTTCATTGATTTGTTCTTTATAAAAAAAGGTAGAATAGTTTCATTTTCACTTCTTTTATGCATTTACTTAACAAGAAAATCTTCAATCCTGCATTATAGGATCTTATTTTAACCTATTAAGAGATCTATATAGTAGGTATAACTCATTTTCTGTACAAATTTGAATGAATTGCTTAAGCTTCTCAACATATTTTTCTTTTATGATGTCCTTTAAGAATCATAACTTGAAGTCAAGAAGATACAACTTTTACCCATGTTTCCTTGATGATACAAATGGTGAAATTATTTTTAAAATATTCAATTCTATAATGTTAGAGATAACTTTTCATAATTAACCTTGACTTAACCTCATTAATTTGATCCACCATGACTAACCTTGGTTATAAAAACCCATTTGACTCTAAACACCTTTTGATTAGAAGGTTTTCCACCAAAGATCACGTTTCATTCTTATTTATCATGGAAATCTTCTTTTCCATAGCTGTAAACCATTCCTTCTTGGTTGTCTCTTTAATGAATGTAGTTGGTTAAACATCTAGAAAATGTGCTCATTAATAAATTTCAGTCAGGGTCTTTATTCTCCTAACTAAAATCTTAATGTCATGCTTATCTTAACCCTCCTGTAGAACCTCTTCCTCATTATAAAGTGGTAAAGAGTTATCTCATAAGTCTTAGGTATCACCTTTAAGCAACTTTTTCTATTTTAGTTTTACAACTTCATCATGTATAACATCTATACTCATTTGAAACTTCATTGATGAAAGAATGAAGACTCTCTAATAGTTTATTGTGCTTTTATACCCCATAAGCATCCCAAGTTCACTTTTGTTATCAAGCTTCCTGCCTTTGACCTCTAGAATATGAATATAGCATAAATTAGCAAAAAAAATAGTTTTTAATATAATGTAAGTTACAAAACCATCCCTCATATGGTTATTTACCTTATAGTCATTTGAAAGGTTACATTCTTAGTATATACATTAAGGTATTCACTCCTTCAGTATAAAAATTCTTCGGTATTGCTTATTTAGCTATTATGCTCCTTGTAATTTCCATGATGCTTCTTTTCTTTAATACAACCCTTACTAATAGGAATGATAAAGATTTAATATCAATATGATAAGACCTAAGACTATTCTATTAGAAAACACGTTGATCCATAAAAACAAACATAAAAATTCACGAAAGAAGGATATGAATCACCATAATTTAGAAGAATAAGGAATTGGGAGTGATATGATCCTATGGTTTTATTCACCACTAATAAGATAGTTACGATCAAAGTTTTTTGAGAACCTTAAGCAAGAGCATTCTAAAATATGGAAGAAAAAAATCTCCAATAGTTTTGAATAATTAATAATAATGTAAAAACTATCAATTTCAAGTATACTTAAGCCTCTTTTAAGAAACAACCCTTAAACTAGAGTGTAAAAAGTAAATAATCACTCAAAATAATAAACCTTATCTCAAAATAACAAAACATTATTTAATGGTAATACGATGATGCCTACCTTGAACAACAACTAGCACCAATGTTGTTATGGACAAAACTATAGAACTAAAAATGAGTTGACACTAATTATTTCTTTTAAGAAAATAAAGGATATTCCATTAAAATGGTCGTCAAATTTAGGTATACATCTAAGAAGTTTAAAATATTGCTAATACTACAAATAAAACAATTAACTTAACTCACACTACAACCAATAGACTACTATAGGTTATGTACATGAAATAAATTCTAAGAACATTACAATTATAAAAGTTACAATGCGACATATGTAACGCATGCGATTCTCTTTCTTTATTAGAAGACTGTAGCAAAAGCCAATTTAAATAGGAATATATTTCTCAAACACCCTCCCTTATGCAATCAGTTTTATCTTCTACCAGATGGTTCTTAGATAGCACTTTGGATCGTATCCCTACTTCACAACCATGTATAAGTGAGGGTTTACGTAGTAGATATTTCATTTAATCCTTAAAATCTTACACATGTCAATAATTTCCATATTCCAAATAGGGATTTATCATCCATCTAAAGTGAATGTAAATAATGGTCTTTCGTTGTTTTCTTTTAGAGATTACATCTGCTTCTCATAGTTAGGCTTAATTTTAAGTCTTTATTGTGAGCCAGAATGATCTCTCTAATCCAATGTATTGTCCTATCTACTAGAACCTTGCTGTTTAGCTCATGTGTTGAGCTACAAGGTATATTATGCAGTTTATAGGTATGCTCGCTCTAAATGGAGTAGATACTGCATATGAAAGTTCTCTTGAATATTATATAATCCTGCCTAAGTGTTTCAACCTTCTTTCTGGTCGAGTCAAGTAATTCGGTCCATGTCCTTGGAGCCCCACGTACTTGAAGTAGGTGGTAGATTCTAGTCTAAGTAATTTTGGAATAATCATACTGAAAAATATATGTTCTCTAGTTTTTGGTTAGCTTTTGCATAGTAAGCATAAGTCGTCAGTGCTTTTAAAATATTTGTCCTTGGTTCTCAATCTTCTTTTCTTCCTGCTAGCCAACTAGTAAATGAGGTTTTAGACATAAGGGAGTTTTTCTAGTTTGAACCAATCTACCTTGGGGGAGTGAAGTCTAAATATTTAATACCGGGAAGCATTTGAGAATACATGAGAGTTATTTCCAATCCAGATTAGCTTAAATGGCCTCTATTGGTTGGGTTTATATTGGGGAAATATATCAAGTAGGATAAATGTGCCTTTGAAGTTACTACTCCATCTACTATTCTGAATGATAGTTTCCACTCTTACCTTCTTGGGGATTTTGGTAATGAGGAAGCTAAGTTCCTATCTTTTGTAAAGAGGACTATGACTTGTCCAATTGTTAAACTGAAACCAAGGCTGTTTTTCATTCCTAATACTAACTTAGATGTTAGGATAGATTTTTTCCTTGAGCCTTATAATTTGGATTACACTTCAAGAGTGCCCTCTGTTAATTTTGATATGCTAAAAGTTGGAATCATTGATATAATATTCATTGATCCATTTAGACCATAGTGAGTCTCTATTAGTTAGAATCTCCAAATCCTCTTAATGAGTAACACAATTTTTTTAAAATTTAATGAGTAATACATTTTGCATAACTTTCATAGGCGTAATTTCAAGTCTCCTTCTTACATTGGTAAGCATAATTAATTCCATTCGACTTTTTACCCTTTGATGTCCTCATCTTTCCTAGCACATAGGAAATTCTTGATACATTTGTCAATTTTTCTAGTTAATTTTCCAAGAGAGGGAAACATTCCATATATCTTAGCTTATTAATGGTTATTAGGATCCTAAGGTACTTAAATAGATTATGGTGGATTGCTATCCTTATTATATCACTTAGCAAATCTATGTTCTGAATATCAAAAGATACATACAAGTAGCTCTTGTTCAAATTTATCCTCATATACCTGACAAACTTTGAGAATTTATTAAGAATTCTCAATAATAACCTGACAGAATGGGAATGTACTCTACAGAAGACTATTACTTTACCTACAAATGCTAGATGGTTTATCCTTAAGGCATCACATTTGTGATGAAAAAAAACCTAAAATCCCTATATGTGTAGTGAATAATCATCTTGTTTAGCACCTTTATCACTAAGGTAAATATATAAGGGGAAAGGGGATTCCTTTGTCTAATACCATTAGTTCCTTTAAATATTTTGGTAAAGGTACCATTTAGTAAGGTATTGTAAGAAGTAGAGGATATACATATGTTAATCAGTCTATAAATTAGGTTGGAAAGTCAAACACCCTTAAACATTCTAGGATAAGACCCTAATTGACAGTGTCAAAGGCTCTGAAAAAGTCAATCTTTAAGGAACAACTTCTAATATGCTTTTTTTTGTTATAGTCTTTTATGAGCTCCTTTATAAGTAGTATATTGTTGCTAGTTAAGCTACCTTATATAAAGGCTCCTTATAAGGGACTTTGAGATGTTTTAGAATAAGTTTGAGTCTACTGGAAATTATCTTGGATATGATTTTGTAGCTTGTATTATAGTATGAGATTGGCTTGAAATCATTTAAAGAGTTAGGGCTCTTTTTAAGAGTAAGACATATATGAGTCTTGTTTATTTCCCTTGATATTTTAGAACTATATGATAACTCCTCCATAACCTTAATAAGTAGTAGACCTATTATACTTCAATTACTTTGAAAAAATTGAGCCCTATATCGATATGGGTTTGGAGACTTTTTAGGATCTAAGTTATATAGAGTTTCTATAATCTGCTGATTGGAAACATGTTTGATTATGAAGTCCTTCATGTCATAAGTAGTCTTTTCATTGATAAGCTTATCTAAGTTATAGCTTTTGTGTTCTTTGCCAATATTAAAACCCAATTTCTTGAAATATTCCAAAGTTAGCTCCTCAATTCTTCCTAAGTTTGTATATATGTTACCATCATCATCTATGAGTATGGATATTTTATTTCTATTTCTTATCACAAGGAATGCATTATGGACGAACTTGGAATTATTGTTACCTTCATTAATCCATGTAACTCTGGCTTTCTTCTTTAGTAAAGAGTTCTATGAGGTTAATGTAGAGTTATATCCTCTAAGCAACTCTTGGCTAGTAGGATCAACATACAGATTATCCTGAGCTTTTTAAAGATTGTCTCTAGTCATTTTAAGATGTTGAGTATTATTCAGTTTATGTAACTTATTTAGTCCCTCCTTTACTAAGCTTAACTTCCTTATTAGCTGGAACACTTTACAACCATACACCTCATAATTCCTACTAGCCCTTACTACTTCTTCAAAGTCTTCTCCATTAGTTAGAAAGTTGAAACATATAAAAGGAGACCTTGAGATTGAACTTGAAATTATATTGTGAACTTCTATCATGGAATGATTTGAACATATTGAAGTTCTAAAATTTGAAAAGAATTATGGAAATTGATCTAGTTAATCTTAATTAACCATGTCTCTATCCAGCTTCTTCCTTATATACTAATCTCCTTGTTGTGTATTATCCCATATGTGTAAGTTCCTTGTAAGCCACAAATCCACAACTTCTAATTGGTGTGCTACACGCTTTAGTTTCTTAATTATACCTCCCAGCTTAAGCAGAACCCTTCAACTTCATTAGGAGAAAGAAAACAATTTAAGTCATCAACTAATAGCTCAGGTTTTGTTAATGTGGATTGAATACTCCTGACATCCTCCCATATGTTATGCTTCAAAATTGATGATTATCATCTTATATGATAGTTAATTCAAACATCTTTTGTATTCCTTCAATGCAACATTTAAATGCATCAGCTAGTTAGTGGATTTTAGGATAGTAGCTTTGACTCTTTCATTGTTACAAGCCAAAATAATTCTTCCATTTAAACGGTGATTATGATTGTAATGTATTTCTGACCTAAAAAACTAGGAAAATTCTTCAAATGCTTAACCTTTATTTTAGTTTCCAACAAAGACATAATCAAGGATTTGTTTTGGCATAAATATGTCCTTGATCGTTTGTTTTGAAGAGGATTATTCATTCCTTTTACATTCTATAACAAAATAGTCATAGATTGCCAAAATTGAGTTAGTGTAATTCAAGGTGATTTCCCTTTGAATTTATTCTCTCCTTTTGTCCTGCCTGATTTCCTTCTTGAGGAAGGTTTTGGTTCTTCCCAAGCATTCTCAGAGCTTATAGCCAATTCCTGATTTTTTTGGCAGTACTCTTTTCAACTTTGCTATTCTCCTTTTTTAATCCTATATTTAAAGTATTTTGTGTACTTCTAGAGAACTCTTCATCTTTAAATTGATCAATATCAGGAGCTACATCCAGCATAATAAAAATATTACATTCTTGAAATAAATTTGGGGTATCCTCCTTATCAGCTTCAATAGATGATTCAAAAGAAACCATATCTGAAATATGTTCTTCCACCTTATCCTTTTCTTTATCAATATTTAGGAGTCTAACAAAAGACCTATATGAAGCCTCTTCTTTGTAGGTACTCAAACTTTGTTAGATACCTTAGGTTTCCCTATGTACGAAAACCTGAATTTATAGTTAACAAGTTCTCCATTTTTGTTCGGTTTTATGATAGATAAAGCCTCAAGCTATTCCATATCATTCTTCACTTCAACATATATACAGGCATATCATAGTCTATCCATCCTAGCTATTTGAAATCTAAACATATTGGTTTCCCTAGTGGGCTAGCTAGGTAGTTCAACCACTCCCACTATAAGAAAATCACTGAATGGCGGAGGAATATTATCGACAGAAACAAAACTGATGCTATTTACCGACGACAAACCAAATTCTGTCTGTAAATACGGCATTGTTTCGTATATAGTAATAGAACCACAAATCTGTCGACAACGCTGGAGGGAAGAAATTTGGCACAAAATCTCCGTTGGCATATAGCGAGGACAAAGCCTACGGCGTCGGCAAAAATTGTAGGAACCGTTCCTGCAATTTAATTACTTCGGTTCCATCGGTACACATACCGACAGAATAGGGACTTCTGTTGGCAATAAATGCAGGAATTACTCCTGCAATTAATTAGCTTCGCCCAATTATCGACGGTAAAGATACCGTCGGTAAAATTATTTAGGTAACTTTATTTACCGACGAAATTTGTGTTCCGTCGCAACAGGAAACTGTCGTAAAGTGACAACTGAGAAACTTAAATACCGACAGAATACATATTCCGTTGGTAAATCATATCCATTTGGTTAACCAAACGTCGTCCTTTGGATGAAGACAAGAAGATAAACTTGAATCACTAACGGAATATGTATTCTGTCGGTGATTCATCAATTTTAATACGAACAGATTGCACGCGGTTCCTCAAATTTAGCGACAGGAATCCTTGTCCGTCGATAACTGTCAGCAACTTGCATCATCATTTTGTTAAAGACGACGATATAAACCCTAGATTATCGACGGAATTAGTATTCCGTCAGTATTTGAGTTTCCACCGCAAGGAATTACCTCTCTTTTAGCGACATAATTTGTGTTTTGTCAGTAACTGTCGGCAAGTTGCATCGTGAAGACGACAAGGGAAATCCTAGATTACTGACAGATAATACATTCCGTCGGTAATCCGGCGCCTTTAACTCGTGCAGCACAACCCCCCC
>JANIIA010000006.1:24944499-24957937 GCA_027478495.1 Erythroxylum alaternifolium | reverse complement strand
AGCGTGGTGGGTTTAAGCAATTTGGTTCCACCCTACGTTCAACTCGAGTTTTGGGTAGCAAAGGGTTTAAGTAATCTGGTTTCGCCCTACCTTCAACTCGAGTTTTGTGTAACAAAGTTCTTTGCTACCCAAAACTCGAGTTGAAGGTTGCGGACACCAAATCTACTTAAACCCACCACGCATCTGCAATAGCCCATACTACTACGGTCGCACAGGGAACCTAGTTCGATACGCTAGAATTCAGCCTTGCACTTAGGTAATGCAGTTCGTTACGCTGCGATTCGTACCTAGGACATCATGGGTCTCAGCTAGCTCTGATACCACTTTGCTACCCAAAACTCGAGTTGAAGGTTGCAGACACCAAATCTACTTAAACCTCTTTCGTTTCTTTTCCTGGCATGATCAATTACATTATTTTAGAGGTTACAACATTACCAACCCACAACTCAGAAATCAAGAAATGGACTGGGGAAACACCAGGAAAACTATTTCCCTTGCAGAAAGACCAATGTATCGCACTTGCTATTGGACTCTGATATCCATAAAGTTTCTCATCAAATATGAAACATGATAAAATATATGCTTTACCTTGGCGAAAGTATATTGTTCAAGGACTTTCTCTTCAAGCCCAGAGAAAGAGGTCACTAAATCTTTTACGTCATTGTCTTCATCATCTTTGTCCCTGCAGTAGAAAAGGCTTGTGAATAATTTGTAATAGCAGTGAGAATAAATATAAAGCCATTTTGAGGAAGGGGAAAAACAGCGAGCAAGCAAAGATGAATAGCATGGACAATAGCATTCTACTAGAGGAACTATGACTGACTTCATCCAAACAGTCTATGCAATTTAAATATAATAATTCCCCCCACTCATGGTTACATGAACCAAACAAGAACAAATTAAAATATACAAGACTGAAAGGATCCAGGTTGGTATAACTAACATAGCACAAAAAATGTCCACAAACCAACTCAACAAATTGGGCTGCACTCCCAGGACTGATCTAGACCTACCAAAATACATCAAAGGCTAGGGACTGTAGCTTGACCAGTTATTGCATTGCAACACAACCATATACTTCCAATGAATGATTCATGCAATGGCGATATGTCCTTCCATGGAAATTTGTTTGTGCTTTATGAAAAGAAGGGAAACTTAATTACTTACCTAGACTGTAGCCAAATACTTTTATACTTGTTGTACAGCTCGCGAGAAAGGTATTCCTTACAATACCCTATGTTACTTAATACCATCAGCAATTGTTGATGTGGATCAACAACACTTCCTGAGATGTCAGATGATAATTTTTCATTGGATTCATTAGAAAAGCCATTCTGCAAATGGAGACTATCTCCTGATTTCTTATGGACAAGTTCAGTCCCAATATGCTCCAGGTGACCTGGTCAACAGGTATAAAACGGAAATGTGACATACAAATTAATTTCAAGATGTTACTAACATCAAATTGAAAATGGCATCTCCATACCAGCAAAATCTAGGAAAGAATTTAAAAAGGCAACTCTAGCAGATTCTAGAATTTCTTGAAGTTGCAGAAATATATCTTCTGACTTCCTAGCTTCACTCCTTAATGATTGAATCATCCTGGAATGGAACATATTATGAGACAGTTAAATATGTAAACTTGTTTATCCAAAAGTAATACCTCTCAATTTGATTGCAAGAAGAGGAAAGTTTAGTCCTGTTTTTACGTGGTATTTATTTATTTTTAACCCTAGGGGATAGTATTTGAAAAGCATAAGAGGGATAGAATGCAACAAATGATACCTCAAAATCTGCCTCATCAAATATGACATTACAATCACTATATAAAAGCTGGAGAGATGAGGTGGTTCAGATTTGAACTATGATTGGACTGTAGCATTGAATGATCCTATTTTCCAACATGAAATGACCAGAATAATATAGTTAACAAACTTTCCTGTGAAATTTCTTTTTCAGTTATGACACAGCTTTTGATCAGATTTAGTATTTTCAAAAGGTTTGATTAGCATTTATTATTGGTCAATGATGCAATTAGCACTATATCATTATTTTTTCACCCCCATTTCAAAGGTCCTAACATCCCTTGCACGAGTGGATTCAGCCTCATATCTTTTGACATGCAGGTTATACAAACCGAAAAAATGGCTGGAACTAATCGTGCTTAGACTTGATAGGATTTGAAGCAGTAGCACCATACGACTGGTGATAATCAACTTAAGTAATAGCACACTAAGTTGCTCAACATAAGGTGAGAAGTCAGAGTCATGAGTTCTAATATTGAAGAAACTGCATAACTTACAAACTAGGAATCTAAACTTACATAGTCATAACTTCGAATGATCAAGCTATGATCAAGCCATTAGTATTAACACTAAGTACAGCCTTGTTGCATCAGATATTAACCCCATAAGCCACTTAAAATAATCACATAATGCTCCAAGATCATTAAGCTCCAGCAACTTACAGACTGATCTGGTCCATTGCTAAGGATATTAAGGAGCAGAAAGCAAGAGGTAAGTAAGAGATTGCATATGGAGATTTATTTCTTTCAAGAACAGACACTGGAACCCATGTTTCTTCTTTTGATATCTCTTCAGTCATTGTCCGCATCCATGAGCAAAGTCTAAAGATATATAACTTTGAGAGCTCTGCCTGAAGAGTTCTGAGTGCCATTACTGTCACAAAGAAGTGAAAAACAATGAGAATTTGACAACTTGAACACGGCTACTTCAGTAAAGTTTACACACCAGCACTAGATGGAGCTGATTCTTTAGCTTCAAAAGCTTGGCAGGCTTTGGACACATCCTCAATAGCATCACTCATATAAGGCTTGAGAATATTTGATTCTTCTAGATCGTGAAAAGTGCTCTGGACCTGCATCACCAGCAAAAGTCTCTGGCTGAGTACTGCTAACTGTTTGTACATATCAAATATAGAAAGCTACAGAAGGGAGACAATAAAATCACAAACCACAAGGTAGGAGAAAACATGCTCTCCACCAGATAGAAAACTATGATGATACCACCAAATGAAGATTTACATATGTCATGAAACTAATACTATCAATTTGTTCCTCAAATAGCAGTTAATTTTGGAAATGAAATATGGTGTCAAAGTCATGCTTGAAGAATTATTGGCCACTAATCTATCTTTCACACTCATTCAACAAATAGCTGGTTGAACTTGACAGAATTATTTTTGAATCTAGTATGCAATTAAAATACAACTGAAGAGATTGAAAGTAAAGGCTTCAGAAAAATTGACAGGAAATGGATAAAACAGACAACCATGAGAAATTGAAAAAATCCCTTGTGTCCAAGAAAAAAGAAGTTGTAGATACATGAACATCTTAATAAGATAAAACAACAATGGGACTACTTGCCATAAAACAACAATGGGACTACTTGCCCCGTGATGCAAGTGGTATAGTGCACAACATTGGCACAACCCCTTCTGGAACACACGAGAGAATAAAAAAAGAGTTATGTTTTCCAGCTCGTACATATAATAAACCTAGAGTATTGAACATTTACACAACCGGTGGATAGAATTTACACTTTGTCTCCTTACCATGCATCAAGTAATTATTGACTATATTAGACTCCTAAATACCCGAATAGGTTTATGCAAATAAAGCTTATTGGATACACTCCCTAAGTGAACAACCATTTGAGAACGTTTTCTCTCAAGCAATCAAAACTCATAGAACATGTATCCCATAACATGACGATGATGAGATAAATCCAAAGAACCAAGAATTTATATAATCTATAAATATTTTAAAATTTAAAGAATTGAATTCAAAATTACTGTGAATTGTTAAAATAGATACCAGCCCATCTCAAAAGTAACATAGACCAAATCATATCCCATAGTTGGTCATTGAATACTAAAATATTAGATATCAACTTTACTGTTAGTTGAAATTAAGCAGGTAAAGATAGGAATAGCATGTATTCAGATTCACCACACAATCAACCGTTGATCAACTTTCCAGCCACTTTAAAGAAGGTTCCATTTATTGTCTACCTCTGCAAGCGCATATCTGTTGTTGATAAAATCTTAAAATATTAACTAAAATCGATGCAGATGGTATCACGAATGCAACTCACCTTGACTTCATATGCAGAAATAGTGTTGCAGATCATCACTGCAACTTCATCAACAGAATGTGTTGAGTACCTCACATCACCAACTTTTTCCTCGGTCATATTTGCAGAATTGTTTAGATTGGATTCAGTAGTAAGATGGGAAGACTGAAACCATAAGATCCATCTTCAAAATGGGTAGCAAACATTATACAATTTAGAGCAACAAATATTTACATGGACCATTTTCATGCAGAATAATAGGAAGAAACAACAAGATAGTAAGGCTTGGCCCAAAACTTGGAGAAGAGGTCAGGTAAAAATGTGTCCTGTGAATCTTCTTCATTCTACAATCAAGTAACGAGGAATAGAGGGGCAGATACCTAGCGAAACAAATGAAATTAAATTTATACAGCTCCATGTTTTATGTCTCCAACCTACTTTAAATGCCAATCATTAACAATACGTACTAACAGAATAAAGTATCCATATGCAAGTTAAGAACTAAGATGAAGGCAACATAAGAGTACCTTGGCAAATTTACCGCTGAAAACAGAAACCACTACTTTCCAAAAGGCTGGAATGTGATGAATAAGTACAGCACTTAGCCTCCGAATGTATCTTCCTAGAAGAACATCAACTTCTTCACCCACCATCTCTATTAACTGTGAATCTAGGGGGAGAGTTTCAACTTCCATAGAGAGGGGTTTGTCATTATCCGACTGAACAGTGAACATAAGTTAACCATTATTCAGTATGAATCTGTTAATACAGTACCGACATATGCAAAGTAGTTGTTCATAAAAAATATAAAAAATTCTGCTTACAGTATTGACTTAACTCTTTGTTGAATTTGCCTCCATCTTGCATCAGAAAGCACTCTTTCATGCATCTCATTATCCAAAGTTTCCATCCTAGATTCATGATCTAACATGCATTTTTCAAGTAAACCTCGAATTCTGTGATTCTGCCAAAGGATAAACTTTGAGAACCAACATGTTAACCTACTTGCACACTGTATTGATATAACTTTTGTTTTGCAAAAATTAAGGATTTCATTGATTAAATAAATTTACATCTAGACTACAAAAGGTCGACGATAATTCAAAAGGTCTAGATTACAAAGAGTTATAGTTCCTAGTAATCATCTACATCTTGATATCTAAGGGGTACTTGTGAGACAACATATACTAGTATTACTCCAAACTCCATCTTCTATTCATGTTACTTGACAGATTTGCTGCTATTCCTCTTTCTAATATGGCCAATCTGCAATGGAGAAAAATGTCCTGAAAAACCATTTCAATGCTTCGACTTTGTTGTCTAAAATTTTGCAATTACACTTCTTCCAGATGTAGTACACCAAAGCTGCCCAACTCAACTTAATTGCTTTGAGATCAGCTACATTATGCACTCTAAGGTTCCCCAACCAAGCAATAGTTTCACTCCAAGGGTCCATTGGTCTGTCCATGTTTAGAATAATCTGCATTCGGTCCTAGACTTGCCTGGTATATTTGCATCTAATCATAAGATGCTCCAGATTTTCCATTTCCGAATTATATAAGTCACAATGTAATGTGTTAGTGGAGAACTTGATCCTGTCCCTTGTAAGCAACCCTCCATTGATTTCCATCCATAAGATAAACGAATAAGCTGGATGGATGTCACTATCCCACACTAGCTTTGTCCACTCCAACCTTGTGTTTTGCGAAAACTGCAAAAGTGTTTTGCATACTTTCATGCTGAACTTCCTTGATTTATCTGTTAGCAACTTAATTTCATCTTGTTCTCCCTCTTGGCATCTAGGCAATTCTTCCATTATGAGGCCGACACTTCTATTATCATGGAATGGCCATATCCATTGATTGTTTCTAATTAACACATTCACTTTAGTTTCTGGATTCCCCACCAATTTCAAGGGTTCTACCTTGGTTTGAGCCATTCCATAAGAATTCTCTAAGTCTCTTATCTATTTCCTTGAGGATCCTTTTAGGAATGGACAAATGGTTAAGCCAATAATTAGTAAGGTTGCTTAGTAATGTTTGAATAAGCTGTAGACTACCTCCATAACTAAGAACTTATTACTCCATTGGTTGATTCTTCCATGGATTGTGTCCAACAAAGGTTTGCAATCGACTGCACTGATTCTTCTTTGAGATATTGGTAACCCCAAGTATTTGAAGCGTATGGTCCATTATTTTAATCCCATCTCAATAGCTTTAGAGGCAACCTATCTACTTGAGTTACATGGTAAGTAGAAACAGCTCTTTAATGGGTTGCATCTTAGGACTGAGATCTCTTGAAACTCCTTCATTACTCACAAGATTAGATCTATTGAGTTTTTCTCAACTCTATAAAACTATAGCAAGTCATCTGCAAAAGCCAGGTGTGTGATCTTCATACCTTTACCTCTGCTATGGAACTGGAATTTTGGGTGCCTCCTTATATTGCTTGTGAAGAGAGATGACGAAACCTCCATGCAAATTACAAATAGGTAAGGGGATAATGGGTCCCCTTGGCTTAAGACCCTCCTTGCTGTGATCAGGTTTGTAGGTTGCCCATCCACCAGGATTGCCATAGAAGCAGTGCTTACACATTCTTCTACCCATTTTCTGAACATGGAAGGATAACATATTGATTCCAATGAATTAAATAGGAAGCTCCAGTTGATTGAATCATAGGCCTTTGGAAGATCCATCTTTATAGTGCAGCTCATCATTCTCCTCTTAGCATTATACCCCCTCTAGCAATTCCTGACAGAGTAGGATATAGGTACCCACTGATCCTCCCCTTGATGAATGCATTTTGTTTTGAGCTGATTAACTTTCCCATGCTTGCTCTAAGTCTATTAACTATATCTTTGTGATAATTTTGTATAGGAAGTTACAGCAAGCTATTAGCCTGAATTGTTCTAGCTTCCTTGCATTGCTTTGTTTAGGAACAAGGTAGATAAATGTTTTATTCCATAAATATCCCGATGTTTTTGAAAAAATTTCCCATTGTACACATCTGGTCCAGGGGCTTTACCAAGGTTCATAGAGAAAGTAACATTTTTTATTTCTTCCCTTGTTATTTCCCTAACCAACTCCACCTTGTCTTCTTCATTAAGCTTTGTAAGACTTACTAGAATCTCCTCGAGTATGGCCCTTGTTGTCATTACAGTCCCATACTGCCTAGCAAAGTACTCCAAGGCAACCCCCTTCTTACTTTCTAAGTCCTCATGGATCTGCCCTGCTTCATCTTCCAGCATTCTGATAGAATTCTTGTTTCTCCTGGTTGAGATTGAAGTACATCTCTCACCCTCCATCTAGATCATTCTAGATTTCTGTCTTAGTAGTGTATTGGTATTGAGAAGTAGTTGGTTATACTTTCCCACCAGTGTATCTTCCTCTTTTCTCACTTGCAGATCATCTATACTATCCAATAATCTTTTCTGACATTTCTTTAGCTCCTCCAAAGTAGCAACTTTAGCTTTTAACTCCGAATGTAATGTTGCTCTGCTGAGCAATTTCAATCTGGTTTTCAAGGAGTTCAGTTTCATGCTAAGTTGGTAACCCTTTAAGCTTGGAACCTCCCTCTGCATCTCCATTCCGAGTATATTTCTGAATTTTGGATTGTCCATCAAGTGATTGAATATCCTAAATGGGGCCTTCCTCTTCTTGTCATCTATTAACAATTCCACTATTATTGGACTGTGATCTGATACAGTTGGATCATCAAACATAACACTGCTTGTTCGGTATTTCTCTATCCACTTATCATTAACCATACATATGCCAAAGTTCCTCAACAAAAAACAGTCCCCCAATTGCTTAGTGTTCTAGGTATAAATGTTAACATACCACTTCCAATCAACCAAAACCTGTCCTCTCCACCATTTCTTGAATTTCTTGACAATCTACTTGGTTCCATCTTTTCCCTCGCCTTTGATTTTTCTAATTTTAGAGCGCAACTATAGTCGCGGATGATTGTCCATGGATAACTCATTGAATTGCTTGTTCTCTCTAGCTCATTTCATGCATGTTGTCTTTGGAATTAGTGGTTTGCTGCATACATCATTGCAATTGCAATCATTGTCCCGGTAGCTTTGATGAAGACATCACAATGTATCAATTGGTCATTTTCAAGTTGCTTCACAACATCCACTTTTTGAGGAATGAAGCCGATTATCACTCGCCCATTGAAATGACGATCATGATTGCTCATTACCCTCCATCCTTTTTCTAGGAACCATAAACTCTTCTCCAATTGCTCCCTCTTTATTTTGGTTTCCAATAAACCAACAAAATCTAACTTCTTGTTCTTAATAAACTCCTTAACCGCAAGTTGTTTATTTAGGCTATTTAGGCCTCTAACATTCCATGCTGCTACTTTAATCATTTTTTCCTTTTACCTACTCTTCTCCTCCTATATTTCCTATTAAAACCCAAGATTATAGTTGTTCTGTCACTTTTGGAACCAAAAGTTTTACCCCTTTCCAACACTGGAGTGCCAATTGTCTCTACCTCCTGTTTGACTCCCTTATCCCCAATTGTCTATGTTACCTACTTGATCATATTAGTTCTTGCCAAATTCATGGCCAGTTTCCCATTGCCTGACCCTTGGTTATCCCCCTCAGTTTGTGCTGCAAGCCCCGCCATAATACTCTCCATCTGATTCTTTTCCAATTTCCCATTCCCTACCACTTGAATCTCTTCCTGATTCATGTTATGGAAATTATGCTCTTCAAGTGGTACCTCTCCTTCTGCTAGGATCTCTGAGCTTGGACTTCCCTCATTCATCGACCTCCCCTCTTGCTTCCCTTTTCTTTTCCAAACCTGCTTCTCTTCCTTCATCTTTGGTCGCCACATGTATGTTACTCTTATTGAATCCTCTACAAGTTCTCCTTTCTCATCTAGCTTCATGATTCTAAGGGAATCCAGAAGCTTCCATGTTATATCAACATCAATGCAAACTCTAGCAAACCCAATCCACTTCATTAAGGTAATATTCTCATCTAAACCTAAGGGTTTTCCAATCTTACTGGCAATATAGCTCATACCCTGTGCAGACCAATATTCCAAGGGAACCTTGTGAATATTCACCCATAAAGGAATTGAATGAAGCTTGCTCCTGTCCAGGGTAACTCCAAGTTGCCACTTCTTAATAAGAATTGGATGCCTCATTATGTGCCAAGGCCCTGCTTCCAGCACCTTGTGTGCATTCTCTTCAGTGTTGAATTTGAATACAAAGAGCTCATCTTTGTTTACCATAGTGCTCACCAACCCCTTGTTCCTCCATGCAGCATCCGCTCACTTGCCAATGACTAGAAAAGCTAACCTCTTCTCCAGAAAGAAACCCATAAAAGATGTACTCCTACCTATTAGCACCTTGTCGTAGGACTTCAATCGGAGCTTGGATCGGTTTGTCCCGATCTGACTGCACATATCTAAGTCTGCCTAAGTTCCCAAAATCCCCTACAATGGATCGCCATGCACTCTTCTCCTTCTCTACCCCTGTAGTGTCCTCTCTACTTTGCCTCCTAGCAGTGGAAAGTCTACTATATTGATGACTGGGGATTCCGTATCAACTTGGGGACTGGGTTGGTTAGTATCAAGAATTTCCATTGCCGTAAAGTTAAAGAGGTAAGATGGAATGAGAGGACAGGCCGTTAGAGGGATGAGCAAAGTGTGAAGGTTGGAGAAAACTCTCATCGGAAAAGGGGAATGTGGTGGTGTTGATGGGAGTCGGCGGTTGGGTATCAAAGGGGTGAAGGTCAGAGGTTGGGTGTGAATGTCAAAGGGTGGGTGCCGATGGGTCAAAAGATCGGAGGATCAACGGATACCTAGGGAATCTATTTGGGAAAACTTGAATAAAGGGACAGCTACATGATTTATTAAGAAAAGACATTAAATCTAACATTTGGTCAAGATAATAAAAAATCTAGAGCCAAAAGGCAGGTTAAGTCTGAGAAGTCAGACTTTACCATTCTGGAAGTCAAAGCTTTTGTTCTGCCTCTTCCTCACCCACATTAGAGTGCCCATAGGTTCCAATCGACCTCCAAGTTCATACTAGCATGCAGGTTAATTTTAAGACATTATGATAGTTTCTTAATTCCATTGAAGAAGCTTCATCATGAATTAAGTCAGTTTCTTGATTCCATCAGAGAAGCTTAACATGAATTCAGTTTCTTGCACTTGATGTGGCTGACAGGACGGGGAATTTTTTTCTGATTTATACATTTTATTCTCATTTTTTCTAATTTATACATTTTATTCTCATTCTCTACAATCTTAAGCAAGTCTTATATCTACTTTTCTTCTGTTGTCTTCTTATTGATGATTTTATGGTGAAAACATGGTTAAAGTAGTCAGACCACAAGTTACTAGCAAGTGGTACACAGATCATGTTCATCTTTACGATTTAAAGCTTCTATAATCAATAAAATTGAAGTCGTGGAGAGTGGGAGGTTAAGGTAAAGGTAAAGGTTGGAATGTAGAAATTCTTTGATACTTTAGAAGAGATAGGGCTTGGAATTCAATAGTAATATAGAATTCTATGTTTTTCACTTAGTTGGAATATCTCATCTTCTATAATAAAAGTTAAAAACTTTCATATATTTATCAATAAATAACTTCAAGTGATACTCCCAACTGTTGACCAACAAACATAATATTGTTTGTTGAAACACTCTGCAATCAAAAAAAGTAACAAGTTTCGTAGGACCCTTAGAAAATATCATGGTTAAGGATACACTAACCTGTATGATTAAGTAATGCCACAATGGATCAGAATCAGGCTCCAGTTCCAACAACAGACGCACTGTATTCTCAAGCTAGGTAAATGATGATGAAATTAATTAAGGGGCACTATATAACATGATAGCACCTTGATAATAATCAAACATACATCAAGCAAGAGAAAGTACTATTAACAAATCATATGTCTTGTTTACTTGTGCATCAACTCACCAAACACATAGATTAAAAGACTTTAAAAAGCTCAACTACTATTAAAAACCAAGATAATAATAGGTTTCTTAGCTTGCCCCAAATAACTACTCAACAAGCATCTAGTGCACTCCATAAGTTAAGTGACGAAGCTCAAGATGGCGCGAGGTTCAAGACCCAAAATTATCATTGACCTCTGAAGATGTGTTCAGTGTTGATGGCAAAGCTTGAATCATAATTCTGGGTAGGTATCTTTTTGTTGTGATGGTTACCTATTATTGTCAATCATCTCATTTAACAATTTGACTGGGCACCAAAGAATCTTGTACATTGTGAAAATGAAAAAGAAAAAGAAAGAAAAGAAAAGATAGGGCTCATCCTTTTCACCAAAGAGAACTACTCCACACAAAAATAAAGAGAGGGGGAGAGGAGTATTTCAGAGCTTTCAAAAGACATTTTTTCATCTGACTGAAAACAACAAAGAAAATCAACATAGGAAAGTTAACCCCAAATTCACGCTCAAATGGGTTTCTTGTAGAAACCATTTGGTTATGTTTAGATTAAAAAGGACAATCATCCAAACAAGAGCGTAATGAATAACTTGTGAAGTGATCCCCTATTTTGTCACACAAAATTTTCCAATATAAGACTGTCTTTCCTCTAAAGAGTAATGTTAAAAGAACAAGAAAACAAGTAGATAAACAAGTACAATGTGAAAATAATATCTTTAGCACAGCAAATGGTATCCACTGCCACAAATATAAAAGAGAAATATAAACATTTGGTTTCTTCATTTTACCAAGAAACTTACAATTGTAAGGTCTATTTGTGGGTCCTCCATTGACTTATAGAGTGTGCCTTTGAAGTCGTGCATCACTTTGTCAACCTCTTCCAGGACACGTTTTAGTATACCTACCTGAAATTAGCTCAAAATCAGAGGTCTTCTAACATAATAAAGCAAGTTTAATGCAAAAGAATGAAGTTGATACGATTGGTGAAAATAGATGGAATCAACTACGTTTAAGATCCAAATATTATGGGGATTACAAATGTAAATAGAGCTTAATCACAATGAAACTCAAATTCGATTAACTCGTGTTTCTTCCAATAGACTCTACCCAATAAACAACTCACCTTATAATTGCAAATAGTACTTCGAAATCAGATCCAATTTGATTGCTAGAGGAACTAAGATTGAATTTGTGAAAACAAAAGACATGAATATCCTAGTAGATAGACAAGCTACTACTTATAGTCTTCTCATTTTGTTCAAAGATATGTAGACGTTATAAAATAGTACCAAATGCAATATGCAGGCACCACTAGCATTAATTTTTACAAACTTGATGATGCAAAAGAGCTCAGAGTTTATAAAAGAAATAAAAGAGGGCAAATTTATCAACCGCAAGCTTTAATTTGGTGGGATGAATAGTGGGAGTTTTTAATTTTTACAAACTTGATGATGCAAGAGAGCTTAGAGTTCATAAAAGAAATAAAAGAGAACAAATTAATCAATCACAAGCTTTAATTTGAAGAAATGAAGAGTAGGAGTTAGGGTAACAGAAAAGACTACAAGCGCTAAAATTTAGTTTATACTAGGATTTCTTATTAGTTAGAAAGTAATAATAAGTTATTGTCAGATTATGTAGAATCATGTAGCATCATTTAGAAGATTGTATAGCTATAGAAATCATATAAATCCCTGGTTTCTAGGGATTAGAATAAGATACAGATTTCCATGTATCTTAGGAAATCTGATACTATATTTAGTATAGACAATTGTGTATATATTGACTATAGCTGTAACCTACCGAATTCGTGAGAATGAAATTATCTCTTCTCTGCTAATATTTTACATGGTATCAGAGCTGTTGGCTCTTTCCTAAAGCTCTGATTTTTTCTCTAGTCATACTAACCAAGAGTTTCATCTCCACTGTCCTTCTCAACGTCCTAGCCTTATCACTCAAAGTTTCCTGCTCCTTTCCTTAGTCTTACCGAATCAATCATGTCAGAATCACCTAGTAGTTCTGCTAAAATCATCAGCTCCTCTGTCAAAAATACTGCTGCTGCTATACCCAGAGATTTGTAGAATATTCAAGCTGCATACCGATTGAATGGGAAGAACTATTTAAAGTGGTCACAACTGGTCCCCACATTCCTAAAGGGGAGAGGGAAATTGAGCCATTTATTGGGTACTGGTCCTTTACAGGATGATCTAAATTTGCAGCATGGGATGAACAAGACACGTGCTTCCTTTCCAATAAGCAACAATAAAACCTTTGTTCGTTTTTCTCTCATTCATAGTGATATTTGGGGACCTTCTAACATTCCAAATGTTTCAGGTGATAGGTGGTTTGTTTCATTTATTGATGATTGTACCTGAGTCACATGGCTTTACCTCTTGAAAAATAAATCTGA
>JANIIA010000006.1:24919008-24930925 GCA_027478495.1 Erythroxylum alaternifolium | reverse complement strand
GACAAGATGCAAAATTCGGATGCGAGACCAAAAGAAGACTTGAGACTAACTTCGAATTAAAGGTTCGCTGGATCACATGCATGACGGGAACATGCAGGAGTTCCAAAGTTACTTAGTGTTGGATAATTATTTTAGATAAGTTTAGTTAGCTTAGGAGATTATCTTCTAAGAGATAAGTATATCTTCTAGTAAATAAGATAAGATATATTATAGAATGGATAAGTTAGTATATACGAAAAATCTAGTAGTTTAGTAGAATTAGAATAGGTTATACTCGTGTACAAATCACCTATAATCAGAGAAATAAAATGGGTCATTTTCTGATATTTTCTATACCCTCTTGTTTCATGGTATCAGAGCTACCGATTCTGGTAGCCTAATTTTTTCCCAGCCACATCATGGCTGGAGTTCAACCAACCTTCGGTTCCTTTGATGAGTCCCAAACCTTATGCCAAACACCTAGTTATGTAATACCTTCGGCCCAAACTCCATCTTCTCCTATTGATAATCCTTCGTTGCAAATCACGCAACATAAATTAAATGGAATGAATTTTCGAGAATGTTCCCAATCAGTCATGCTCGTAATCAAAGGAAAAGGCAAGGCTAGATATCTAACAGGGGCAATTCCTCAACCACACAAAACAGCAGTCACTTACGATGCTTGGGAAGCTGAGAATTCTATTATCATGGCTTGGCTTATAAATTCAATGGAGCCAAAAATAGGAAGAACCTATCTATTCTGCAAAACTGCAAGAGAAATCTGGGAGGCTGTGCAAGAAATATATTCTAATTTGGAAAACACTTCTCAATGCTTTGAAATCAATCAAAAATCAGAAATACTCACCAAGGTAATATGTATGTTACCGAGTATTATAACTTACTGAATTATGGTAGATGGGTCTATTTTATGCAGTAAATTGGGAATGTCGTGCTGATGCCGAGAAGTATGAAAAATTAGTGGAGAAGGAGAGAGTTTTTGATTTCTTGCAGGGACTTAATGTCGGACTTGATGAAGCACGAGGAAGGTTACTCGGTTTAAAACCATTGCCATCAATCCGAGAAACGTTTGCTGAGGTTCGTAGGGAAGAGAATAGGAAAAAGGTCATACTTACCTCACACACTTCAGAACAAACCTCTCAAGGCTCAACTTTAGTTGTAAGCTCTCGAAAGGAGTCTACTTACCAAACCCGAGAGCAAGAAACCAAGAACAAGCAGTGGCGTGACCACTGTAATAAGCCCTACCACACCCGTAAGACCTGCTGAAAATTACATGGGAAACCACTAGAGATGCCTCTAAATAGGATTCAATTAGGATTCTAACTTAGTCATCTAGAGATGCCTATAAATAGCTCATTTGAGCCTTGCTCTCATAATCAAGAGGAGAGTGTTGTGAGACACAGAAATTGAGAGAGTATTCCTTAGTATACGTTGAGAAAGTAATGAAAGTTGGCTTTTAGCTATATCTCTTTCTTATTCTTGTTGTTGCCTTTACTATTCTAGTGCTTCCGTCATTTTCTTGCGGGTATGACAGTTAAACATGTAAGGGTCGTGAGGCGTTCGAGAACAAGTAGGTTAGTCGAAGATCACGTAGGAAGGCTGAATCTTACTTTGACGGAGCAAAGTGAGATTGTCATGCAAAGGGGTAGGCGCATCTAGCCAAAGTTCGGTGCTGAAAGAAAACCTTTGTAACACTTAGCATGGTCCCAAGCTTGCTTACAAGTGCTAACATAACAATAGGATTGAGATTTCAGGTTCCATAGAATCGAAAAGAATATGTACTAATTGTGCATCATCACCTTGCCAATTTTTTAGTATTTTCTGATCAGTTTGGGGATCAAATATAAGATGGGACAACTTTCTCTAACCTCTAAAAACTATTCTACATTCTTAGACGAAAAAGAATAGTTATTATTGTTTAGTTCTTGGTGATTCACAAGGTTACGAACCCATTATTGGAACACTTGTCAATGATTTACTATTGGAATCTGACATTCCTGGCTAAACGGACACTGCTGACACTGCTGACGATGTTCCAAAATGTATAAAAGACATTACTAGTATCAAAATACCCATGTTCTGGTTAGTTTTGACATAAAACAAGACCAGAACTCCATTCAGGACAAAGAGGTGAGCTGAGCCATCAAACTGTTGTCATCGGTGGTCTGACGAGGGTGCATGATGCCCACCCACCAGCCCATGGGTGATTTTCCTACGATATTGCCAGTACTTTAGTGGTCGCCGACACCTCCTAGTTGCTTATGTGGATTTGGCTTTTGGTTTTAAATGGAGGTAAGTGTTTTGAATAGGTTAGAAGGTGTTAGGGTTTTATGGTAAGCAGGGTTTCGAGGTTTGGAAACTAACTAGGCTCTGATACCATGTGAAATTTAGAGAATAGTTAACTGAGGGTTTGATACTAACTCAAAACCCTTGTAGCCTTTATATAGAACTAATTACATAAGGAATAGATATTAGGAATAAAGAGAAAATCACACAATAAAGAGGAGATCATACTCTCCCTAATATAGATATTTCCTAACATCTAATATAGTTATTTCCTAACAATTTGTTTTGTACTTTTTCTTTTTCAATTACTTGTTCATTTAATTTACTTACTTGTTTTCTTTATTAATTGTTCATTTATTTACTTACTTTTATCTTTCTTTTTATTTTTTATTTATCACATCTCTTTCATATGACCATTTTCAACAACAGTCCCCTATAATAAAAAGTTAGCACCAAAGATCCTAGTCTTTGCAATTCACAAAGTAGATCCATTTCTTTATTACCCATACAATAAAACCTTAAATTCGATCATTGCTAATGAACAATCGTAACATGAAAAATGAAATTGTTTGAGTTCCACATTCCAAGAAATTTTGTTAAGTCACGCTACAAGATGCATATAATATATCTATTTTGTGAAATAGATAAAATGAAGCCCCCTTAAAAACCAAAAGAGGTTTCTAACTTTTGTAACACCAAGTATTTCTACATATTAACAAAAGAAATATAATAAATTCAGGTGATATTGAAGACATCCAACTGAACCAAGTACATATTCACATAGTTATGCATATACACACACATAATGTGGAAAGTGGAAAGGGAAACAACTATTCTAGTAACTAACTGGCGTTAAAAACTAGTTCAAAGGAACTGGTATCACTCTCTACAAGAAGCACATATAGGCAGCATTGTTCTTTCATATCATGTGGCTATTACATCCAATAACATTTTGAAAGTAACTAAAACAAGAGAAAACACTGAGATAGAAAGAGATACCATGAAGGTTGCCATCGAGATGATCTTTGTCAGATTTACTTGGTGAACTTTCTGATGACACAGTGATCAATCTTAATGATCTATTATCTATAATCCTATCAATAGAGCAAATCCTTGAGTTATCAGAATATATACCAAGTTGAAACTTGAACAATATGTAGCAAACAAGAAAAACTTTATAGTTAAACAAAACAAGTTTAATGCAATCGAATGGAATAATTTTCATTAGAAATAAATAAGTTAGCAAAAAAAAGAAAGTATTAAAAAGCTCAATAACATCACAAAACAAGGCAACTACATGGTTTAAAAGTTAATTATCCATAAGGGATATTGAGTTAACAGTTCAACAGAAAATTTCCCAAAGAGAAACTCACCCCAAACCTAATGGATCTATGCATTCCCGGCCACGAGGGAATGATTGCAAATTATTAAAAACTCTTTGGCCCAATGTCGATGGTCTTGTTTCATACTTTTGAGCCACCGGTGCTGTCCTCTTCTCTCGCATTTCACGAACCCTACGAGTAAGCTGTTAAAGCACATAATTAGGCAAATTCAAATTGCAAAACTCCTAATAGATTAGTGCAATCCAACATCTTATCCTCCTTTAAAAGAAATTAATAACCGGTTAAAAGTGAAGCAAGGTTAAACTGAAGCTATAGTTTATTTCTTTTTTATTAGCTCCATTCGGTGAAAATAAAATTCAAATGAATATTTTACCTTTCATGTAAGCACATTTACTAAATACACTAACCATAAGCCATCCAGGTAATGAATGTTTATTATAATAGATATTGTTCACCTCCTTTCAAAAATTGTAGTATATTTGATGTCACATTCGTATTCAATATATTTATAAATTGTAGTTGACAATAGTTAGCAACTTCACCAAACATATTTTATTTGACATTAGAGTTCTATTCAATATATTTATAAATTGTCAAATTCCTTTTGACATGGTGATTTTGTCCACAAAAATTACAGTTAATCCTTGAAAGTAAGAACGGCCCTACAAATATAAAATGGAACACAAGAATTCTATAAGAAAATTCCACAATGCTTCAATTCATTCCAATAAGTGTGCATGGTCAAGCACCACCTTAATCCAATGCTTCAAGGTAAATCCATGCACCCCACCGCAAAATACCATTTAGGAATGATAAATAAATGGGTTTCTAGAAAATACTTCAACCGGAACAACACTGGCATCCGCAACAAACCATAACCACCTACACAATTCAAGACTGATTTCATCAAAATGGTTTACAAATCTCAGTGATTTCTCTCCCTCATATGAGCCACATTAAGTCATGAACAAACCCTCACAACTTATAGATTCCATGCGATTAATCCAAAGGAGTAGAAACAAACATAAATCGCAAATAGCCATGTCTGGTCATAGTTGACTTCTTGCACCACCAATTATTCGAGTTCCGACGCCTTAAAAAGGTCAGATGAAGTAGTTACATTTATTTGGCATTGCAACCAAATAACCCCAGATCTTCGGCCTATATATTGAGTTTGTAGGATATCTGCCCATCTTAATCATCAAAAAATGCTAGAAATTAGAATATCCACTCTCACAACCACAATCATGCGCCATCAGTCAACCAAAATGACATCTTTTATAGTCCTAGTGAACAAGAACACTAGAAATTGATGAAATTTCACATCACCTCTGCCTCATTGACGTGTTTCCAGTAAGCAGGCTCTTCTCCGTCCCAACTTCGATCGTATTCGGCACTGGCACGGCCTCCGCCACCGCCACGTCCACCTCTTCCTCTCGCACCATCTCGATCCTCACCCACCTCTTCGTCTCCACTCGATATGCTTAGCATTTCCACCTCCAAATCGCCATCCTCCTCTACCATTCTCCTGTTTTCCTGTTTTTGCAGTTGTTGATTCGCTGCCGACTTTTGCAGCATTGGTTTCGGCGATTGCACGAAATTTTCCACCGGTTTGCGTTGGCCGGATGATGGAGGCCGCTGGTAATTCAGATCACGTTGAGCTTGTTCCTTCAACGCCATCTGAAGGAGCTCGTCTTCGTCTTCGCTATCGCTGGACATTTTCGTGATTTTATGAAACTTCTGAGAATTATTATCTCACTAGATCAATGCAGTGGAGTTGGCTTCGTCAGATTATTTGCGCGTGGGTGGAATGGACTGAAGCGGAGAAGAGGGTGAATGATTGTGTATTGTCCTGGGTTTCATTGGTTTGGTGTGAGTGAGCTAGTCAATGCCACGTGGGCTTCAAAAACAAGGACCTCAGAGATATTTGGACTTTTTTCTTTTCATATTAATCTTCTTCGTTTTATTTTTTGTCAGGAAATATTGCACTTGACAGGTTTTACCAAAACTTTGGGCAATAATTTGTTTTTGGGGTCAATTTGGTCTTTACTATGGTAAAAGGTACCCTCCGTCAATGACCTACACTGTCCATTGGTCACGTTCGTCAATTTTGACCCGTATTGTATGTGTTACGTGTACGCAGTTCCTATCATAATTTCATCTCTTTTTGTTTTGGAAATGAAATTATTATTATTAGAACTGTAATTTAATAAACAAAGGTTCTCAAACCATAGGAGGTACTCTTTCTGCGAAACAACACTAGTAACTCTCTTAAACCAACCTCTAGATAGAGTTACTCTTTATGAGAAACAACACTAGTAAGGGAGCGCTTGGTTCACAAAGAGGAATAAGAATAAGAATGAAAATGAAAATGAAAATAGCGAAGAATAGAAATGGATATAATCATTATAATTATGATAGTTAGTTAAGATAAATGAAAGATTACCATTACTATTGATAGTAGTTGGTTTGTTAAAAATGTTGAGAAATAAAAATTTGTTAAATTTTTGTTTTATATCAAATTTGAAATATATTTTAATTGATTATATTTAATTTATGCACCACATTTATAATGACAGAATGTTTAAAATCAAGTATATTGCGGTATTTCCTTTCCAATAGCTCTTGAAGAAAAAAATGCTCAAATATTTTCTTGCATCAACATATCATTAGTTACATAATATCCTGAAAATATAGTTTAATCATCCAAAATATTATAGAATTCTTCGATATAACCTTAATATCCATCATTCCATTGCTATAGTAAAATCAAGTAACATAGTTTAATACAATTTATATTCCTCTGATAATCCTAATAATGTAAAACATCACAACTATATAGAGCAAGCTATAATTGTATGTAGCATCCAAAAGTTTATGATTGAAAGATTAGGATTTCATATGAATCTCAACTAACTACTACAGTCTAATTTAATACATAATCGAATTAGGAGGTTCAAATGAGGGAGGAAAAAAAAGTTAGTTTTACATGGTTGAATGTCACTAAAGAAAATTAAATTACAACAATTTCCTCGCAAAGTGGCTCATTTGCCTGTCACAAGATGAAAATCAGATAGTAAGTAAAAGGTCTTCATAACTTGTTATTGTTAAAATCTATTAATAGATGGGAATTATCATCAAAAAGTGAAGGGCTTTTTTATTTTTATTTTTTTTACCATAATTCTGCTGCACAGATGTGAACTTTCTAATTGGATTCAGCAAAGAACCATGTCTCATAGACTTCAGGGATCCCATGTGTCTGTAGCAAATTACAACTTTCAGCAAGGAAATTAAAAACTTATAGGATATATAAAGAAGCTCCATAATAATTTTTTTGCAAGAAAATCCCCTAATTATTAGGGATGGCAAAAAAGGCCTGTCTGGCTTAAAGTTAATGGATGAAAGTCAAGTTGATCGAAACTTTTTCCAGGTTCAAACTTGGGAGTATTGGACCGACCAGAGCTAATTCAGGCAAAATGACATCGATTAAGCCCTTTCAAATCGGACTTTGAACTGTCCAATTCTAATCGGCCAACAGCCCACTCCACTACCATCTCTACAAGTAACACTGTTATGGACATTTATGCATAAATGATATCATCAATTTAAGTATATACATAATTATTACACTTACATTATCTCAGTAAATCGAATTCTCCATACTGGAAAACTCAAGGGGCATCTTACAGGTCTGTACACTAACATTAGATCAGGATCTTGTCCTTTGCAACCTGATTATACAAGAAGTTCAATGTAACAAGAACTGGATATCAATGAGAAAAAGAAAAGATTCAGTTAAAGTGAGCAAACCAATCCTCCCCCAAGCTAGCTGCTGTGAACATTTGAGCTTCATCTGCATTAGTTTTTGCCAACTTCGAGAACAGTAGATTAGTTGCCTTGGCCACCATATCCTTTCCGACAGAGATTGAAGCAAACTCCAAAATCATATGTTTCTGCTTCTTTGGTAAATCTTCTTCCACGCATTCCTGTAAGTGCCAAAAGTTGGTTCAAGAAAACCTTAGCCATTGATGCTAGTATGTTTAAGCATAATTGCATGTCCAGTATCAATGCATACAAAAATCACCAAAATAGACACTAGTGACTATGTCGATTTTACTCATTCCAGATAAAACATGTGATAAAGAGATGTATATCGGTGATGCAATAGATGATGACTAACAATTAGAACTTCAGATAGCAACCAGATCATTAATGAAATTAAACAGAAAGAAAAAGGTAAATGTTGGGATATAACTAAATGATACTACCTCAAGCAGTATTGCACTTTCCAACTTCTCTATGATGGATTTCTTGGATTTCTTTAGAACCCCTACAAGTAAAATGAAGGTAAAAATAAAATCTAAAATCCTAATATCTCACATTTTAGTTGTTGCATATTAAATTACAAATAGTTTGCATCGTTAAATTGCAATAGCAAAGCATTGTTTCCCACTACAAAGTTTGATAAAACACCTCACATCTTACCTTCAACATCATAGAGGCACATTTGTTTCACATCGAGTGCTTCCAGCCATTTGAAGAGCGGAATAACTTTACCAATTTGGTAAGCTTCTTCGCTTTCAACCACAACAGCAAGAAACTACATATGACCGATGTTAAGTTTTTTATAGTGTTTCAATAGTCCACAAGACATTATACAACTTTCAAACACATAAGCTACATGAACTCCAAAGTACCATAAGCTGACAAAAATGTGCACAAAATGCCACAATAGTCGAAGCCCAAGATAACAAACTATAATTTCACCTTTAGAAATGAAACAAAAATGAAAGAGGGACTCTAGAAGCTCTCTAGGGAGCAAAAGAATATCTCGAAACCAAAAGATTATAAACAACAGAAACAAACATAAGTAGAATAATTTCCAGAAAAAATACGTAAGTAGAACTAACTAATTAAATCCTGACTCACATACTCACCTTATTATAGAACTAACTAATTAAATCCTGACTCACATACTCACCTTATTATATGAAGAGTGAACTTTCTGAACTTCATATCTCGAGTCCATTAATCTACATTTAAAGATTGGTCAGATATAACCATCAGTCTAAATTTCAACAGGTAAAGTTGAGAACCCATGTCTGAGAATGTATAACATATACATATGCACACCAAAAATCCATCTGATTCAGTCATAAATGCCAGATGGTCCTTGAAACACAGAAAAGATCTCTGATCGAGTTAGGAATAAAAAAAGTTCAAACCATTCGTTTCAGGAAGAAAAAGAAGTGAAAATATATGCTTCAACAATTTCTTAACAAAGAAATAGAAAAAACCAAGAAAAAGAATGCAATACTTGAGATATCAAAGTCCAAAAAGGAGGGACCTTTATTATCAGAAAAGGCATAAAACTGAAAAGCTTTGGTCTTCTTTCACTTACTTGTTTGGTTTGCTTTACGGTTAGATTGAAACTTGCAACTCTTTTTTCCTCGTGTGGCTTTGTTGTCTTTGATAACTCCTGTCCTTGTACTAGACTCCTGACTTCCAACTACATAGGAGTTGAACGCAGTAAAACGTGCGCCAAATATACAGAGGAATAACTCCCATTCCTCTCGTAATCGAGAGAAATGGAGTAATGCCCAAAATCAAGGAATCATAGTATTAGCTATTCAATCATAACTCCCTATCAAGCATTATTTTTTATTTCATACCTATTCCTCTTTTCTTATACCCACTAAACAAGCACACCCTAACTCTCTTAGACCAACCTCTAAATAGAGATATAAATAAGGACAAAATTTTTCATGTCCTTAAAACTTAAGAATTAAGACATGACAGCAAAAGACTTTATGTCGTAGATATAGATGAATTAAACACAAAAAATTTCAGCTAGGGAAGTACGGGATGAGATCCTCTATTCCTCTTAACCAATTCTTACTTTGTTCTACACATTTTCTTCGATCTCATTTAAATGTGTAGATAAGATGAGTTGGAACACAGTAGGAATTAGTTAAGAGGAATAGAGGATCTGTTTTTGAGCAGTACTGATATAAGCTTGGGTTGTACGAGTAAAAATGATTTTTCTAATCTATTTAATAGTTCTTAGTACTTCCTGATAAGGCTTGGGCATCCTAATATTGTCCTTGGAGTATACACACATAAGTGTCATGATTTATGATCAATTTAAAGTCATTAAAGTCTCTTTGACAACCCATTGCGAGAAATATGACTAAGAAAAATTAGCGGGTACTTGTCAATGGATTTAGGAAAATATTAATGAGTAATGAATAAAAAAAGTTGGTTGGTTGTATATTATCATTACATGAATAATATTTTTATAATAGATCAAATGAGAGGAACGAAAGTCATTCCTGTATAATGCGTAAGTGTCACGAGCATTAAAGATCACTGTCACGGGCATGAGAGGAGGGTCACGGGCATTAACAATCAAAAGATGGTCAAAAGAAAAAATCACTATTTGACAAGGCTTCGGTCTATTAGTGATCTATCTCTCCAAGAATTGTGAAAGATGTTCCACTAGAAATATTCTTGTTTTTGCTTCGACTTATATTTGCCAAAAAGTGAGCTAATCCAATAAATCTTGCTTGCACAATGGAAAGCGCTACTGGTTTTATCTCTCCATCGAATCAAATTAGCCAAAAAGATCTATTATTTCTTTCTATTATATCTTAACTTTATGGTTTCCATTGTATTGGTGCAAATTCAATCACCTCCTATGACAGTTATTTTATCTTTTTTTCCTTTTTAGCAAAATAATATAATTAATTAATTATAATTAATTATAATATATTAAAATTTGATGTAAAAAATTAAAAAAATATATTTCTTAATATTTTTAACAAAACAATTACTATCAATGGTAATGGTAATCTTTCCTTCGTCCTAATGATAGTTGTGCATTAGTCTATGTTTTTCTAAGTATTTAGCATGTGTTTCTTGCATAATAGTTTATTATTATTATAGTTTAGGATTCATTTTGTAGGCCTTTATTTAGTCTGATTTTTATTGTTGTTCTTTTATATTTAATGTTAATTTAGGGTAAGAATTGATTATTTTTATGTAGGAAGGAAGATTGAGCAATTTGGAGATTAAGTTAGAGAAGAGAAGAGGAAACTTTCTGTTACAAAATCCCACGATCTTGGGAATCATGTCAATTACCATGAACGTGGAAAATTTAACTCGAGACATTTTGCGGGGTTCAATTAAATTTTAGATTTTTGGGACTATATAACATATTAAACCTCCATGGATGTAAGTGAACGAAACCCCTCTGTAAGAATACAAGTTTTGAGTCTTGAGGAAGGTGAAGATTCTAGGATTATCAAAAACAATTGGGAAAATAGCACATCAACATAAAAAATTACAGATTTTGGCAAACAAAAGGAGGAGTTTCTTTATTTAATTTTCTGTCAATTTTATCTCTTCTAATCTTTGTAGATTGGAATATTTGAGTGTTGGTGATGTTATGGATACCATGATTAGCTGATTTGCTTTTAGAGATTGCTTTTCAACTATTTTTGTTAAACTCCTATTTTATTGAATTGAACGAAAGTTGTCTTTGATGATTGTTGCTTTTATTTCTATCTTGTAACAAAACGAGAGAATGAGTAAGGTTATTTGTGTAGGATTGTACAACGAGAGTTGGCTACTTATAGAGTTGCAATCATCACTTTAATTGATTAGTTAGAAGAGAAATCTCGGCTAATTTAATTGATCACCCATAAGATAGCTATATAACTAGCTAAATTGGTGAGTGATTGGGTAGGTTGAGAGATTGTTCAATTGATTTCATTTAATTTGATTAAGGGTAATTAATTACACCTTGAGAGAGGATAATTAATACATTCAATTATCTTAGGTGAGACACAATTCGATTAGTAAAATAAGAGGGAGAAAAAATAGGGAGAAAGTGATCTCTAGTCGTTAGATTCTTGAATTCCAATTTTTTGCATTTTGGTATTGTTCATTATTTATTATTAGTCTTTCAATTTTAATTTAATTTTCCAGATTATTTTCATTAAAAAATTTTGTTTCTTAAATAAAGTTTGATTTGAATTAAGTGGTGTCTGAGCATCAATCCCTGTGGGTTCGATATCTACTTTCTAACTATAAGTTACGACCCGTTCATGTAACATCCCGTTTCCAGAGAACGGGCCGGACCAGAGAAACGGGTCCAGATGTGGTAAATTACCACATCTCATGCTCATGCAGTAGTGAATAGTGAGATATGTACAGATAAGAATTTAGTGTACATTCGTTCATGACAATTATCCCGGTATAAGTGTGAAGGAAGTGATTTTTGAAAAATA
>JANIIA010000006.1:24890540-24901235 GCA_027478495.1 Erythroxylum alaternifolium | reverse complement strand
TCACTATTCATTTATACACTCCTATTCATGGCAATTTACCAATATACCCTTCCTATTGGTGAGGGGATGTTACATCTATCTTCTAACCTTTCAGTTTATTCTATTTTGTTTTTAGACAAGTATATAGAAGTTATTTGCAATTTAACTATGTAACTATTTTTGTATAACTTTTGTGGTATTCTTTTAACAATTGGAAAAGTTCTTAATAAGATATATTAAAGTTTTCGTATTCACGAAAAGATTACACAATTCAGCCCCCTCTTCTTATGTATCTCGTATATTGTACTTGAATTCTATATTAATGTGTGATTTACTTCAAATCTCATTCTAGAAAATTTCCATAAAATCACTGCCAACATGGTTCAATAACAAGATATTTTATAGACCTTATGTTAGGTTAGTATCTCTTTTATCACACATTTATGGGTCTTCCATTATGCTCATACAATAATTTGGTCTCAAATTTCCCTCACTCATAGCAAAATTTGGTCTTCCATTATGTTTATACCATGCTACAATAGAAACTAAGGTCTAAATACACTCTAATCTTTTAATGCACTATTTGGATTTCATAACTTTATGTTTAATGTTAAAGGATTCTATGAATTGGTGATAGAAATCATGAGCACTCCAGTCTAAGGGTGTAAGGCATTCTAACTAATGACCAAGCTCAGGATCTTGGAAAATTAATTAAAGATGCTAAAGAAAAAGAGAATCCTAGAAATACAAGCATGATTGGTCTAAACTTAAAGTCAATATTTGAATTAACCACAAATGCACAGTGTAGTTGTAACAAACATAGGTAAGTATAGGTCGATCCTATGAAGATAATGATTACTAGTAATTAGCTCTCTTCTATTATCTAGCCTATGAATTGGATTTTGGTTTTTAATTAAAAATAGCACTTAAAATAAAAAAAATAGGAAACAATATTAGACGCAGAAACATAGGAAGTTACTTAGAAAATAATCAATATCAAGAATTAGTGTCTAGGTAATGAGTCCTCTTAAAATTATTAATTAATTAAACTTTAATTATGTAATTGTTTTATTAACTATTAGACTATGAAAATTCCTACCTTATGCTAATAACTCTCTCCAAACTACTAACAACTAATACATAGGTTTATTAACTGAAATTATTTAAAGTTTCTAGGATTACTTTATTAATTTGTTAATTCCATTATTAGGTTCAACCTTAATCTAGAGGATTTACGTCGACCTAACTCTTTTCAATTATAATAGATCATTCATATATAGAAGTTCTCAATCTTTATGCTATGAAATCAAATTATGTACTAATATTTTAGATCTATTAGGACATATATAAAACAAATAATTAAATCACAACAGATCAATCAAAACAATTGCATTAATTCAAATAATTAAAACAAATTATACCACAAACTAGGGTTCATCACACCTAGTCACTTACACATAATAGAAAATTAAATTAAAGATAAGCAGGAAGAAAAATGAATAGAAAACAAAGAGTTCGTAATTCTAAATCCCTCTTTCTCTTTTATCAAATGTTTTTACAAGTTTAACGATTGATGTTGTAATATATTGGATCTTTTGATGATTTCTTTTCATTCTCCACATCTTTGGATCATTACCAACCATTTTAAGTGTTCTTTATCTCTAGAATCCACTCAAAAAGTCTATTCCCTTTCATTGGCCTATGCTTATTTCTTTTCATAGTAAATATTGAGGTTCTAGGAGATACACGAGTGTGTATGACAACACATGTCGAGTGCACTGCAAAATTTACCTAACTCTGCATACTAAAATTTATCGTTGTGGTGAGTTGGGATTTAATTCATAGGGAATGTTCGGTTAATTTTTGTAATGAAAGTAATTGGTGTAAGGAAAATATATGGGGGCTTTTGGATTTAAGCAATTTAGAAATTAAAGTAAAAGTAAAATATTGAAAAAAAATAAAATCAACAATAAAAAATGAGCAAATTGTCGAATATAAGTAAGGTTTGATTCTGGGGTAATTCTAGGCCTAAACATGATCAAGGATATTCCATCATTCTAACATCTTTACACCTCTATTTGAACTATTGATCTGAGAGTAACAATACGCTCTACTAATCCCAATTTTCTCTTAGGTTGTGTTTAATTAAGAAATGACCATTAATTAAAACTAACCACCAAATAACCTAGGATATGATCTCTAAATTCAATTTGATAGTAGCATTATCAAATGGAAAATGATCAATATAGGCAGTAACCTCACATGTTTGAGTTATTTAACCTAGCTTATGTTGTTCCTAATGATCTAAGACCACTAGATGCCACTAAAAAACATCAAATGTAACAATTACGGATTACATTCAACATTGTAGCAATAGGTTCATAATAGAAAAATCCAAATAACATATTAAGATCATTCATACAAAAACCTAATTCAATCATCACAAACAACATAACAATCTGAAAAGAGATTAACAATATTAATCAAGATGAAATAGCTTAACTGTTACTTGGCGTTAATATCCTCGTTGAACTGGCATCAGGATGTTCATTGTTGTGCTACAAAACTGTCAACTAGTTTTAAGCTCAAAAACTACAAGTATACGCGTCGTGACTTGTATTTAAAAAGTAGATATCTATCCCAAGATGACTGATGCTTATGCACCACTTAATTCAGATTAATCTTTGTTTAAGAAATGCAATAATGGAAGTAACCTAGAGAATTAAATCAAAACTAAATGACTAACAATGAACAAATGATAACACCAAAATGCAGAAAATTAGAATTCAAGGTTTTCATGACTAGAGATCACTTTCTCCCTATCTTGTCTCCCTCCTATTTTATTATTCGAATTGTGGCTCACCCAAGATGTCCAATTATATTTAACTACCCTCTCTCAAAGTTTATTAATTGTCCCTAATCAAATTAAATGAAGTTAATTAAGAAATCTCTTAATCAACCAAATAACTCCACCAATTTAACTAGTTATTAAGTTATCCTATAGGTGATCAATTAAATTAGCCAAGATCTCTCTTTTAACTAATCAATTAATGTGATGAATGCAAGTCTATAGGTTTTCAAATCACATTGTACAATCCTACACAAATTACCCAACTCATTCTCTCAATTTATTGTAAGGTATATGAATATAATCAACAATCATCAAAGACATCTATCATTCAATTCAATAAAATAGGAGTTTAATAAGATAGTTTAAAAGTAATCCCTAAAAACAAATCAGCCACTCATGATGTCTATAAATCACCAACATTTAAATATTCCATCTTACAATAACTAAAAGAGATAAAAATGACAGAAAATTAAATAAAGAAAACTCTTTCTCTTCATTGCCCAAAATCTGGAAATTCTGATGTTGATGTACTATTTTCCCAATTGTGATTAATGATCCTTGAATCTCCACCTTCCTCAAGACTCTAAATATGTATTTTTCACTCAAGGAGGCCATTCTACACAGAGGGTTCTTGTCCTTTTTCATCCATGGGGGCTTAATATCTTATATAGTGCAGAAAACCTAAAATTTAATTGAACCGCGTATATGTTCTCAAATAAAACATCCCACAGTAGTGGGAATTGACATGATTCCCATGATTGTGGGATCTTGCAATAGAATGCTTCCTCTTCTCTTCTCCTATTTTGGTCTCTAGATCAATCTCCAAGTTTCCCACCTTCATTCCTACATCAAAATAATCAATTCTTACCCTAAATTAGCATCAAACATAAAAAACAACAATGAATATCAAACTAAATGAAAATATAAAAAATGAATCCTAAAATATAATAATAATAAAAAATTATGCAAGAAACACATGTCAAATACTTAGAAAAATCACAAACAAATGCATAACTCTCATTAGCCGTCCATCTTCTTCATCAATCTCTAAGAATCAGCCCTAATAGCCTCCATTTATGTTGAAAAATGAAGAGAAATTGATGAAGAATATTTGTTGTCTACTACTGTCTTCCTTGTTCTTCCTTCCATGCTTTGAAAATCGATGAGAAGATGGTGACGAATGGCATTAATAGAGATTAAAAGTTGTCTCAATGTCCGACCGTCACTCATTTTATTACAAATCGAAAAGGATAAAATGTATCAGCAACTATATTTGATTTTTGCCCATAAAAACTCTCTCCCAGCCTTCCCAATATGGCTTAATTGAAGCGCAATTAGGTAACCAACTGCTCCACTTTTGCTTCAAATGTTTTAGGCACTCCCAACCCCCACTCACATCTTGCTTCAACTCCCCTCGATGTTTACCTTGGCTAACCCCACTCACCTTATGCTTTCTTTCAACAGCTATATTAAAACTAAAATAAGGCAGCCTCCTCTCATATTTTATTCACTCTCCAACAAAAATGGCAACCTACATTCTTTGTCAAGCCCCTCCTTTCTTACCCTCCCCCCCAATTGACACTTTCCTCTACTCTCTTTAAAAGCTAGGTTAAAATAAGAGTCGACATGTGGCATTTAAAAATAGAAGAGCACAAAATATATTGGTTATATCCTTCGGTTGCTGTTTATTTTTCTTCAAATGCAACCCTCATAATGCACTCACGGTTTATTTACTCCCCAGTTGCAGCCGTCCATCACACACTTTGTTCTACTCTATAGTTACAACCCTTTTCTTAGCATTCCATAACTAAATGGAGTTCCATGCATCACATATTTTTACTCTCCAGCTGTAGCTTTTTCTTAGCAGCCAACACCTGACCCTTTCTTCATCTTGCTATCCACTTTTTTTTCTCCTTATCTTCTAGTAGCTAAGTTAAATATAATGGATAGGTCTCTTGCATTTTCAAGTCTCCTATTCTTGTCCAAGTGTAATTGACACAACACACATCTCTTTATACCTTAAATGTAACGATTAAATGTGAAATGGACATATGGCATGAAAACTAACGTACCTTGCATGCATTCCCCTCTTCATTGTTTCTCATTCATGTCAAGTGATCTCATGGGTATAAGGGTGATCATTTTTCTCCAAAAATCCTAGCTGACACACCATTCTCTTTATAATAATAACTAGGTTAAAAGAAATGCGACAATCATGAGACAATGTTAACTCTCCATTTATATACTCTTTCTTGTTCACACAATCCTCTTCTTGTATACATAAATCAATGTTCACTCTCCATTTGTAGACAATGTTCACACCATCCTTTTCTTATTCTTACTCCATGAATCAGAAAAGTGTGGAAATTGAGAAGATGGCTTTAATGAACATGCTTTTAGGTCACTTTAGCTCCTTTTCTTCCGAAATGTACCTATAATCAAATGTGAGCTAAATTAAGTATCCTAAGCATTTCTAGGGCATTAATCACTAAGTGTAGCATATTAAATGATTCAAAATTTAAGCATATATTAGTGTACTAGATCGTGTATATTTCAAAATCTTTAGAATTTGCAATTTTGCAAGAGCTAAGAGACGTACACAGGCGTAAACATACCTCTGTATCTCTAATTTGCTTCAAAACTTTTTTTATGCTATGTTTTCATCTGAATTCTTCTCTTTTTAGTCCATTAATGTAATTATTACTTATAAATGCACTTGGAGAAAATTAGGTACCAAAATATAATAAAAGTACAAAATATCAGGCAAAATAGATCAAATATGGGTGTATAAATATAGTCAAATATGCATCTATCAAACATCCCCACATTTAAGCTTTTGCTTGTCCTCTAGAAAGTCATAATAAAACTTATAGATCTTATAAAATCTATCCTTCATTAATCTTAACCTTATACATAAATCATCATATCATATTCATCAAATTAATATACAAGTAGAGTCAAGTTATCCTAAACTAACTTCCTATGTTAATATTAATAGTAATCATATTAATGACCTCATTGAAATCAAAAGTATAAACCTTTACACCCCTCACTAAGATTTCACTCAATGCACTCAAGTGTTTAGGGTGAACTCTCAAATCAATGCATAGTGGAATTTCTAGCATAGGTTTGTGGTATTATCACATCTCCACCACTTATGTATAAACTAGAAACAAAATTAAATGGTCTTTATAAGGTTGTAATGGGGCTTAGGTAAGGTATAATTGGGATGATAAAAAGGGTTGATTTGAAGGAAGTTTACTAAAGAGAAAATTACATGAAACTTATTCACAATATATAAAAGTCCATTCCTTATAAAACTAATGGAACTATATTAACAATAATTTTTTAATCAACCATATTACTAGTACAAGAATTAAAGACATATTGGAACCTTCAAAATTTCAAGTTTCAAACAAACTAATAGTGTAAATAACCTTCAGAGTCCAAAATATTAAAAGGCTTGAAAGAAAATAATATAAAGTCTAATAATTGGGTATAAACAATGAAAAAGGCAAAGGCTCAAAATAAGTTATTCCTATAGGATAAAACAAGGTAAGGTATTTATAAAAGAAATAGGCTAAAAAAATTATTGAATCTAAGTGCCTTTATGATTCCAGTGCTTCTAATTTAACAATTGTGGACTCAATATATATACTAAAAGCAAGTTCTAGAATCATTTAAAGATGCGTGATAGCATCAATAAAAGAAATAAAAGAGCTTTAAAACTTTTCTATTATCAATCTTAGGTTCAAAAGCTCGTGAAAAGATAGGTTTATATATGTAAATGATATGCAATTTTCATTCAACTTGACTATTTCAATGATTACTAATAATATGAATTATAAAAGCAATTTTATTCTAACAATCATCCTTTTGCATACTAATTCAAACAATATTCAATAATGAAATACATTATTTATGGATAGATTTCAATTAAGTCAAGATATCTATTCATAAAATTTAATAACTAATATTATAATAAGCTTAACAAAACCATTAAAATCATTAACCACTTCCCCATACTTAAAATTTTACATTGTTCTCAATGTACACAGTGTAAACATATATAATAAGGGAGAAGGTTAAGTGGATCTTTCCTTAGTAAGATGATTCTCTAATTCTAATATAGCTAATGTTAGACTAGCATCCTCGCAAAATATAAAGAAAAAGGGATAAAAAGAACAAAAGAAATAAAAATAACACAAATAAAAATAGATACGAAATATGAAAATAATATAACGAGTGTAAATCTAAATTCCTAGTTATACTTCCAAACAACACTGGGCTAATGCTTTAGCTTAGCGTAAGTTTTATGCTTAAGGTGGCTTGGTTTAATTGATATTTTTGGTCTATTATCAAGCTCACCTCTAATATATAACTTCACTTAATGGCTATTAACTTTAAAAGTACCCTTGTGTAGATGACTTACCTTAATTACGCCATATGGAAACACTTTCTTTATAACGAATAGTCTAGACCAGTTTGATTTAAGCTTACTAGGAAATAATCTTAGGTGGGAATTGTACAAGAGAACTTGATCTCCATACTTAAAATCCTATAATTGTTTAGTCATTCAATCATGATAGCTTCTGGTTCTTCTATTATAAATTTTGGAATTTTCATAAGCTATCAACTGCCATGATAAGCATAAATTGCATCATGTTTTAGGGAGTTTATTATTTATTTAAGTGTTAATTTAATTGTTTAGCATGTGCTTAGGTTAGAATTGTGTAGTTTGTTAACTAATTGTGTTTAAGTGATTTTATAGGTTATTACAAGTCTTTAAGCTTAAATATTATGTTTTTGAAGTACCTTGATGTGTTTGTTAGTGATTTGGGGTTAACAACGAAGAACGGAGAAGTTTCAGAAACATTTAGGTTAAAATAGCGGCCCATGATCATGGCACAGCCAGCCACGATCATGATAGAAGCATGGGAGCCAGCCCACAATCATGGTCCATATGCCACGATCTTAACAGAAGCCTAAGGATCATAACAGAAGGGTTGGATGTGGCCCATGATCATAGCCTATGTCAGGCAGACATGCAAATTGTAGGAAAATCCCAATGTATGAGTCATATACATGCGGTGCCGAAAAATAAAAAAAATTATTTTGGGACTTTCTTGAATTCCAGGATCTATATTCCTATACAAGAAAATACAATTAAACTTAGCTGAAAATTTCCAATTCACATAAATGTTTATAACACATACATATATAGGAATTCATGGCATTTACACAAATCAATCATTTATATAATAACCATGCAGAGATCAGAGAAACAAACCGAATCACTCTCTTTGATCCGGAAATGGTTAGAATAAAGATAAGAGTGCTAGCTCTCTTCTTTTTTTTTATGGAAAGCAAGAACATAGAAGCAAAAGGAGAGAAAAAACGTGAAAGAAAAATGGAGAGGAAGAAGATGAGAAAGATGAGAGAGTTAAGTAGCTTACTTCACAATTCTCACTATCTTCTTCCTTTTACTTGCTTTTGATTTTTCTATTTTAGGAATTTTGTCTTTTCTCCTTTAAAGACAATAAATGCCTAACTTTGAAACACCCTCCCTCATCTTCCATGATAACACATCTCATATATATATATATATATATATATATGCTGAGGTAGTCCAGTCACACTAAGATCGATTCTACCGGGTCCTGGATATGGAAAAACATCGAAGACTTGTTTTAACAATATCGATGTTACGATTTCATCAGGACATAACCTAATCTTAATAGAATCCATTTGTTCTATTGCTCTCCATATAATATATCTCTATCTAAAACCATTTTACAAATCCTCTGAGTCACTTTTATACATGTGACCCATTAGGCTCCCTGTTATGTTAGTTGCTCGGATTAACACTTAATCCAAGCAAGTCATGAGCATCATCTAGCAACACATCATGACTCCTAATTGACCAGAAAGTAAGTGGTTTGACGAACAAACCTATGATCATCTCGAACCATCTCATGAACCCTCCTGTAGATAATTATTATGCAATTCATCCTTTCACCATGCTATACCCCATTTGGTTATGAGTATGGGCAAAGTGTCGACTCTCACTACACTAACTATATCAAATCTAGCCCAAGTGATATCAATTCCCATATTGGGACTCATTACTCTTCATGTTAATGAAGACATTCTTCATGACACATGTACTCTGGCCAGAGGTTTCTAAGTAATGACTCTGACAAGAGGTCGTGTGTATCATCTTCTACTATCACAGAAGTGGTGAATCCTCTATTGGCTAATCAATTGCCTTCAAATACATCAAGTTGTACCCAACCACCACCCTATGAGTGACCTCTGCAAGGAAACAAGGAATGGAGTCAAAGCATAAAATCAGTATCTAAGAATTCTTGAGTACCTAAAGTCTAAGGATACTTGCACCATTGCTATGATGAGATTATCATTGACATTAAAATAGGACATTCATGTGATGATCTCATGGTAAGTCATCCAATGTACTTACTACCTCTAGTAAGCATCCATATCTCAACTCTAAACATCTCATGTTTATAATTTCTAAATCCACTGCTTGATTAAATCAAGGAGTTTGACATATACTAGTTTATCCGGATTATCAATGTACAGTCTCATTAATCCTATGACTAAGGATAATTTAGATACTGACATAATTGTATATGATAGGAATCTCAGTAGTATGATCACATCATCTTTTCCTTCATGCTATGTCATATATCACGGACTTCATTAATTTGATTATATATCACTATCAATTCATAAAGAATGAACACTAAATTAATGAAATTTTCTTTTCTTTATTATTGAAAATAAAGTCTGTACATAACTTTGTACAAAATGCATTAAAGGAAATTGCCTTTAGGGCACTACTTTAATAAATCTCCCACTTGACCTAAAGCCAATCGCATTGGTATCTAATACCATAGGTGAGTACATGAGAATCAAATCTATTCTGTGACAATGATTTCGTCAGTGGATCAGCAATATTCTAATCACCTCGACCAATGTTCTCCCTGATCAGATAATATATGCGGAGTATGTGCTTAGACCATTGATGAGATCTTGGTTCCTTCACCTGAACAATAGCCCCATTATTGTCACAATACAACTGTATAGGTCCATCACTGCTAGGAACCACACCAAGTTCAGTAATGAACTTCTTGATCCAAACTACTTCCTTTACTGCATCTAAAGTTGCAATGTACTCTACCTGAATTGTTGAATCGACAGTCGTCTCTTATTTGAAACTCTTCTATCTGACTGCCCCATCATTTAATTTTAACATAAAACCTGATTGGGATTTAGAATCATCCTTATTAGATTGAAAACTAGCATCTATATACCCGCTCACTTTTAGATTTCCATCACCATATATTAAGAAAACATCCTTAGTCCTTCACAAGTACTTAAGGATGTTCTTGACCGCCACCCAATGACCTTCACCAGGATCCGCTTGGTATTTGCTCGTAACGCTTAGAGCATATGATATGTCGGGTTTTGTACATAGCATAGCGTACATGATAGATCCTACTACACATGCATATGGGATCATATTCATACGCGCCCACTCATCTTGTGTCTTAAGACATAAATTTCGATAGTGTTAATATAAGTCATAGGAAGATACCCTCTCTTGGACTGCTCCATGCTAAACCTCTTTAGCATCTTATCAATGTATGTTGATTGTGAAAGACCAAGCAACCTTTTTGGTCTATCTCTATAGATCTTTATCCCGGGGATATAAGTTGCTTCATTGAGATCTTTTATAGCAAATTGTTTGGACAACCAAATCTTCAAAGATTGTAGCATAATATGTCATCTACGTATAACATAAGGAATACGATTGCACTCCCATTAACCTTCTTATACAC
>JANIIA010000006.1:24878856-24890440 GCA_027478495.1 Erythroxylum alaternifolium | reverse complement strand
CAAGAATTATAATGAAACACATACGAGTTCACCACTCATCAAGATTGTGGTTCATAATAAGCGAATGCTTAAGTTGTTTGTTTTAAGATTAAAGTAACGGCCCACTTTATTCTTGAAAACGTACTTGATTCCAGATTCATTTAATAATTCCATTATCGAAAGTCAATTACTATCATGATATGAAACTCATCATTCCCTTGAAGTAAACTCCTTTACTCTTACGGAGATAAATCGCAACACTACAGTCTAAATTATAATCAAGCAACCAACTTGATTATTTAACTGTGAATCCATTAATTTAGATTCTAATAATTTACATGTTTCCCATACATCTCTATGTCTATGTGTATTACTTATAAAAGAATCTTGGTATTTTATGACTAGATATATAATGCTCATTAAAACCAAACTCTTTTATTTTATTAATAATAAATGTTTCCATTACAAAACTGTAACTGAAGAAGATTAAGGTATATGGAAATACATTTGCTTTCCATGGCACTATATTTAGATAACTCCAACAGTACTTCATGTAGGCTTCTTCTCCGTATCTCTCTTCTTTTGTTTCTTTCCTCAATCTCTCGGTAAGCTCTCTAGGTTTTCTAAATTTGGCTGATGCAAAAGCCCTTTCTCTATATTCTTCACGTTCTTTAAATACCTTGGCAATCCTAGGGTTTTTCTAGGGTCAAAATGACACAAAAAATCCCTTGAAATATGACTTTTCCTCTTGTTTACGCGTCTGCCTGACGTAGGCCATGATCGTGGCCTACACCAGCATCATACCTCTCTGTCACGATTATATCCCAAATGTCATGATCGTAGCCTATGGCAATCTTTTTGTCACTAACCGGCGTGTCGTAATGCTAGACAAAATAAAATAACTAGACTACTACTGTAGTAGTGGTGAGTCTAAGTCGATCCCACAGGGAGTGTTCGGTTAGCTTATGAAATGAAATTAATCAGTGTTTAGAAAAAATAGAAGGGTTTGGCTTTTGGAATAAGAAAATAAAATGAATCTAACTAATAAAAACAAATTAAAGAAAATATATGAAAAATGGTAAAATTGGGAAATTCGGTAGGGATCTGATTATTTGGTTCAATCGCGACCTACACCCTAATTAAGCATATTTTATTGATTTGTTGTTCTTAAACCTCTACTAGAAACTATTAATCGTGGGTTAATAATTAACCCGAGTTTTCCTTTAGGTTTTGTTTAATCAAGATACGATTGTTGATTAAACCTAACCACCAAATAACCTAAGATACAATCTCTAGATTTAATTAAGTAGTAGCATTAAGAATTAGGAAAATCGATTAATTAAAGCAACAACCACATACAATGCGTCATTTAACCTAGATCATGTTATCCCTAATGATTACGAATCATTAATTGCTACATATGAATTTCAATATATCAATTACGGATTATATCGAAATTCTAGCAATGGGTATGCAATCAAACGATTTAATGAACGTATTAAAATCGTCCTTTCATAATACCCTATGGGTTTATACACAAATAACTGAACAATAATGAAAATTTGATTATCCATTCACAAAACCCAAATCAATTAACATAGGATAACACAATCAATTTCTAATGAGAGATAACAAAACATGAAAAAAATGCTTAACCCAGGTCATCGACGTCGATATGGCCTCTGAACCGATGTCAGGATATTACTCCTCTATAGGTCTCTTCTAGAAGAATGTTTCTATCCCTATTAATACCCCAACTGAAACCCCTTTCAAACCTCAATCACGGTAAGCTTTTGCTCTCTTCTATTTCACTCACTATTTATAACACTATTACATGATGTGACAAATAAAGATATATGTCTCAAGCTACTATTCACATCTCCATTCTTTTCTTCTCTGCCGCCACTCTTCTTCTCTATTTCCTATCGCCACACCACTCTCTTCTATTTCTTTACTTACGCCACTCCTCACTGTTTGTTTTATTCTCTTCTGCTGCCATCACCTCTCTTCTCATGCTCTCCACTCACTGTAGTGTGATGGGACGAATTAAACTCTAATGTCCCAGCTACTGTTCATCTAACTTAAAACCTCGCGCCCCTCTTTTAACCCTTCTTCCTTTCACAACATAGCTCTTGTCTATTTTTCATGTTGCATTTAAAGCAAAAAATGTACGTTTTCTGCGTCTTGGAGCTGTGCATTATCGTTTGCTTGTGTTTTGCTCCTTCATGTTGCTCTGTCATTTTACTCCTTATGCTTCCAACATGTGATGATGTTTTTCTCACCACCCAGTAGCTTTTTGGTTGTCTTTTTTCTGGGATTGAATTTGTTTTCTTCTTGCTCTAATTTTCTTCTTCTTACTCCATGAAGACAAGTAAATATTAATTTCTAAAAATTGATCCAATTGTCGTGCTTTCAACCCACTTTAATTTCTTTACTTCCAAATTGTACTTAAAATCATATGAATTAAAGTATCTTAAGTAATTTCATATCATTAATCGCTAAGTGTAAATGATTAAATGTATCAAAAATTAAACATATATCAAGTATCCTAAGCATTTCTAAGGCATTAATCACTAAGTGTAGTAGATCAATTGAATCAACATTTAAACATATATTAGAGGGAAAACCAATCCTAATATATAAGTACAATAAAAACGTTGAAAACAATTATTCCCAAATGAGACAAAAATCAAGGGTGCTTTAGCTTAAGGATGGAGAGAGATGCACAAATTACCATTTCAAATCTATCAAAGCCAGGAGAAATGAAAAACTAGATCAAGCACTTGGTAGATAGGGAAGGTAATAAATTTTATGATCATGATAACATAAAGAGGACAACCTATGAACATTATAGCAAGCAATTTGGTATTGATATAGAAGTTTAGGAAATCCCAAATGCTTTACTGAGGAAAATTCAAACAATTTCAGAAGAGGATAAATTAGAGCTAACAAAGGAGGTCATTAGAGAGGAGATTAAGAAATCCATGTTCTTTGTTCACCTCGATAAAACCCCCAGCCCTAATTAGTTTAATGTAAGATTTTTCTAGCAGAATTGAGATATCATTGGTGAAAGTTTAGTTAAAGTCTTTAAAGAGTTCTTTTAGAAAAGGAAAATCCTAAAGGAATGGAACAAAACCTACATTAGCTTGATCCCAAAGCAAAGGAATGCTTGCAAAATTGAGGAGTTCATACTTATAGCATGTTGTAATGTTATATACAATGTAATACCAAACACACTAACTAACAAGATGAGAAACATCTTAAGCAATAATATCAATCTAGCTCAAAATGCATTTATGAAAGGGAGAACAATAGGAAACAATATCTTTGCCAAGAATTACTCAAAGGTTACAACTCCAACATTTCCATGAAAAGTTATATACTAAAAATTGATCTTGTTAAGGCTTAAGATTCAATAAGTTGGAAGTTTATTACTAAGGTGCTTAAAGCTACTGGTTACCTAACTGAATTCAAGGAATGGGTCAAAGAGTGCACCAATGCAACCTTTTTTGCTATACTATTGAATGGAGAGCTGACCAAACTATTTTGAGAAAGGAAATGGATAAGAAAAGGGAATCCTTTGTCCCCTTACTTGTTTGTTTATGGCATGGAATCATTGCCATGCTCTTTAGTAAGGAACACATCTAATAACTCAGTTTTCAAATATCATTGTAGATGAAAAGGTACCAAAATCTTTCACTTAGCCTTTGTGGATGACATCCTTATGTTTGTAGGGCTAAAAAAGTCAATCAACCTACTAATAGATACTAGAGAACTTTAAAATAATGTGAGGACTAAGGTGTAACCGAGAAAAGCAGCTTCTATTTATTAGCTAATGTGAGCCAAGAAGTAGCTACAAGAGTACTAGAGTTAGGTTAAATCATACTAGTTGATTGGCTTATTTGTGAGTTAGTTAGTATTGTAATAACCATAAGTGCACAATGTAGCTGTAATTAATACTAGTAAGTACGGGTCAATCCCACGTAGATAGTGATTACTAATAATTATCTTTTTCCTATTATGTAGCCTATGGTTCAATTTTAGATTTTTAAGAAAAGAAAATAAAGATTAAGCAAGTAAAATAAAACAAGAAATGATTTTGAACATAGAATTAAGAATTCACTTATAAAATTATTGATATCAATAGTCAGTATCTAGCTTTCGAATCTCCTTACCCTTTAACAAATTGATCTTTTATTATGCAATTGTTTTTTTGATATATTGGATTGTGGAGACTTATATGGTATGCAAATAGCTAACCTTGAGTCTACTAACAACTAATCCTAAAGTTTTCAATTGAATTACTCAGGTTAAAGCTTTTAGGATTGTGTTACTGATTTTTATTTCCCTTTATTAAATTTGACCAAAATTTGGAAGATTTATATCATCGTATCTCTAAGGTTGCAATCAACTCCTTCCAATGGTAGATCTATTCAAACTTAGGATTTCTCAATCTCTACTTAGGAAATCAGATTATGATATAATATTCCTGGGTCTATTATAATATATATTAAACACATAATCAAATTGCAATATATCAATCGACCTATTACATTAATAAAAGAATCAAAACATGTTAAAGTATCAACATAGGGTTCCTCTAACCTAAACACTAACAAGACATTTAGTTACACATTATCAAATACGAAATCAAACATAAATATAAAGAACAACGAATTGAAAACAATGGGATCATAATTCTAAATCTCCTTGGTTGTCTTCTATCGAGTATTCTTGTGATGTAAAAGTTTGATCTTGTATTTCGATAAATCTTTCAATGATTTCTTCATGTTTTCCACTTCTCCCAACCAAATCACCTTTTAAGAATGATCTTCACTTTTAGAATTGCCTCCCTCATTCTTCTCTCTCAATAAGTCTTTGTTTATGATATGAAATTCTAAGGTTTTGGTCGATGCACAGTCTTGTGCATGACCTCTGCTCCCTCAATAAGTCTCTATTCACGTCCTTTTATATGAAATTCTATGGTTTTGGTTGATACACAACCGTGCATAAGCAAATTCTCTATAAATTATGAACTTGCACGATCTTAAAGAAGTGCATAGCCTGATGCACAATCATGCATCACTTTTGTGCGTCAAATCTTCAATTTATGTAGTATTTTTATTCAAATTCTTTTTCTTTAAGTCCTTGAAGGCAATTATAATCTGTATACACAATTGGAAGGCATTAAGTACCAAATATATGATAAAGTATAGAATATCATGCAAAATACATCAAACATAGGTGTATAAATATAGTCAAATAAGCATTTAGCGAACATCCTTACACTTAAGCTTTTGCTTGTCCTCAAGGAAACCATAATTAAAATTGCAAATTTTGCAACATCCATCCCGCATCAATCTCAAATTGTCCATTCATACTATACATCATCATATCCTATTGAATCAAATTAACATATAATTAGAGTCAAGTTATCCTAAAATTAACTTCCTATGTCCATATTAGTAATAATCACATTAATAATCTTACTGAAATCAAAAGCATATATCTTCACACGCTTACTAAGATGTCACTCAATGCACTCAAGTGTTTAGGGTGGAAAACATCAAAACTCTTAATCAATACATAGTAGAATTCTTACTATATGTTTGTAATAAGATCACATCTCCACTACTTATGTCTAAACTACAAACAGAAACCCAAAGGTCTTTATAAGGTTGTAATGGGGCTTAGGTATGGTATGATTGGGATAATAACAATGGTTAATTGAACGAAATTTACTACACAATATATTTCAAGACTTGTTTACAAATAAAAATAGGTCATTTCAATGCAACTTTATTGGTACCATAAACTTATTTACAATTTTGCTTTTTTTCTTTCTTCTCTTTTTTAAAATCAAACCAAACATTTAGTACCATAATTCAAGAAACATTGGACCTTTCATGAATTTCAAGTCTTAACAAATAAATAATGTAAATAACCTTCAAGGTTTAAAACAATTAAAAGTTATTCACAAAAAAAAGGATAAAGGTTAATATGTAGGTTTAACTTACTTATTCCTAAAGGTCAATTTAAGGGTATGGTAATTTTGCAAAGAAAAAGGTTTAAACAAGTTGTTAAATCTAAGTGCCTTCATCATGTCAATGATTCTAATTTAACAATTATGGTCTCAATATACATAATAAAAGAAAGTTCTAGAATTATCCTACTATACATGATATCACAGACATAAAAGGATAATAAGAGCTTTAAAATTTTAATTTTTTTGCTCTTTTAGGATTCAAAGCTCACAAAAAATGGGTATGTATATGTGTAAATAATATGCAATTTCATTCAACTTGATCATCTCAATGATTGCTAAAAATATGACTTAGAAAACTAATTTTATTCTAACCATCATCCTTTTGCATACCAATTCAATCAATATTCAACAATGAAACATATTATTGATGGGCATATTTCAATCAATTTAGAATATCAGTTAATAAGATTCATAATCAAGATTATAATAAGCTTAAAAAGTAATAAAAAATTAATAAGCTTGAAAAAATTTGTTAAAAATTTATTAAACCCATCCCCACACTTAAAGTTGTACATTGTCCCCAATGTACACAATATTATTATAAATAAAAGTGAGAGAGTCTTTTAGTACTTTCCTGATTGTGACGATTTCCTAATTTCAAATCCATCTAGTGGTGAACTACATCCTTGCAAAATATAAAAGAAAAGGATAAAAAGAACAAAAGAAATTAGGATAACGTAAAATAACATGAAATAAAATCCTATACTAACACATGAAATATAATCAAAACTAAATAAAATTGAAACTTATCCTAATTCGTAGGTTGCCTTCCATACAGTGCTTGTTTAATGTCTTTAGTTTGACGTATCCTTTATGCTGAACTTCATCCTAGATCAATAATAAGTGGGTTGCTTCCACCCATTTCCCTGCATAAAGGTTTTGTAGCTTGTAAGTAAGTTACCTGTTGCAAAATAATAATAAGGACATAATTTATCAAATTAGTAAATCCATTTGCAATCATTAATGCCCTTTTTAATGACAAATTGTTAATGAAAGAGGGACTAACAAAAATCCCAGAATCTTTGGCTAACTCGAACAATTTGTCTTCGAGGAAGTGGGAATCCTCTGTACTTAATGTCATTACCAAAACCTCATTAGTAGTTTCCTTAGTTGGTTCCTCTGCCAGTTCTTCCTCAACCTTCTCTGTCCACTCTTCTTCTTCTCTTTGGATAGAGGTTTCTAGCTTCTTTAATTATCTCCTACCACTTCTCTATTTCCTCTTCTTAGATGGAGACTTCTTCTTCTTCTACATCTACTGCCTCCGTTATATCTTCATCCTCTCTACATAGCAACAGTTACCTCCTCATTTTCTTGGAATTTCTTGTCATCTATGAAGCCAACCTTTGTCTTTTCTTCACTCTGCTGCATTAATAGGCTCAAATAGTATTTTACATTATGCTCAAGATATTTAGGTGAAGAAACCCTTTTTTTCGAACTTACATTGGCTAACTTTAAGTTTGACAATGTATTCTATTAATTTATCTCTAATATTTGCTTCCTCTTCCTCTTCCTCTTCCTCTTCCTCTTCTACTGTGAACTCTTTTTCGCTATTAAGGGTGATTACAATTCCACATTATGTAGGGTATGTTTCATTAGCACTAGGCAAACTCCCTTGCATCTCATCAGATATTATCGTCGCTAGTTAATCCATTCAATTCACCAAATTTCGTATTCGAGTCTTTATTTTGTGATGGTTCATGATTGATTCTTTAATAAAGTTACCATTATATCTTCCAAAGTTGACTCGTTCACTAGAGGTGCTTGGTGCTGTAAATATCCGGTTGGAGTGTCATCCTTCCATCGATAGGTGTAAGAGTTGTTACATTCTGAATTATAGTTATTCTCGTATGGTGAACCTTGAGATTGGTTGTGCATGCTTGGTTACTCCCATATATATGATGGTGTCCGATATTCATAATTGCAATGATAACTCCCACCAATGTCGTGACATGACCTAGATATCAATTGAGCTTCTGAAAACATGTGAGAACATCTCTTTCCCCCATAAGTCAATGATATGTATTGCGAAGACACATTTTGACTCCTATAAAAGTAAATTTTGTTCCATCCTTCCATTATGAGTTGTGGCTATGACAATGAATTTTAAATCCTATAATAACCTACATCAAGTAGAGAATTTAAAAAGATAATTAAATGAATAAACCATACAATAAAATACAATAAGAAGTAAATACAAAAGCTCAATTAAAATAAAAGAAAATAAAAACAAAAACAAAACTGAATAAAATAAAATAAATGGTTAGAGTAATAAAATAAAAGTTTTCCTAATGTCACTATCCCCAACAACGATATCAAAAACTTGATTGACTTATTTGTGAGTTAGTCAATATTATAATAACCACAAGTGCACAACATAGCTGTAGCTAGTACTAGTAAGTATAGGTTGATCCCACGAAGACAGTGATTACTAGCAATTACCTTTTTCCTATTATTTAGCCTATGCATCGATTTTGAATTTTTAATAAAGAAAATAAAAATAAAACAAGTAAAATATGCGACGATATTAAACAGCGAATTAAAAATTCAACTAGAAAATTTCCGATATCAAGAATTAGTATCTAGGTTTCAAATCCCCCTAAACCTTTAATAGATTAATCTTTTATTATATAGTTGTTTTTATTGATTTATTAGATCGTGGAGATTCTTAGGGTATGCTAATAGCTGACCTTGAGTCTACTAACAGCTAATCCTAAGGTTTTCAATCGAATTACTCAGATTAAAGTATATAAGATTACTTTACTGATTAGTGAATCTCTTTATTAGATTTGACCCTAATTTAAATGATTTATATCATCCTGTCTCTAGGGATGCATTTAACTCCTTGCAATAACGGTAGATCTATTCATCAATAGAACTTTTCAATCTCTATGTATGAAATCAAATTATGATCTAATATTATTAGGTCTATTAGAACATATATTAAACACATAATCAAATTACAATATATCATTCAACCCAATTACATTAATAAAAGAGTCAAAATACATTAAAGTATCAATATAAGGTTTTTCTATCGAGTATTCTTGTGATGTAAAGGTTTGATATTATATTATAATGGATCTTTTGATGATTTCTTCATGTTTTCCACTTCTCTGAACCAAAATTGCCCATTGGGAATGATCTCCATGTTTGGAATAGCCTTCCTCATTCTACTCTCTCAATAAGACTCCGTTCATGTCCTTTTATATGAAATTCTAGGGTTTTGGTCGATGTATAACTCTGAAATTGCAAAACTGCACTGCATCACTTTTGTGTGTCGAATCTTCATTTTATGTCGTGTTTTTGTTCGAATTCTTCTTCTTTAAGTTCGTAAAGGCAATTATAATATGTACAGACACTTGGAAGGCATTAAGTACCAAATATACGACAAAAGTATAGAAAATCAGGCAAAATACATCAAATATAGGTGTAAAAATATAGTCAAATATGCATTTATCACTAGTCCACCTATCAAATGCTTGGGGTCCTATATTTCAGAAGAAAATTAGTGCCACATATTATAACCCCTTAATGGACTTATTCAACAAAATGATTAACCACTGTTGCAATAGTTATAAGCTTTAGGGGGAAGACTTCAACTTGTATCTTCAATCCTTAACAACCTGGAAATTTACTGGATAAACCATATAGCCTTACTTAAAAGCATAATAAAGGATATTAGCAGGAAGTTAAGGGAGTTTCTATAGGAAGGAACAAAAAACCAACACTATAATGCAAAGTTGAGATGGTCCAAAATCTGCTCTCTAAAAGACTATGGGGGCGTAGACATCACCTCAGCAAAGTTAATAACAAGGTTTTTTTAGCAAAGAAACTCTGATGGTTATGCAAGCACAAGGAGGAACCTAAGGTAAGTTAGATACACATTGTTCATGTAAAGAGCAATAGTCTATAGAATATACAACCAATTAAAACATGTCTTGGACCTTAAGGCTAATCATTAGGATTAGACAGTGTATGTAGAATCTAATCATACATAGGATTAGAGATGGAGATGCTACACTATCTTGGTTTGATAACTGGCATAGGAGGGGCCCTTTATATAGGATTGAGGAAATTCAACATTTGAAATTAGCAATCATACCAAGTATAAAAGACAAGGCACTCATAAGCATCAATCAATGGAAATGGCCTTTCTTTTGCAGCAAAGGAGTACGCATAATCATGGATAACCTTCCCTCTTATCAATCCTTTAACCAAGACCAATTACTTTTAGGAAGTCAATAAATCAAAGGAGTTTAACACCAATATTTGTAGAGAATATCCTCAGTATAGACTGAACACCAAAGTGAAGCAGAAGAAACTGGTACAGGACAATGACATCAGACTAGCTTATGCCTTCATTCTTTGGGTAGGAATAGGTAGAGGACTAACTATAAAGGACAACATTAAGTTTACTCTTCCATCTAAGGAATGTGAGCTATGTCAAAGGCACAGTGAAACTATAGACCACCTTATAGTAGATTGTTGCTACTCAAATAACATTTGGGAAAAGATACTAGGACACTTGAACGTAAGGAAGTCAGCCCCCAATTGGAAGGAAGTAATTGGATGGCCTTCAATAATTAAAATGGCAAACAAAGTAGACTTCAAAGTGTTTAAAATATGCGTAATTGCACTAGTTTACAACCTATGGAAGGAAAGGAATGCCAAACTATTTAGGAATGAAGAAAAAAGCCAGGAGCAAACTTTCCAGACAATTGTCTAATGTAGATTGAATCTAATAGTAAAAGGCTTGGTCAATAACATTTCATACAATATGAAAGAAAGATGGTAACTAAATTAGACAACCAATGAATGTCTCTTATAGTGTTTTAGTTTAGTAGACATACTTGAATCGCTTGATCTAGTTAACATGAATATATATAACTATTTATAACAAAGAATTATCTTTAGAGAAAAAGTTATAAAAACCATAAAACTGTTTTTGTTTTCTGCTTTTTGTCATAATCCGATTTACTATTTACTAAATATATATTATTAAATATTTTGTACCAGTAAGAATTATAAATAATTCAATTTAGTTTAGTTTTTATAATCAATTTAAATTTAATTTTAAAAAAATAAATTTAATTTAATAACTATTTAATAAATTAATTTTAATTTAATATATATTCAAAACGTATAATACATTTCAAATAATTTTTTTAATAATATCAAATATCAAATATCAAATAAATAGTAATTTATAAATAAAAATTAAATTGTTAAATTATTTATTTACTGATAATTTATTAATAAATTTATTAATAAATATTATATAAGAGATTAAAATAAATTTAGTTTATTCATTTATTTTTAAAATTATTTTATCTTTAATTTTATTTAATATATAATTATTATCAATAGTAAAAATATAACTACATTGACATCAACAACCAAGCACGTTTTTGTTTTTGCTTAAAAAATTGAAACTATTAACAAAATCCAAAAACTAAAAATCAAAAAGAAAACCAAATGGCCCTTTATGTAACACCCCAACTCCCGCTGAACCCGAACCCGATATCGACAGTGATACCCGAATTCGTGCCCCGCGAGGGT
>JANIIA010000006.1:24776700-24803442 GCA_027478495.1 Erythroxylum alaternifolium | reverse complement strand
TTGTCCTTATACAATCTTGTTCCTTTAATTTAACTAACACCATAAAATTCTCTAACTTAATCTTAATTTCTCCTTTTTAATTCCATCAATCTAAGAAATAAACTCCTCCACCTATAAACATACTAATTAAATCCTAACCAAAACAAATTAATCAAACTCAACCTCAAAATAAACTAAACACGTGCTTATTTAGTAAGAAAAGGAATCAGGACCCAACATGATCTACCCAGGAAACTCTTCGACTAGTATCATTGTTCACATAGTTTTAACCAGATTCAACCATTGATTGAGTTGTTCTTGCATCTTATCAGTATCATGAGCTCCTTCATTCACAGTAATATTTATAATAGTGCAAGTAGCAGATGAAACCACTTTAACAGGAAGATTCTAAACCACTTCAACAGGAAGATTCTTAGCAACCTCATATTCGTCAATTATCACTAGTAATATTCAAGTTCCCAATCACTCCCGTAGGCCCAGTTCCTATCAAATGAGCTTGCAAGTCAGTCAGAGTTTTAGTCACTGATGATAAGCCTACATTCTTAGCAGCCTTTGTGGACTCCTTTGTCTTCCTCGCCATACTCAACATAGAATAACCCACTTCAACAGGAAGATTCTTAGCAACCCTCGTAGTGGTCGGTTTGTCACTAGTAGTGTTCAAGTTCCCAACAACTCCCATAGGTCCAATTCCTATCAATTGAGCTTGTGAATCATTTAGAGTTTCAATCGCCAATGATGAGCCCACATTCTTAGCAGCCTTCGTGGAAACCTTTGGCTTCCTTGCTATACTCATCGCACGTTAGCAAGAAAGCTTATCGTGTATCGAAAGAGAAAATAGAAGGCCCATCGTCTTTCGCACTTATAACGTAGGAATAGCTTTCCTTTATATTTCTCTGGTTTCCTTTTAAGATTACTAACTCTTTTCATTGATTGGCGTAAAAATTCCTCCTAAATATTGGTCATCTAAGGGTTTGAGTTATTTGGCTAGTTAAATTAGAACTCCCCTAGCTATGGATGACAACACTGCAAATATAAAAAGAGTAGGTTATGGTAGGGTTTGTATTGAAGTGGAACACAAAAAGACTAGGCCATATATTATTCCTATCATGAAATTCAATTTTGGCAGAGAATTGGTTGAGGACATAATTATATTATCCTATCCATGGAAGCCATATATGAAACCTGTTACTAAAATATGGATCCCCAGGAAAAATGATAATGAGGTAGTTAATGAAAGAAAACAACATTCAAGTGAACCTAAACCATGCAAACATATTATGAAATGGAAAATGTTGAAACTCAAAATTAGCAAGCAACTCATCTAGCCAACTCGGGAAAGATAATTATTGGTCATGGGGAAATAACTGAAGTAAAAATAGTTAAGATTGTTGAGAATCAAGTTACAGTGACTAATGAAAATCATAGCTATGATGTAGAGAATGGTAGTAAGCATAATTTATCCTTACCCGTAACCTCTACACAATGTGCTTAATTAAAAGATAAGGAAAAAAACCAATAGCAGCAAGTGACTTCATCTATGATTCAACATAATAATGTAGAAGAAATTATGCAAGAGGCTATATCGCAGATCCAGTATAACAAGGCAGAAGAAATTATGAATGTAGATAATAATCAGACAACTAGTCATGTGGTAACTGAAGTAACAGAAGTTAACAATGTAGCTACCTCAGTTGCTGTTAATCATGATAAGGATAAGGGCAACAGTGAAACTAAATTGCAGCATAAAGAATAGCAGGTAACAGGGACTAAAAGTTGAAAAACTAAGAGGACTACGTCCTCTCAATCCTAATTTTAGCACAATATGGAATATTAGGGGAATAAATTGTCCCAATAAACATCTATCTTTAAAGGATTATCTTGAAGCTAATTAGTCTTGTTTTGTTGGTTTGGTGGAAACCAAGATCAAAGAATAAGGTTTTTTAAATGGAATGAAATTTATCTAAACATATTGGAAAACTGTGAGCAATCACTTTAAACATGCTAATGGAAGGATTATAGTTGCAACAGATCTAGCTCACCTTGTTCTTTCTAATTGTTACTGCATTGATCAACTTATTCATTGTGAACTTGCTCTAGAATCACTTAACATTCCAATAGCTATAACTGTGGTTTATGTTACCAATTGGGAAGTTTAAAGAGTCAGCTTGTGGAAAGACTTACAGGATATTGATTTAAACATGCCAGTCTCGTGGATGGTGGCAGGGAATTTTAACTATTGATTATCTTCTTCTGAAGCCTTAGGGGTAAGAAAGGTTACATATGCTAATACTAAAGAACTAACTATTAACATCTTCTCTTGGACTTGTTGATCTTAAATATCAAGGCCTTATATTCACATAAAACAATCACCAAAAGGGCAAAGAAATGTTCAAAGAAAGTTAGACAGGTACTTAGTAAACAATAGCTAGATAAATCAATTAACAAAAAGTTATGTAGTATTTGAGGAACCACTATTTTCTGACCACACTCTCATTAGGATATGCATAATGGCAACTTGATCAAACGAAGATCATCCTTTAAGTTCTTCAACTCCTTACTGAAACACTCTTAGCTTGATCCAATTAATAGAAATGTTGTTGGTATGAATATGTAGGGTTCTAAAACTTTTTAGTATGTTCAAATGCTGAAATATATCAATGTTAAATGCATTAAGCTCTTTAAGTTTAATACATATTTATTTGAAATTCAGTAAAGTGTAGGCCCTCAAGAATCTGTCATTGACTCAGAAGCTTTTGGCCAAGGATCCCACTAATTCCTCAATCTTGAATAAAGAGAAATCAGAACTATCCAATTATTTATAGATCATCAAGGAATATAGAGAACAGATGAAATAAAAGTCCAGAATCCAATGGTTACAACAAGGAAATATAAATTCCAAATATATTTTTAGTTCGATTCAAGGCAGGAGAAACAGAAATAGGATAGTTTTTCTAGAGAATGAAAACAGTATAAAGATATATGAGCAAAAGGAATTGAAAAGAATGGTTGGAAGTCACTTTCAAGCAATAAATAAACTATCTACTCACGCTACAAGCCTTCCTAGCTATCGAGTTAGTCAAATGCTTGATTCCATCAAGGAAGATCAAGAATTTGTGTTAACCAAAAAAGTCACAAGAGAAGAGATAAGAGATGTGTTGTTTTCATTTCATCCAGATAATTCTCTTGGGCCAAATGGCTTTAATGTTAGGTTCTATAAAGAGAAATGGAACCTTTTGCAATTACTATTAGTTAAAGCAATAAAAAAGTTCTTTAGTAGTGGCAAGTTACTCATTGAAATTAACAAGACATTTCTTGCTTTGGTGCCTAAGGTCCCCAATCCTAAAACACTGAATGATTACAAACTAATAACCTGTTGTAATTAGCTATACAAGATCATTTCCAAGATCCTTGCCAATAGATTGAGGAATACTATACTTGGTATAATTAATCATAGTCAGGGTAAATATGTTTCAAATAGAAATATGGGTGATGACAATATTGTGATGGCTCAACAATTGTTTTAAGGAATATAATCATAAGGAACATGTCAAAAGTTATGCCCTTAAAATAGATTTCACTAAAGCATATGACATAATTGACTTGGGTTTAGTAATGCTCTCCTTACTTTTGGCTACCCTAGCAAATCCATTAGCTGGATCTATTCTTGCATATTAATAGTTTCGTTCTTAGTGTTAATAAATGGGGAACCTACTCAAAATTATCAACAACTAAGGGAATTAGGTAGGGAGATCCTCTTTCTCCCTACCTATTCACTATTACTATGGAAGTTCTTCAAAGATTGACACATATGTATATTGCTGAAAGCATAAATTTTAGATATCATTATCATTGTCAAGAGCTCAATATCACTCAACTTTGTTTCATAGATGATCTACCCATGCTATGTGCTAATGAAACTACTTCAATTAAGGTAATCTTGACTTCATTCTAAAGATTCCAAGAATTATCAGGTCTGAAATTTAACCCTTAGAATAGCTTTGCTTACCTTTCCAAGCAAAGTACAGTAGACTACTCCAAGGTGAACATTGATACAGGGCTGTCCATTCATCAGTTACCTCATAATTATTTAGGAGTTCCAATCTCCACACGGAAGTTAAAGGAAGCTGAATGTAGACCACTTATAGACAAAGTTCATAAAAGAATCTCTAATTGGAGCAATGGATTCCTATCTTATAGGGGTAGGTTACAGCTAGCTATTTCCATTTTCTTACACAATTATTGGTTGTCACATATAGCAATTCCTAAAGGAGTTTTGAAGAAGATTGATAGAAGTATAAGAGACTTCATATGGCATGGACAAAATCTCAGTGGTAGAAATACTTCCAAAGTGAAATGGTGTGTCATTTGTCTACCCAAAGAATATCATGGACTACATATCAACTCTGCTAGGAGAATGAACAAGGTATTATTAGCTAAAAGGCTATGGAGAATTTGCAATGATAAAAAGAGTCTCTAGGTGAAATGGGTTCACATATTTCATGTCAAACAAGGAAGCATTTGGTCTATTTCTCATAAAAGTACTCAATCCTATAACATTTAAAAAATCTTATGCACCAGATCATTTATACACCCTCATATCAAGCATTACATTAGAGATAAAAAGACACAAATTTCTAGTTTGAAAATTGACATTCTCTTGGGCCTTTATGCAAGACTTAATATTTTACAACTTTAACAGGGTTAATCCCTAAAAAACCAAGATGCAAATATTTATTTGAAATGACTACTGGTATTGGCTATTTCATACAAGTAGAGGAATCAGTCCCATAGTAGATTGTATGCCAGATTATTCACTAGATCTAAGGCAAGAGGATTATGGGAGATATATAACTCACATGAGTTCACTAATCATTCATGTAAATAGATGCTACTTGGTCCACTAATCAAGTTCCCCTTTCACAAGATGATATGGAGTTTTGGAACAACACAACAAACTCTTTCATACTTTGGTTAGCAGCTAAGAAAAAGCTTAATACTAGAGATAGGATAAAATTCTAGATCTCATATAAATTATGTCCTTTATGTACTAGTAAGGAAGAATCAAATGATCATATCTTCTCTAAGTGTTGTCACACAAGACCACTATGGAGAAAATTTCTCAACTTATTTGAGCTACAAAACAAGAACTTTAACTGGATGGACTATATGTATTGGATAATTGGTCTACAATGGAAAAGCAAAAAGGATCTAAAGGTGTTCAAGGATGGTTTTTCAATGCTAGTGCATTTCATATGGATGATGAGAAACTCTAAGATATTTGGAAAATCTGAACTTTATAGTAAGTAAACCTGGAGGGAGTTTTATCTCAAGCTTAGGATGACATTTTGACAAATTTTCATCAATAATACATTTTTAATCTTATCAGGCAGCTAATTAGAATATAAACAGTGTTGCTACAAGTGTTAACATATTTTATAGTTAGCTAGTTTGTATGCTCCAACTGTTGCAGATAATTCTCACTTCCTTTTCTATTGTGCACCTTTTTAAATGAATATATTACTTATTTTACAAAAAAAAAGTAACAAATTACCTAGCTCACTTTGTAAGGGAGGGGAAAATCTAAAATTGAGCATTGTAAGAAAGACCACCTTGTTATTAACCTTAGAAACAGAAGTTGTATATATGGAAGATGGAATTTAATTGGTATCCCATGTGGCCACTTTATTGTTACACTATTCTAAATAAAGGCAATCCTAAGGAATTCTTTTATAAATTATTCTTTAAAGAATCACACATAAGATGATATTAGAAAAGGATCAACCTAATACAAAGTTAATAATTTTGGCCAACAAGAAGTGAAAATAATGTTCATCTCATGAACCCTCCAACATGCAAAGCAAGAGTTAGCAAATCAATAAAAAGAGGATTAAAGAGTTTGGACAAAAAAAAACAAGGCAATTTATATGCATGAAGAGGTAGAACAGTTAAATGCAAAAAATTGCAAAAATTATTATCATAACGCTAGAAGTTGTAAAACGTCATCTCTTGTAAATAATATGTCTAATTTGGTAACACTTCTATGATTCTTTTATTTCTTATTTTTTAGACTAATTAATAACATAAGTAAATGTTATCCTACATTAGAATATGTGTGTTAATAATGTTAAATCTTCACATATTGTGGATTTCTATCAAAGTTAAGTCATGGATGTAGTGGTAATCATTTCATAAAGAGCATAAATAAAATAAAAGGCAAAGAGAAAGTAGAAGATGTAGCAAAATTCCAAGAACTGATCCAATAAATAAAAAAAAGGGGCATAGGAAAAGAATGGTAAAATCAACAACTCACCTCAAAATCTTGATATAATAACTGGATTCAAACTTTGAAAGGTGATCTTTTAACTAAGAGAACCAGGATCAAGGCAGAATTAAGGACTTTTAGACCAATTGAAAGGCCAAACTTTAGGCTTTTTTGATATATGGTTATATGTAATACTATGATCCCTATTGAATTTTTTATTTTATGTGAAAACTTAAATAATGTTGGTTATATGTGAAATATGTTTTAGACATAACATGTAGTGACTTATAGTTGGATACTACTATATTCTTTTGTACTTTTTGCTCTTTTGCACACCATTTGATTGACACATGTTCAATAATATCATCTTCATATTCACTTGTTATTATAATAAAAAGTTTGGTCTAAAATCAAAAGTTAATTAACTCAAGTTAGTATAGCATAAAATTGGAAATTAAGCTACTTTATTAATACTAAATTAGTCAAGTTCATAAATCAAGTGTTAAAAAATTTAACTACTACGTCTAATGAATTCAATAAACTATGAAATAATCAATCAATTTCATTATAATTATAACAAATATGACCACAATACACACATTTTTATTATTATTTCTTATGTAAATATTGGTAGCAACACATTCATATTGCAACACTAGATAAAATTCAAGAGAGCCATGTCTTAAAGCATGAGCAATTACATTGTTTTTGTCTAGAAGCATATACATACTTCACTAATTTATTATTCTTCTCTGTCAAACTATTAATTACTTGAAAGCTCCTTAGTGTGAACTTTTTATCACGCTAAGTAAAAAACTTGCATTGAATGCTCCTTAGTGTGAACTTTCTATCACGCTAAGTAAAAAACTTGCATTAACTCTCAGACATCAGACTAACATCCTGTAAGGGAAAGAGGAGCGATAGGTTATGCAAATCTAAAGGGAACTGAAAGGAGGGTGTGAACACTTAGGTTTCCATTAGAAAGAACAAAGTTATTTAAGCTTATTGCATCGTGTCATACCAGCACGTTGGCAGGCCCACGGTGTCGCTCGACCAATAGGGGACCGTGACAAAATGGGGACATACGTGGAAGCGGGAGGAAGACACGTCGATCAGCACTCTGCTGTCATATAGCATAGCAATTGCCAATATCCCACCTGAAGCAGTAGTAGCGGAAGACACGTCCTGGCCAACCGAGAAAATAATCGATCTTGAGGAGGGTGACATTGTCCCACTGTCGAGCAAACTTGGACGAGGCCTGACTCTATTATAATGCTTTAAAGAAAAATTAGATAATCAGTAGAACCTAATGGTAGTCGTAAAGCTCTTGGGAAGAAGAATTAGGTTCCAAACACTGAGCTCACGTCTGCGTGCTCTCTAGAAACCTAAAGGACCTCCAAAAATAGTTGATCTCGAGCATGATTTCTATCTGGTTCATTTTCTGGAAGAGACAGATTACCTCCATGCATTAGCAGATGGTCCATGGCTTATTTTCGGACAAACGCTTTCAGTACAATGCTAGGAGTCAACATTTCGTCCAAAGAAAGGGTAGGTCCCCCGTGCTGTCACTTGGATTTAAATACCGGAGCTTCCTATAGCTTGATACCACTCGAAAGTTCTAGCAGTGCTGGCCAACCTTGTAGGCAAGACTGTTAAAATTGACGAACCCATGTTGCTAACCTAGCGGGGAAGATACACACGTATTATGGTGGACATCGACCTAAACTAACCATTAACGACCAAAGTTGAGCTCGATGGAGAGGTGATGCAGGTTGTATATAAGGGACTTCCCCAGATCTGCTACAAATGCGATATCGTGGGTCATGAGACCTTAGCCTGTCCACAGCGCAACCGAAATGCCGAGAAGAATCTAGCACCAACTGAAGGACAAACACGGGCAGAGGAGGGGCTAGCTGAGGAGGCAACAGAAAGCAGTGCGGTGGGAGCCCAGCCAACGGTAGGCCAGCCCAACGGTTACAGACCATGGGTGCAGGTATAAAGAAGATCCCGACTAGCTGCCCAACGTATCCATCAGAAGCCGCCGCCCTCCACGCAACGTCAAGTTCAATCAAGCAGCATCAAGGTGTCCTCTCACCTGGCAGGCTCAAGATTCATAGCTCTGGAGGGGAAAGAGCTGATGGAGACAGTGCCAAAAAACTCAATAGAGGCCCCACAACGACAACGGTTTAAAATGACCTAGATAATTGGAACCGACTGATTACAATGTCGTGGCCCAATTTTCACAGCTAATGGCCCAAACCCAAATATAAAGAAGGAGCCTAGAGCAAACAAGATAGGCCAATCCCACTTAACCTGAGGAGAAAGTTCCCGGGCTAGCCCAATCTAAAAGAAGCGATCGACTATAACCTTTTAAATCCAAATACAACCTACAAGTGCGGAAAAAAATGTAACAATTGAGATCTCCTCGCATGCGAAAATGGTATGCGACAGCCAAGTTCTGGAGGCCCACGAATTGGACGGGGAGGAGAGCCTCCAGCTAATGGACAGAGTAGAGGGCTCGAAGACTAATGAGAACACGAGGGGGAGCACCATACATATGGACCCCCTAGATTTAACAGGCGGATCTGAACAAATGGAAGTCCAGCCTCAGAGTGGTAGCAATAAGGTGCAGGCACAGTAGTCATTGGACGATGGTTTATCGGACGCTCCCATAGGAGGTACATTAATTATTTAATTCTCGTTGTTATGTCGATTCTTATTTGGACTTGCCAAGGGGCAGGGGGAATAGATTCTTAATAATTATGCATAATTACTTATGTAATTATAAACTGGGAATCCTCGTTTTGCTGGAATTAGTGGAGCTCAGGCCCATGAAGTAATCCGGGCTTTGGGGTTTGCTACTCGTTCAGAGTAAAGGCTGTAGGTTTCTCAGGAGGGATTTGGTTATTATGGAAGGCTGAGTATAATATCTCTATAGTGTTGGCTCACCGTCAATTTATTCACACCACCATCGCGCATGAGTCCTTCTTGTTCGATTTTATCGCAGTTTACGCCAGCCCGCAAATTGCTACATAAAAGCACCTCTGGCCAATGTTAGCTTGGGTAGAAAGATCCATTCATAAACCATGGCTTATAGGAGGGGACTTTAATGCCAAAATGGAGATCACAGATAAATGGGGTGGAGCCAAGACAATAAGGATAGTGAATAAACACTTTCCAGACTGGGTTCAGGACAGTGGACTGCATGATCTGGGATATGTTGGCTCCAAATTTACGTGGCGAAGGGTATTAGTACAGACACATTTAAACCAAGTATTTAGATCTACGAAGTGGATGCAATCCTTCCCGCAAACAATAAATTACCATTTACCTTTCCTAGGTTCTGACCATCAACCTATGTGGCTTCAGCTTACTTAGCAGATTTCTTGCTCAATAGGATCCCCAATTTTTAGATTTCAAAATGCGTGGGTAACTCATCCAGATTTTGAAAAGGTGGTGACGGAGCATTGGATTTCTGATGAGGAGTCGTTATGTAAGTCTCTTACCAATCTTTGACACCAACTCAGAAAATGGAATCATTCAGACTTTGGGAATATTTTCCATCGGAAGAAACGACTATTAGCACAATTACAAGGCATTCAACGAGCCATGACTGACGACAATATGGAGTCCCTATTAGATTTGGAGGAACAGTTGAGTAGGGAACTGATGTAGGTGTTGAGTGAAGAAGAAATTTATTAGCATCAGAAAGCAAGGTGCGATTGGATATTGAAGGGTGATAGGAATACCAAATATTACCACACTCTAACCATATCCAAACGCAAGAAATTGAGGATTGAGTCTCAAGGACGCCCAGGGGACTCTAGTAACAGATCAAGGGTAATTAAGCCGGTTAGCCAGAGACTATTTTGTTCAACTCTACTCTCAAGAGCCCAATCCTAAGTACAGCTTCCCACTATCCAGAACCTTCCCCTCTCTTTCCGAGGACAGTCTTCGAGATTTAGCCTAACCAATCCATCCCACTGAAATAAAAAATACAGTCTTTGGAATGAACCCGAATAAAGCCCTTGGGATCAATGGATACAATGTACTATTCTTTCAAAAGCAATGGGGGCGGGTCAGACCCAGAGTGACAAAGTATATCCGGATAGTTTTCAGATAGGAAAGGTGGGAACAAGATTTTAATCAGACCATACTGGTCCTTATCCCCAAAAACCTCTCTCCGTCTAATCTCACCCAGTTCCAGCTAATTAGTCTCTGTAACGTGACTTATAAAATTCTCTCAAAAGTCATTGTTAATCGATTGAAGCATCACCTAGGGTTTTTAGTAACGAAGAATCAATGTAGTTTTATCCCAGGCTGTCACATAACTGATAATATCATCATAGCCCAAGAAACCATCCACTCGATGAGAAATAAGAAAGGAAGGAAGGGTTACTTCGCGATCAAAGTGGACCTGGAAAAAGCTTATGACCTGATCTGATGGGACTTTATTTAAAACACCTTAGAAGATATCGGATTTCCGGAACAACTGACCTAGGTCATTATGCAGTATGTTACGACTGTGTCCATACAGGTGGCTTGGCAGGGAACATTATTGGATCCCTTCAACCCATCTAGAGGGATCAGACAAGGCGATCCACTCTCATCGTACCTGTTTGTCCTGTGCATGGAGTGTCTAGGCCATATTATATCGAGATAAGTGGGACAGGGCCATTAGCATCTGTTAAAATTGAGCGCTACAGGGCCCCCCATATCTCACCTTTTCTTTGCAGATGACCTGGTTCTGTTCGCGGAAGCTACGGCCTCACAAACGCAAGTTATCGCACAGACACTGGAGGTGTTCTATAAGGCTTTAGAGCAGAAGGTTAACAAAGATAAAACGAAAAATTTTTTCTCCAAGAACGTTTCCCCGAAAACAGCCAGTCGCCTCAGTCAAGCCTTGCGCATTTCAAGCACGAACAATCTGGGGCAAATACCTAGGAGTGTTTTTGATCCATGAGCGTTCCACGCGTAACACTTATCAGCATATACTAGATAATGCTCAACATAAACTAACAAGATGGCACGCCAATAATTTGTCATTAGCGGGATTAGTCACTTTAACCCAGTCTATGATCTCAGCCCTCCCTATTTCCACGATGCAAACAGTTCGCCTGCTGCGAAGACTATATGATGATTTGGAGCGCATTATACTAAACTTTATATGGGGTTCCACGGATGAGCAAAGGAAAATGTCCCTAGTTAATTGGGACTCTGTGTGTACGCCCAAAAAGGCAAGGGGATTAGGCATTAGGAGGATTAGATCTACTAACGATGCCTTGCAAACAAAGATGGGATGGGCCTTGCTTACAAAACCAGATGCCTTATGGGTCTGAACCTTAAGGGCTAAATATCGTCTAGACCCGTACCACATCCTTACTTCGATAGCTCGATAAGGGGCCTCGAGTTTCTGGAGGGGTATCTCGGCAAATTGGCACTTCGTTTGCCAAGGTATCCGTTGGCATCTGGGCAATGGAAGACACATATCCTTCTGGCTAGATAATTGGGTGAAAGAGTGGGATCCTCTTCTTGCGGTGGCAAGAAAATATCCTCTATGCTAAAGTCGCGAACCTAATGAACTAGGATGGAAACTGGGAGTAGCATTTACTCCAGCAATACCTCTCTCTCACAGTTTGCATGGATATTGCAGTGATAACCCTCAATACAGAGGATCCAGCGGAAGATACCATAGGATGGGCTCAAACTGAACATGGTAGATTTACAGTGGCTTCAGCCTGCGATTTAATCGAAGAGCATTTCCTGGATAGTTCTACGACTCCCTAGGACTTAATTTGGAAATGGGCGGGGCTCCAGAGGATCCGATCATTCCTCTGGTTAATGACCAAGAACAAACTCACGACTAACCAATAAAGAGTAACACGCCATATCACTGCTGCCACATATGTGGCCAGGAAGAGTCCACCCTTCACGTCATTCGGGACTGCCCGAGAGTGCGAGCCTTTTGGAGCAAATTTCCCTCGGAGGTGGTCAATGCGGAGTTTTTTCAATAGGACGAGGAGAGATGGGTACAATTTAATCTCATGCCATACTCTTAAGTACTGCAAAGGGATTGGGCTACTCTTTTTGGCGTCGCCTGCTAGATGCTTTGGAATTGGCGCAATAAAAGTCTTTTTGAAGCCGATTTTGTTTGGCCAGATGATGGTACGAGAGCAGTGAAGGAGTTTGTGGAATGGATAGTTAGCGGGAGGGCAGTGGAAAGTTGTGTTTTTTTGACTCAGGGATTACCGGCGGAAAATCCAGTGGGATGGTCCAAACCATCGGAGGACTGGGTAAAGCTCAACACCGACGGAATGGTTAGGCAAGCATCGTCTGTAGCTTCTGCTGGCAGTTTAATTCGTGATTGGCAAGGACAGTGGTGTGGAGGGTTTCTTCATCACCTTGGAAGAAGCTCGCCTCTTACGGCAAAACTTTGGAGAGTCCACTCGGGCCTCACCCTGGGTTGGTCCTTGGGTTATCGCCGTATCATGATCGAAGTGGACTCCTTAGAAGTTATGAATCTTCTATCCTCTTCCACTACAGAGATTGATGGAAATAATTTTATGTTGATAGGTACCTGCAGGTAACTTCAAAGAGATTGGGAGGTGCAACTTCAGCATGTGCATCGTGAAGAGAACCAGTGCGTGGACGACAACAACGTTTGGCTTTGGTGAACTAGCATTGGATTCTTGTTATGAGCTTCCATGAAGAATGACTAAATTGTTTGGAACGTTGGATTGCAACTTCAAATTTTGTTAAAAGTTGGAATGCGTAAATGGTAACTTTTTTAGTTAAAAGTCGATCGGTTTGTACCAATTAACCCTATATATATTAATGCCCATAATTTAAAAAGTTATAGTTACTCTCCCAAGATAGAGAGATATCCAATATTCATAAATTTTAAATGGCTAAAATATATTAAGAATGAAGAACTTTCAATATTTGTAAATTAATTTTTATTTATTATTAATGTCATACATGTAATTTTAAAAATTAAAAGTATTTTCATCAGTAATCTTTTATTCATGTGATTTGATTTTAATTTTATAAATTGACAACTATTATTTTATGCACATAAAGAAAGTAAACATTATGTATTCAATTCCGATAGACCCTTCAAGACAAAAACAGGAAAAGGACGGCACGTTAATTTTGATTCCATCAATTACTTGAAACGGCTTCCGGCACCATGCCCTGAGCACAATCTCTGCTTTTGGTAACAGTAAAATTGCAGGAGGCTAGTCTGTAGTTACTGGCATATTGTGGGTTTCTACTGATGGAGGGCTTATGCTTTCAATCTTTGAAAGAAAGTGTCGTTAAAGTCGCGACTTACTGAAACTACTACCACTCGTAAGAACAATCCCACAACCTGATAGAAACTTGAAACAAGCAAATGAATTACCGCAACTTGCGGATTCAGATTCAGGGTTTCAACTTTATCAATGGAATCCAATTCCTTATCTCTTCTTCTTAGAACATATCCGGGGTCTTGAGTATATATACCTCACAACCGGCTCATTTCTAAATAGTAACTACAATCAACCAATTGCAAGAATTGGAAGCAAGTGTCACTTCATAAATTTTGAGGGAGTAGCCAACCAGTAAACAAGGTTTCACAACTTTCTAATCTCAAACTGCAGCTACAGTCTACTCCCTTCATGTTCAGATTCTATGCCCTAGTTGTAAATGTAATATGTAATGTAAATCATGTTATCATTTATTTCAAGAGCATGTCAACCAGACTTGAGCATAAGGAATGGTATCATTACATTCGAAGAAAGTTGAGAGAGAGATTAGCGGTGGAGTCAAGTACCCACAAGACAATCAAGACCATTTAAGTATTCAGGAAGAGAATAATGCTTTGTTTGTTTTACTCTTGAGCAGCGTAGAGAGCTTTGATTTCCTCAACATCATCATAACTTCCAAGAAATATTGGTGAGCGCTCATGTATCTTTTTTGGAATCAAATCAAGTGCCTGCAAAGATTGGTTACAGCATATAAAAATGTACTGAAACAGATGCAAGTAATTCTTTTCTTCTTTATTATAGATTCCAGTCAAGGCATTCATTAGATGAAACAATGTTTTCCAAGTCAAATTCATTTAAACAGCATAACAGGCCGTTGTTAACACATTAGCTATGCACAGAAAGTGAAGACAACCGAAAACTTTCAAGAGAACCGCATATTTCTTATAAAATTGTCATCGTCAAATCCTAATACCACATATATGGTGCAGTTAATACCCGTTGCTTGCCCGTGAATGACTGGCCCCCTGCTTGTTCCATCAGAAATGACATTGGAAAGACTTCGTATAGAACCCTAGTTAACACAGATTTAATCACAGTGTCGCATTAGTTAGATCCAGAGAATGGATTAAAGGAAAAGGAGACCAACTGTCTCCATAAATACTAAATACTAATGCTAAAGGTCCAACATGCATACCGCAATTTGCCATTGGGGCTCTTCTTATCACCCGGGTACATAAATACTCCACCATAGAGTAATGTGCGATGCACATCAGCCACCATGCTGCTCACAAGTTATTAGTAGCAGAAATTAGGAATTTATATTGAAGACAATAAAATTAGACCTCAAGAATAAATCAGTAGAAAATGTTTGATGGATTAAACTCAGGAACCAAGGCATAAGAAGCTTTGAAAGCAAAAGCTCACAAGAAACAATTTAGAAGCCAATAGGGAAACTGATATGGATAAGGATGCATTTGTGGGTATGAAATATAGCATGAAGAGGACCAGCCCTTTAAAATAGGAGATTTGCAACATCCCTTTAAAATAGGAGATTTGCAACATCTTAGCTTAGGAGTCTATTTAAATATTTAGTATGATAACTAGTAGGTCAGCGTTCCTATTTCTACGTTAGTCATTCCTATTCTTGTTAAAAGCCCTATTTAAGGATCTTCGTAAATAAATTGATGTAACCAGCCTCTATATAAGGCCACTCTATTGATGAATAAAGCATCAAACAATTTATCATAGAAATATTGCTTGAGAGGAAGAGACCTTGTCACGGACAAGTCTCTCTCTTGCATAGAAGCATAGGGTCTTTTAGGAAAGGGAGGAACTCCAACAAGGGAAATTAAGACGACTCCCTGGTGGATCGTCCCGTGACTAGATCCTATGCCCAGACCCATATCAATTTGGTATCAGAGCTAGACACAATGGATGACTCAAGGAATATCTAGAATGAGCTCGGGCCGTTTGATTAATGGTTCCAACAGATGGAGGAGCTCTAGTAGAGGAACACGACTGCCTAATTCAAAGAGATGAATAGCAAGTTTAGGGAGCTAGGAAGGGAACCGAATCATGGGGGGCATGGAGGTGGGGGGAGAAGCAGCCATGCTTCGACTAGCCAAGGGGAGAGGCCAAACGAAGGGCATCCCGAGGCCTGAATGGTGCTGTGTTACTCGAAGTTGGAATTCCCGACCTGCAATGGTTTAGAGGACCCTCTGGTTTAGTTGCACCGCCGCGATCAGTTTTTTCAAAGCCAACGGACGACAGAAGAGGATTGAGTAGGCTTGGCTGCATTTCACTTGACAATGGAGGCCCTACCTTGGTATTACCAAGTGGAACAAGAAATACCACGAATGTCGTGGGAGGACTTCAAGTCATAATGTAACATAAGATTTGGTCCCCCATTAAGCACTAAGTCATTAGGAGAATTAGCCAATCTTAAATAGACAAGTACTATTGAGGAGTACTAGCGTCAATTTCAAACCTTAATAGCACGCACCATCGTTCTCCGACACGAACAACAGGTGGGCCTCTTTACAGCGGGATTAGTTGATAGGATACGGATAGATGGGGAGATGTAGGGGTTGAACATGCTAGGGATAGCCATGAACATGGCAAGGGCTTTTGAAAGGAAGCAGTTGATGGACTAGGTAGGGGGAGCCTGGCGTACTTCTGCCTGGGCAGCAGCCAGAAGCAACGCTTCAGCTTGGGCAATAGTCAAAAGCTCTTGGGCCAGCCCTGCGGCTGTTAACAATCGAGACAGCAAACCCCTGGGAGGTTCCTCAGCGTCGGTCTCTAACATGGGAAGTAGCCCAACCCTATTTTTCAACAGTTTGTCAAGGGAGCAGACGTCTAAAAAACGAGCAAAGGGACTTTGTTTTAATTGTGATGAGCCATACTCAGGGGGGCATAAGCGTAAACAGCTATTTTGGCTTGAAGTGGTAGACCCGAAGGAGAAAGATGATCAAGCAATCCCTAGGGAAGTCGAAATTTCCCTCCATACGATCACTGGAATCAAGAACGCACAGACTATGTAACTGGAGGCAATTGTGGCAGGAAATCTAATGCTAGTACTGGAAGATCCAAGGAGCACGCACAACTTCATCAGTGCCCGCCATACAAATTGGATTAAAGGTTCAGTAACAATTAGGTATACAAGTTTCTGTAGCTAACAGGGAGCGGGTCCCTAGCTCAAGCACATGCGAAGCCATGTTACTCTAGGTGCATTGTGAGTCCTTTTTAACAAATTTATTAGTTATTCCATTACAAGGATTTGATTGGTGTTGGGTGTGAAATGGTTACGTACTTTAGGTCCAATTCTATGGGATTTTAAGTCCCTAACCATGAGCTTTGAGCTAGCAAGGAAAAAGGTGGAATGGTATGGCCAAAAGGTGAAAGGGAGCATCCAGGTGCATGCTGTGCAAGTTCAAGAGCAGCGGGCCGTAGCCTTGGAGAAAATCTTAGCAGAATTCTAGATCTCTTCCAAGAACCAATTGGCCTAACCCCCGGTAGACATTGTGATCACCGAATCACTCTTCAATCAGGTACTGGCCCAGTTGTAGTTCGGCCATATTGGTACCCCCACCTTTTGAAGGACGAAATTTAGAGACAATGCGGTAAGATGCTACAACAAGGTATTATTCAGGCTAATCTGTCACTGTTCTCCTCACCCATACTTTTAGTCGAAAAGCATGATAGGTCATGGAGATTCTAAATTAACTATCGGGAGTTAAACTCTCATACCATCAAGGATAAGTTTCCCAAACCGTGCAAGACGAGTTGTTGGATAAATTGTATGGTGCTAAGTACTTCAATAAGCTCGATTTTCAATCAGCTACCATCAAGTGAGGATGGATCCAAGGGATGTGGAAAAGACTGCTTTTCGCCATCACCATGGCCATTTCGAATTTTTGGTAATGCCCTTCAATCTCACAAATGCTCCATCAACTTTTCAAGTCTTTATGAATATGATGTTTCAGTCTTACTTGCGCAAGTTCGTGTTGGTTTTTTTTTTAAAACATTTTAATTTATAGTAAGATTTGGGTTGAGCATATGCAACATCTGCACCTGGTTTTGGATTTATTATGCTCTCACCATCTCTTTGTCAAGAAATCTAAGTGTGCTTGGGGAGAAACTCAAGTGGCATACTTAGGTCATATTGTGCATAATGCGGGGGTTTCCATGGATAGCTCTGAAGTGCAGGCAGTCACAGCTTGGCCACCACCTCAATCGGTGAGAGTATTGCGAGGTTTCTTAGGGCTAGCAAGATATTACCGCAAGTTCATTAAGGATTATAGGGTCATCGTAGCCCCACTTACAAACCTTCTAAAGAAGAATTCATTCCACTAGAGCCCAAAGGCTGAATCTGCCTTTGCCAAGTTAAAGGAGGCATTTTCCACTTCTCCAATGCTACAATTACAAGACTTTAACGAAGAATTCGTGGTAGAATGTGACGCTTCTGGGGGCAACATCAGGGCCATATTGCAACAAAAAGGGCACCCCATAGCCTTTTTCAGCCGCGACATTGTTGTCAAGTATTTCACACTCCCAGCAAATGATAGGGAGCTCAATGGGCTAACAAAGGCAGTACAGCATTGGCAGCCTTATTTGTGGGGACGTCCTCAACCGCACAGATCATTACAGCCTTAAGTATCTCCTGAAACAACAGCTATCTACGTTGCCATAACAGCATTGGGTGAGGAAGCTCTTGGGGTTTGATTTTAGGGATATCGCGCTGGCGTGCTCAATCGTGCGATTGATGCTTTATCTCGAAAGGAAGACAATTTAGCACTATTATGTGCCATCTCTCAGCCCAAGGTGAAATTTTTTGATGAGGTTCAAGCAAAGGTGGCCTCCTCGGATGATATACAGCAACTCAAGAACCAAATTCAGCAGGGACAAACCGGTGCCGAGTGGTATGTATTGGAAGGCCTAATTTTCTACGCTAACTGGGTATAACTTTCCCCTACTTCTCTATTGATTAATTTGGTGATTGAAAGTATACATAATTCTACTCATGAAGGGGTTCAGAAGACTAATCAGCAGATTAAAAGTCATTTTTATTGGCACGGTATGAAATTTTCCATTAGGGAGTTTATTTAGAACTGTCAGGTGTGTCCGTGGAATAAGTGGGAGAATTTACACCTAGCGGGACTTATGTAGCCCTTGGAGGTGCCGATGCAAATATGGGCTAACATTTCAATGGATTTTATTGAGGGCATTCTAAGGCGGGTGGTAGTGTTTTTTTTTGGTTGTGGATCGATTCTCTAAATATGCACATTTGCTTCCCCTTGCCCACCCATACACAGCTAGTTTGGTGGCCTAGGTGTTCTTTGATTGAGTGTTTCATTTACATGGCTTGCCTAAGTCTATTGTTAGTGATCGTGATGCGGTTTTTACTAGCATGTTTTGGAAGGAGCTCTTTTGTCGACACGGGACTCAGTTGGCCCACTCTTCTGCTTATCATCCTCAGATAGATAGACAGACCAAGGCAGTCAATCACACCTCGAGATGTATCTTAAGTGCTTTGTGGGGGATCGTCCTAGAAGTTGGGTGTATCGGATTGCACGGGAGAAGTATTGTTATAATACCCCCTTTCACTCTTCTTTGTGAACTACCCCTTTCAAGGTAGCTTATGGGAGAGAGAGCCTCCTTGTCTATTATCCTATGAACCAGGACCTACAAAGGTGGAGGCCGTAGATCTTGCTCTGTGGGAACGTGATGCAATGCTGGCTGAAAGTCAGAGCAGGTTGTTGCATGCACAAACTCGGATGAAGCAAGGTTATGAAGAGAAGCACCGAGACTTGGTTTTTCAACAAGGGATTGGGTTTGGCTCCGTCTAAAACATTATCGGTAGCTTACTGTGGCACCAAGAAATTCTAGGAAATTATCTCCCAAGTTTTATGGTCCTTTTCAGGTGCTGAAGTGGCTTGGACAGGTGGCTTATCAGCTTGCCTTACCTCCGGGCAGCAACATTCATGATGTGTTCCATGTCTCTCAGCTTAAGGTTTTTAATGGGGCCAACCCCATTTCTATTGCCCCCCTTCCACCTCTTTCTGATGGCAAGGTTGTCCCTACACCGTATATGGTCATTTGGTCCTACTTGAACCGTGGCATACGCAAGATTTTGGTGCAATGGCTCGGATTGCCTGCTGAAGAAGCTACGTGGGAAAAAGTTTCAGATTTCCAGCAAGCTCATCCACACTTGAGCTTGAGGACAAGCTCCTTGTCGAGGAGGGGAGTAATGATGTGGACAAGGATGCATTTGTGGGTACCAAATATAGCATGAAGAGGATCAGCCCTTTAAAATAGGAGATTTGATAGGAGATTTGCAACGTCCATTTAAAATAGAAGATTTGCAACATCTTAGCTTAGAAGGAGTCTATTAAATATTTGGTATGATAACTAGTAGGTCAGCATTCCTATTTCTACATTAGTCATTCCTACCTATTTAAGGATCTTCCTAAAAAAACTGATGTAAACAGCATCTATATAAGGCTACGCTATTTATGAATAAAGTATTAGACAATTTATCATAGAAATATTTCTTGAGAGGAAGAGACCTTGTCATGGACAGGTCTCCCTCTTGCGTAGAAACATAGGGTCTTCTAGGAAAGGGAAGAACTCAAACAAGGGAAATCAAGAGGACTCCCTGGTGGATCGTCCCATGACTAGATCCGACGCCTGGACCCATCTCACAAACACTCGTGAATGAATGATCACTGACACTCCCTTATCATTTGTAATAGAATGGTATCTTCATTTAACATATAAAGAGATGATAAGGTCAAAGATGGATGAATTAATTGTTATGAGACATGTCCATGACACCTTCCAATGTATCTCAAAGATTTTGGTGAAGAACCATCCTTTGGGAATTTGCATTTATCCACATACCTAAAGCCAGATAATATCAGTGAACTTCAGTAAATACTAAATAATCAACTAAAAACCACAAGATTACTTGAAAGAATGCTACATACTTGGCTGTTGGACCATCCCAATTCTTAGCATTTCCTTCATTTACTGAATAAATCTTTCCTTTCTTTGGAATCTATAACAAGAAGCATGAATTTTAGAATCATCACGCATATCTGATTCAAGTAGCACCAGAAGTTTCATTTGCATTTAAAACCAGGATGCATTTTTTATTCACAGACTCATTCAAACCATACACCTTCTCCATAAAGGGGTCCTCAGTTCGTTCCCTGTTTCCATACTAAAAAATTACACAGAAAAACCTAAAAATACACAATTAATATTGTAGCTTACAAGCACGGTCAAGTGATTAAACAGTAAAACAAAATTGTCCATGCAGAAGTAAAATCCAATCCAAGTCAATATGGTTGTAATTACAGGCACTGAAAACTTAGTAAACAGGTTTTTTTTTTCTTTAGCAGGTTTAAGAGCTTCACTCTTTGTCTTTGTTACATAGATCACATATCGATAAATTGGTATAATCTTAAACAGTTAGTCCAACAATCAGAATCAAAGGTACCTTGATATCAGGATGAGTAAGTATGAACTCTCCAAGCGATGGATCAAGGGTGAATCCATTAACACCACTTCCAGTGCTCAGCACAAGCTACACAATAAACCATCATTTTGCAATAAGTTGGGCGCATGATGATCCTTAATTTAAACTGGCCATGGAGAAACTTCATGAACCAAATTTTGATGCCTTAACCAAAGACAGCCTAGAAGAATAAATATCCAGGCCATCCCTAACCCAGATGCTATAGGTACGAGAAAAAAACATGAATGAACAAAAAACTGGGTATTGGAATTTTACTGAGTGTTGCTCTTTATACCGTACAAGAGCTTCCATACATGCAATAGCCAGCTGCCAACATGTTCTTTCCAGGTTGCAGGACATCCTCTAGAGTTGGATCATGGTCCTGCTTCACCATGTAAATCCCAAAAATCTGGATGAAAGAGAAGAGACTCAATACACAACTCCAATCTCAAGTTATTCTAGACAAAAACCATTAATTTAAGTGCAGTAACAGATGGAAAGAAAAGTAAATATCCTATAGAATGATTCTGCATGATGTGTATACCGTGCCGATGGAAACTCCACAATCAATGTTGGAAGATCCATCCAATGGATCGAAAACAACGCAGTACCTGTTCACATGGGATGTATACAACATTTATGCTTTAAAAGAGTCCAGAATTTGCAACCTAAAAGAAAGAAGAGAAAGCAAGAGGATGGATGGTGAATACTTTCCACGCTTAGCAGGCTCAACAAACGTGGCCTCTTCATCCTCTTCTGAGACAAGGATGCACTGCCAAATAACTCAAAATCGTTAAAAGAAATGAGGAGATATTGAAACAAAGCTCTTTCAAGTAGATAATCCTGAAACTTAAGGTATTGAAACAAAGCTCTTTTAAATAGATAATCCTGAAACTTAAAGGAGGTATCGAAACAAAGCTCTTTTAAATAGATAATTTTGAAACTGACAGGAGGTATTGAAACAAAGCTCTTTTAAATAGATAATCGTGAAACTTATATTGAAACAAAGCATTGAACAGATAATCCTGAGACTTACACGAGATATTGAAACAAGGCTCTTTTAAACAAATAATAATGAAACTTAGAGGAGGTATTGAAATAAAGCTCTTTCAAACAGATAATCCTGGAACTTACAGAAGATATTGGACAAAAAGCTCTTCTAAACAGATAATCCTGGAACTTACAGAAGGTACAGAAAAAGCTCTTTTAAACAGACAATCCTGAAACTTACATGAGGTATTAAAACAAAGCACTTTTAAATAGCAGCTCATTTTTTCTGCACTACAGATTGGCCATGTTTGGAAGGGGCATAGCAGCAAATCTGACAAGAGGTATGAAGAGTAGATGGGGGTTGGAGTAATACGGATATATGTGGTCGCAAAAGTATCCCTTAGATTTCAAGATGTAGATGATTACGAGAACCACAACTCTGCGTAATCTAGAGCTGTTGGACTATTCTAGATCTTTTGTACTCTAGAATGCATATATATTTCTTTAATGAAATCTGTTAATTTTCGAGAAAAAAGAAGCACTTTTAAATAGATAGTCCTGAAACTTACAGTTCGTCCACTGCTTACTAAGGCCTTAATGAAAACTTCATTAGACAGGACATCAAGTTTCTTTTGCTCTTCACCCTGTTATGAAGACAACCCAGAAGAATTAATAATAAATCAATGAGAAAGGAGAAATCTTGGGAGCAAATGGAAAAAAACATTAACTTGCCTGAACGTTGGTCTCCCCAGCAAGTCCTATGAGCTTGGCAAGGCCCGCCTGCACCAATCAAATTGAAATCAACATGATCAGACGCAAACGAACATTTACGTAATGGTAATGGGTTATTTATAAAGAAAGAAATAAAGATGAAGAGACCTTGTTAACAGCAGAACAAACGAACTTGCAGCCTAGGACAATGTGACTGAGCAAGATAGTGAAGTCACCACGAGACTCAGGGTGTTTGGACTGCTCGTTCAAAACGTACCTGGTTATGGTCATCAAATCGGTGCGGTGAGCGTCGGCCGCGTGATCCATCGGAGGAGGAAGAGGAGTGTGTATGTTTGTAAATCATTTTATGCGTAAATAATATATATAGAATTGAAGCTATTTGGTTGGATGATAATTACCAACCCCTCAATTAACAGGGCCTTAGATATATATGAGGTAGGGTCTATCTGACACACGTGGAGGCTTGGCACTGAGGACTGAGGTGTGTGGCCGTCACTCAGGATAACGCCTCTCTTCTGTCCTATTATTCGACGGTTTTAAGTTTGTTTATTTCTACGCTTTGCTGAAGATGGCAGCTCAGATAACTGCGTGCTGACTCTGCTTTGCTTCATCAGCACAGGACACAGGACGAGGATGAGGATGAGTGTGGTGGACTTCGAGGTCCTTTCTTAAACATTTCTTTCTATTCTGTAAATTTGTTATTCCTGTTCGCTTTTCCATACTATTAATTACTTTCGAAGCCAATAGGCGATTGAAGTCAGGCACACAACATACGATCCTCTACACGAAGACGTTACCTTGACTGTACCAACTTCTATTCTAGCAATTGCCGGATTCACATTTCTCCTTTATTCAAAGTAGAGAAGAATGAGATGCTGTGCGCACCGTTGGTTTCATGTGGGCTGAAAATTGGAGCCTCGAGAATAATCATATGTCATTCTCACATGAATCCAACGGTAAATTGGGACAAGAATGTTTAAAATGTTAAGTCTTTTAAAATTTTCTTATTTTAAAGTAAAATATTTTAAATTTTTGATTAACTTTTTAAAACTTTTGGAACTCAAATTAAAAACTTATGTCTTTTTGTTTTTTTGCTAATGCAACTAAGGAAACCATTTTCAATATAACATATGCGCATTCAGAAATTTTACGAATACGGACTGTGACACCCACATAGACGGATGGACTTAACTCATAATTCATCTTTTCTTTATCTCATCTGACCAACAAAAGCTCGTGACCCATTTCATGTGAGTCTACATCATTTATCTGTTCCCTTGTCTTCATCTTTGTGGTGTCTGCGGTATCTATTAAAAAGTCTTTAGCTTTTAGTCTATTTACTGCAACTCTCCCTTCCCCTCCTCGTGATACTACTAGTACTCAACTCTTTTTTGTAGGATTTTGTTCTTAGAAGCCCAACTTAGCAATTCTTTCCCTTTCTCTCCCTTCGAGTTTAAAACAGTGAAAGTTACTCTTTTCTGAAAAAGTTCATCTCTTGTAAGTATTTTTCTACTTTGTTAATTTTCTTTTAATCCTAACTATTTCTCTGTTAATTTTCTTTTAATACTAATTATTTCTTTTCGTTTTTTATTTATAAGATTCTTTATGTATTTATGAATCTTTATTTCTTCCCTTTAAAGTAGCTTAATTAGCTTTTTATTATTTTATTTTCATCGATTCATTTAAGTGAGTGGATTTTTGTTTATTCTAATACCCTCAAACCATCGTAAATTCTTTGTTTTTTGGTCATGTATGTATTATTACGAAAGGGATGCGTAGATAAGCAAAATCTCTTGTTCTTCTTTGCGTGGTATAAAATTGATAAGAATAAATTCCAAAAGAATACAGAGGATACTAAGATTTTTATATAAAAAAAAACTCTCGAATAAAAAAAGGCAAAATTATAAGATCAAAGGTCCAAAGGATCTTCCACTATAATATAATAGAATTACAATAATTTCTTATCTAACTTAACTAGATGTTAACCTATTTAAGACGGATTATATCACTTAAATACCTCACCAGTTTGTGGTAGATCATTCACACACTCAAACTTAAAAGTTTGAATATTTTCTTAAGCTCTTCATTTTCTAAAGTGATACTCTTTTTCTCTCTTAGGGTTTGACTCCCTTTCGTATTATGGATGCCAGAGGTCTCTCAAAATGCTCTTATTTATAATGGATTTGATGTACCTTCAAAAGATTTATTCTTTTGTCCAGAGTATTATAGCAAATCATCATTAATGACTTGTTCCCCATTTTTTTTATATTAGCAAATCTTCACTAACACTATTAATTTATTCCTTGGCCTTTTTTATATTAGCAAATCTCCACCGATTATTATTAATTTGATCCTGGTTCCTTTTTTATATTAATAAATCTTCACCAAAATCATTAATTAACTTATGGTGTCCCAATAATTATGGAGGAAACCCCAACAAATTTCTCGCTTAACTTAAATTAGGGGTCACCCTACCAGCACCATGAAAATTATAGAACATTAATATGCTTCGTACAAGAGTGAAAGGTGGAGTTCTTGACCAGGTGTATTACAAAATTTATAGATGAAATGTTTTATCCATAACATATCCTTACATGCTTATGTAGTTGTGATATATTCAACCTCTATGGTAGAAAGTGCTATGTGTTTTTGAAGGTTCGATTATCATGACAAAACCTCACAAATGTCAAATATTATGATGTTAACTTTCTAGAATCGACATCTCCAACCTTGTCAGCATCTGTTTATCCTTCTAATGTAGGTTTTCTTCTACTAAAGCATAAGCACCCTTAGTTGTACCTCGAAGATATCGAGGTATCTATTTCATAATTTCCTAATGTTCTTTTATGGGATTAGACAAGAATTGACTCACAACATCAATGACATATGAAATGTTAGGCCTTGTACATATGAAAATGTACATGAGGCTGCAAATTGTAGATGAATATGAGAACTTTCTCATTTCTTCCTTTTCCTTCTCACTTATTGGACTTTGCTAAATCTCTTACGAACTTTCTCAATTTATTAGTCCTAGGATAGCCAAAATAACCTTATGGAATGATCTTGAGTTATTATGATTCTAAAGATCTACTTTGTTAATCCTAAATCTTTTATGGCAAATGATTTTCTCAATGCCTTCTTAAGTGTAACAATTTTCCTCTTACCATACCCAACAATTAACATATCATCAATATTTAGTAGAATTATGATGAAATCATCACTAGTGTACCTCTTTATAAAGACACAATGGTCAACATAAGTATTCTTAAAGTGATGTTGAGCCATGAAAGAGTCAAACTTCTTGTACCATTGCTTGGAACTTAGTTTAGACCATAAAGGCTCTTTGTCAGTCAGCATGCCAAATGTTCTTTCCTGAAAAAAGTAAATTACTTGGGTTGCTCCGTATATATCTCTTCTTCTAGGTCTCAACAAAAAAAATTTGTCTTGACTTTGTGTTATTCAATCTCTAAGTTTAGGCTTTCGGCTAGACGAAAAACTACACGGATAGATGACATCTTTACTATAGGTGAAAAGATCTCTTCAAATATACTCTTTTTTCTTATTGCACCCTTTGACGATGATTCTAGCCTTATACCTTGTTTATGGATTGTTCTATTAAGTTTTAGTCTTGAACAGCCTATTTGTTCTTCAAGACTCATTTGCCTTTAGGTAACTCTATTAGATCATAAGTGTGGTTCTCATGCTAGGGTTATATCTCCTCTTATATGACTTTCAACAATTATTCTTTATGAATGGAGACTGAGTAGGTTAATCCCAGTGTATAAGGCCAAAGGGTACATCCAACTTTTCCACAATTATAGAGGCATCAAATTAATAAGTCATACTATGAAGCTGTGGGAGAAGGTAATTGAGAAGAGAGTCCGAAGAGCTGCTTCTTTCTCAGCCAACCAATTTGGATTTATGCCTGGTAGGTCCACAGCAGAAGCACTTCATTTACTCCGTAGGCTAATGGAATGCTATAGGAAACGACA
>JANIIA010000006.1:24757837-24772938 GCA_027478495.1 Erythroxylum alaternifolium | reverse complement strand
CATGCGATGTGTTGATTTACCACTCTCGGACCCGTTTCTCTGGTCCGACCCGTTTTCTGGAAACGGGATGTTACAATTAAGATTCAATTATGCATTTTATTCTTGTTCTAATATGTGCTAAATATTAGTTCATGATTTGAATTCAAATGAATGAGATTAAGAAATCCTCTTCTATGAATAAATCTACCATAATTGAAAGGAATTTAATGCAAACCTAGAAATAAGTCAACATAAATCCTCTAGATTAGATTTAAACCTAATAATGAAAGTCACGAATCGATAATGCAATTCTAAGGATTTTAACTTGAAAGATTTATGTTAATCAACCGTTGAAATAATTGTTAGTAGTCTTGAGAAAGACATAGATAGGAATTATGGCAATTCAATAATCAATAATATAATTTCATGATAAAGGATTAATATTTAAGGATTCCTAGGATGATTCATCATCTAGGTACTATTTATTTGATAAAAACTTTTCCAAGTATTTTTCTTTGTCTTAAATTCATCATTTTTTAATCTTAATTTAGTTTTTAGTTTCATTTTTAATTAAATGCACAATCTAAATTGACGATTAAATAATAGGAAAAAGGTAATTACTAGTACTTACAGTCCTTATAGGATGGACCTATATTTACCTGTGCTAACTACAACTACGTAATGCACTTGCATTTTTAAACATTAATAAATTTTTTATAAGTATAGAAAACATCAATTATTGAGAAAACTTGATTAAATATAGGTTATCATCTGTCACTAGATAACCTCCTTTAAGCCATAACCCTTCCAATGTCGTATTAACAGGAGAAAATGTAGGTCTTTTGTTTAGGAAAAAAACACTATTAGGGCAGTGTTCCATTTAGAGGTACCTTCTTAGATAATCTTTAAAGGAGGAGTCACAATATAGTGGCAAGATCTATTAGAAGGAGAGAAAAATTAGAGAGGCCCTACGAGGATGAGTTATTTAAAACTGGCTCTAAAACTGGTTGGTGTTGGAAGTGGACAAGCCAAGAGCACTATGAGTTCCAAGTAAGGTTAAAGTAGGGATAAACTTGGAGTTGGTAAGTGGTGAATTTGGTGGGGTTAGAAAGTTAGGGCTTGGTAGCACAAAGAAAAGCAACATAGGAATTTAGTAGAGGGGAGCTGGAGAAGTCTAGATTGGAGGTTTAGTTAGGAAAGGAAAAAAGGTTTGACATAATGCTAGATATGGAGATAAAATGAATACTTTGAATACATTAGCACTATCATAGATTATCTTATTTAAAATTCATGAAAAATTGTAAAAAAATATTATCAAATCATACAACATATTTTTACTTTTTGATTAAACAGAATATAATTGACAATCATATTTTTAACCCTCTTTTCAATGTCTTTGTTATATGTATCCAAAAATCCATCCTAGCCATCATCGCTCCCAACTAATAAATTTATAAAATTAAATAAAAATATATAATCAATTATTTAGTAATTTTCCTATTATGTATCTTTAATAGGTAACCTTTTCTTTTTATGTTTATTCTTTTTAACCCCTTTCACTCCAAGGTCTCACATATGTTTATTCTTAACCTACCATATAACCTTAAGACAATTGGGTCCTCTAACCTTATATCTCTTAAAAGGGAATCTATATATGCCCATAACAGTCACTGACATCCCTTACCTCAATTTTAATAGAATATATAAACTTTTTATTAGTTTTGTCTAATATATTATAAGAGTACTTAAAATTTAATTTGCTATATGTCATATAATTAAGGACCTTATAAAAAGTTGATTTCAATTGTTTTTATCCTTTTGATATTATTATCATCATCCTCTTGAATCTTACTAACTTTCATTTTTTAATGCCACTTAACAATATTTATGTGCCAACTCCTAAAAAATATATATTTAAGAATATTTGTAATCTTAACATTACTAAAAATTTAAACATGTGATGATATACACTTCTTTTAAATTCAAACAACTTATACCTGCATTTTGCTTAAACATGTGTTGATATACACTTCTTTTAAATTCAAATAACTTGTACTTGCATTTTGCTAATGAGAATGAGTCACTTATGTAATTATGTGTAACCTAACAATATTGCATTCTTTAGCCATCTTCTTTATCTAACCTTACTCGTCTTGACATGTATATAAGATTGAAATAATCCTTTTATAAGCATGTCATATTTTTATACCCACTTGTGCATATAATAACATATTGCACATTTATACATAACCTAATTGTGTAATTAGTGTTTAATTCTAATGTATATCTTACTTGCTTATCTACAATTTGATGTTGCCTTATAAACCTCATATTACTTGGAATCAAATTATGGTTGTGCACATCCTTAAACTTAATTATTGTCTAAATAAACCAACCAATAACATACATGAGCATTGCACCCAATTCTTCTACTTCATTTTGGTTTTAGTCTATTCAACCCTTTTGATTTGTTTAATTGACCTTGATGACGAACCAAATTTCTAATCTTAACCTCTCAATTCTCATCTTTCTTTCTCTTCTTATAGCGACCGTAAACCCATGGACACTTTGCATACTTTTGGAAAAAATTAGATATCATTTTAAAATTTTTGAACTTTATTTACATTTTCTAGTATTTCCTCTGTCTCAATGTTCTTCTCTCAATTGTTTGAGGTTATTAAATGTATCGATAAATCTTCTCATCCTATATTTCATTACTCATATCTACAATTCTACTAAATTATACCAAAGTATCATAACATTAAATTATAACAAAAATATCATAACATTATTTAAAAAATATCATTGCATCATATAAAGGATACCAATGAATTATAAAGCACATAAAATCATACAATAAATAAAAACTTAAATACCAAAAAGCATTTCACGTCAATTAGATGAGTATCATATTAGGATATTAACTTATACACACGAACACTAGAAATCTACTTTTGCATATAAGCACTATAATTTCTTCCTTCTCATTTTCAATCTCTTTTTCATTCTTGAATATTATAACTTTCACTTTAAACAAGTAATAGTCAAGTTAGAACTTAAGTTATATTAGCAAATTTTGAATTATAAATTACCAAAAAAATATATAAATATCTTATAAAATTCTACACCTTTTTTCTCACATCAACATTTTTAATGATGACTCTTATGGATAAATTTACAGGACTCAAACTTTTAGTTGATTGTGATATACACAGTTGAAAGAACATTGAGCCAAACAAGGAACTCAAAGTATGATAAAAAAGAATAGTAATGGTAAGTAAAAATGGACGGTTAATACGATAGTTGTGTGCTTGGTTGGTTTATAACTTTAATACAATTGAATACCGAAGACGGTAATGACAAAAGAGAGAAAAATATTTATAAAGTTGTGATATAAATAAAAGGTAACATGTGACAATGATAAGCTTGAAAAAACTGATAAACAAACTAATAAAAGTTAGTAGAAAACTCTAAATGAGAACAAGCAATTTTTTATTAAAAGTTATTGACATTTTTTAGGTTCTTTAACCATTTTTGTCTTTATTTATACTATTAACTAATCTTTTTTTGAAAATTAAAAAATATCATTAATAGGAAAATTGTTGGATACAAAAAGCAACACATATATGAGTTATAATCACTTTACAAGCCATTCCATTTTCATCCACTTATAATTCTATCTACTAGTACTTCCACATGTTGCATCTAACGTTCTGAAACTTCAAGGAAGACCCTCCACTACGAATTGAAGTTTCTAGATAGATCATCTTCGCAGGTGTTCATTGCTGACAATCTAGAGAGTGTTGTTTGAGATCAAAATCCTATGTTTCATCTCTATTTTCTTCTAATACTTCATTTTTAACTATTGATTGTGAAACTCTTTCATGTATTTGTTACATTTGCAAAAATATGCAGGGGCAAACACTTTCCATTGTGAACTTCCTGTCTTTAACCACTTAACTCGGTAGATAGGAAAAGACAAAAGAGCAGAGTAATAGTAGGAAATGGTATTGTATTTTTTTTTATATTATTAACAGAGTAACATCCCTTAATATACAAGTTTGATGATAAGTAGATAAGAATAAATAACTAACTGATAAAACTAAATACAAGATACAACAGAATGGATATCTGCATATGAAAAATAATGATAAAAGATACAATATAAGGTGGTTAAGAATGTGAGATGTCATCAGCCCCCTCAAGCTCGTAGGAGGATTAAATAGTGAGCTTGTGTCGAAGTCGTTGAAATGCTTAAGAGAAAGGAGCTTTGGTCATGATTTCAACAATCTAAGCAGAGAGATTTGTTAGCGAAAAGATCACAAACAAAATGAATATCAATTTCAATGTCTTGGTATGAGCACGAAAAACCAAATCTAAAGCTAAAAATGTAGCATTGAGATTATCACACTAGAGGGTGGGTGAAAGGGCATTAAAACCCAATTTACCAAGAAGAATAGTAATCAAATATAATATTACAAAAGCATGAGCAATGTTGCGATACTTAGCCTCAGTACTGGATCTAGCTATAGTCGGTTGCTTCTTGGCACTCCAGGAAATAAGATTAGGCAAAAGAAAGATATAATAATCAAATGAAGTCCATCGATCATCAAGATAATCAACTCAATCAGCATCACAATATGCTTGTAAACAAAGGTAGGGAGATTTGGTGAAATGAATGCCATAAAAGGGTGTTGAGCGGAGATCTCTTAGAATCCATTTTGTTGTAGACCAGTGAATATCAGTAGGATACTACAAAAATTGGGAGATCTTATTTATAACAAATTGAATGCCAGGACAAGTGAGACAAAGATATTGAAGTCTACCAATAGTGCTACTATATTTAGTAGGATCAAAAGGGGAACACCCAGATTTTTTCACAAGGGAAGACATAGAGTGATGGGTGTATAAACTGGTTTAGATTTATCAAGGTTAGTTTGAAGAAGAAGATCTTTGGTGTATTGTATTTGGATAATAATAATGCCCTGAGAAATAGGGTGAGCTTCAATACTAAGAAACTGATGAATGGACCCAAATCTTCTATAGAAAAGGTAGAGTTAAGATCATGGATAAAGGTTGTAATGAAGGAGGGTGAAGAACCAGTGATTAAGATATCATCCACATAAACTAAGAGAAAAAATGTGTGCGAGTTGGTTTTATGAATGAAGAGAGAGGTATTAGACTTTGAGGGTTTAAAATGAAGATCAAGGAGTTTTCAACTTAGGTGATGAAACCATGCTCGAGGGATTTGTTTGAGACCATATGAGGCTTTATGGAGTATGTAAACATGGCAGGGATCTATGAAGCTAAGATAAGTTCCTGTAAGTAACTATGAAGAAATGCATTCTTGACATCAAGTTAGCTAATAGTATAATTATCAAATTGGCCAAGGTAATGACAATATGAATAGTTATTGGTTTCACAACAAGACTGAAGGTGGCAGTATAATCAACTTCGGGGTTTTGTTGATAACCTTTGGTGACAAGACGAGTTTTGTAACACTAAAAAAAATCAACAGGATTTTGTTTACTATAAAAAATTCATTTGCAACTGACAAGTTTTATGTTTAGTAGGGGAGGAACAAGAGTCCATACGTTATTGCGATAGAGAATGCTGAACTCATCAAGTATGACTTGGTGTCAGTAAGGAAATTTGTTAGTTAGAGTAAAGAATGTGGAATTGGAAAGAGTATTTAGGGTATTGACAATGTAGGTGATGAAATTAGAAAAGTGACGAGGGGTATGTGTGTGGTCTTGGGTACGTGTGATCATGGGATGAGTAGGAGGAGGTAATGTGGTTATAGTAAGGGGAGGAAGAAGTAGAGGGTAGAGGGGGAAGATGTAAAGGTAAAGAAATAGGAGATGAGGAATGTGAGAAGTAGGATGACATAGGTAAAGTTTTGTGGGGAAAGAGATGTTCAATGAAGTGAATATGATAAGAAATATAAAGCTTAGAGGTGATGGAATCAAAGTACCGATAACCTTTATATTGAGAGATATAACCAAGAAAAACACATTGTAGAGAAATTGGTGGAAGTTTGTTTGCATAAGTGGAGCCCAAATAAGGAAAATAGACACAACCAAAGACGCGAAGATGAGTAAGATTAGATTGAGTGCAATATAGGAGATTTGTGATGAAGAATAGGAGTTGGTAGAGATTGATAAGGTAGTTAGTAGTGGTGAATGCTTTATACCAAAATAACTTGGGGAGAGAGATGAGAAAAAGAAAGGTGAGATCAGTTTCAGTTATAAGACGAATTTTTTGTTTAACAAGACCATTTTATTGAGGTGTATAAGGATAAGAGATGCAAAGAGTGATTCCATTAGAAAGAAGATGATGAGCAAAGGCACTTTTTGTGATTTCAGGAGCTTCATCGCATTAAAAAGTTTATATGGTAGTGGAGAATAAATTTTTACCAGTGGTTTTAAAAGATTGAAAATGAAGTAAGGCATGATTTTTATATGTAGAGGACAAATCCGTAAAAATTAACTGAAATTATCCATAAAGATAATGAAAAATAGGTAGCCATATTGTCAAAGAGAGAGGGAGAGACCCCTAATATCATAATAAATTAGTTGCAAAGGTTTAATAGAAATGCGAGGAGATAGAGGAAAGGATAGACGAACACTTTTACATTAAAGACAAGAAATACATGGAGCAGGTAAATTTTTAAATTGAAAAACATGACCTAATCTAGATATATGGAGAGACATGGATGACCAAAGCTTTGGTGCCACAAGTTTATCGAAGTGGAGTCAGCTGTGAGAGAAACTGGATTCATGAAATGTAGTGGAATCTTCATTAAGTAGAGGTTGTTATGAATGGGACTCGTAAGGAGCGGCATCTTAGATTTGAGGTCCTTCATAATATAACCAAATGGACTAAATTCAATAAAGCAAGAATTATTATTAACAAATTTTGCAACAAATAAGAGATTAGTGGTAATAGGAGAGATGAATATTGTAGGAAAAAGAGGGAAGGGTTAACGTACCAGTGGCTGAAATTGGAAGGTATGTCCATTACCAACAATGACTTGATTGGATCCTTCATATCATATGACAAATTCTACGATACGAGATTGTAGAATCATATAAGCAGTGGCACCAGTATTAGGTAAACATTCAGTAATAATATTGTTATTGAAGGGAGCTTGATTATAATCTATTTGAATATTCATAGTAGAGAAAGCTGTCGTAATAATATTTATAGTGTGGCAGAAACAAGCGAAGTGATTATGAGATTGGTAACATCAAAACCAAAAATAAGCAACAATGTGTCCCCATTTCCAACAAATTTGGCATTGAGTAGGTGGCTTATTATTATGGTAATTAAGCTTAGAAAATAAGAGTTATATGGGGTTTAGGTTGGAAACTGTGCTACATGGTTAAGGTTTATATCATTAAGTTGCACGCGCCCAGAAGGTGGTGTGTGATGTGGCCCGTTAAAAGGACCATTAGTCTGGTTAGCCTGCAGATGAGAGGATCCAATGACATCTGCGTAGACATTTACACCAGACGAGTTTAGGTGAGATGTAGGGTGTCTCCTACGTCATCCCCTTCTACCGCCGCTATCATGGAAGCCACAAGTGGAGTGTTTGGTGCTGAAGAAGGCAGTAAAAGTAAAATTCGAAGGAGATGGCGTGGTGAAGGAGAGCAATCATTGTTTATGGAGCAGAAGCTTACCTTTGAGCTCGACAAAGGTGATGCTGCTAGTGGTGCGATGTTCTATTGTGGTGATGAAGGACTTGAAATCTACTGGTAGACCATTAAAGGTGAAGAGGACAAGATCATCATCAGAGATGGAGTCACCAACGGTAGCGAGTTTGTTGGCAGTGGTGGACACAGTGTTGAGATACTCAATAATGGTGTTGGAGTCTTTTTTGAGGCTGTGGAGTTTTTGAAAACGGAGGTATTGTTGAGAAGTGGACTGGAGCACGAAGTGATCTTTAAGGCTAACCCAAATGTTTTGAGCTTTGTTTTGTCCAAGAGCAAGTCTCAGAGTTGAGCTGGATAGGGATCCAGTAAAGAAGCAACAAACTAGTTGGTCTATCTTCTTCTATTTAAGGTAGTCAGTGGGTGCAAGGTCTATGTGTCTTCTGAAGGTGAAATTGTTCTATCAATGCATCCAATAAGGTCTGAGGTAATGAAAATATCACGAAATTTCTCCATGTCAAGTAGTTTCTAATATCCAGTGGTGTAGCCAGAAAGTTAGTAATTTGGTTGAATGATAATGCAGGTAGATTGGTTTCTGATATGTTTTGATTATGAAGTTTCTATCGTTGGGTATTGAAATGGATTATGCTAGTGTTTAGTTGTGTGCTGGGATTGAAAATATTCTGCTAGATGGAAGGTCTGGTGTGTTTTTTGTGTTTGTGTTTTGGTTTTTGTGGTTATGTTAAGGTGATCTAAACTGATGTATGTGTTGAGTATTCTGGACTGGATATCATGGGTTGATTGGAAAAGAAAATTACGGGAAATTGGAAGTAAGCTCTAATACCATGAAAGAGCAAAGTAATACTAGCAAATGGTATCGTATTTTTCATATATTATTAATAAAGTAACATCCTTCAATGTATAACTTTGATGATAAATAGAAAAGAATAAATAGCTGAATGATAAGACTAAATATAAGATACAACAAAATAGATCTGCTCATGTGAAAAATAATGATAAAAGATACAATATAAGGTGGTTAAGATTGTGAGATGTTATCAAAAGAGTCCTCCATCAGATTCTTCGTGTACCTCCATGAAACTGTAAGTTCTGATTCAAGCTTTAACCTTTATTATTACGTGCATACACACTATTATCAGACTCAAAATGTGTCCTCTAATTTATTAATCTAATCGTGGATTTGTAAAGAATCCTTTATCTTTATGCTTTATAAGGGAACAATATGTCCATATTATCAGCTTAGAAGTTCCATCTTGATCATATGGAGCTACTAGCATTTTGATAGGCATCGTGAGCATGTAGTATCTCCTTTAGCCAGCATCTGGTATTAAAAGCTACCACTTGCTTCTCTAGTTAAATCTCTTTGAATATTCTGAGGTTTCTCTTCCTCCATATTGCAAAAACAGAGCAATTGGATGCAGTCTTTAGAAAATTCTTGTCCTCTCCCATTGTACAAGACATCTGATTAGCCCACCTTAACATTTCACTCTACTTTGTTTCTCTGCAGCAATAATTCAGTAGTTGCTAAATGAAAGACCATATAGAACTAGAATATTGAAATTGGAAAAAGAAGTGAGGTATGGTTTTTGGAACAATTTTGCATAAAACACACAAATGATCCTCAAAATCCCCCAAATAGTATGTTCTTGGTTCTTAGCCTCTGTTTGGCTACTAACCAGCTGATAAGTGAGGCTTTAGGATTCAGAGTTTTCTTCTAGATGATTTCATACCATTACACCATAGGACCTTGAGAACTAATTAGTAGAAAACATGATTCATTAGTGAAGGTCTTAGATGAATCCATCAACTAGATTATTCTGTCCTCTACCATTGCATTAGGTTGATACTTTGGCAGATAACTTACCATAATATTAGCCCCTCTAATTCCACAGCTCCAAATGTTAGCCTGAATCACTTTATTCACACAACTTTTTCATATGACCAAGTGATGACCACCAAATACCAAATTTTACTTGTAATTAATAGGCAATCATTTCACATTTTATAGTGTTAAGACTTGATTAGGATTTGAGTTTTGGTAAAGAAAGAAACTTTTAGTTGACTTATTTTCTTAGCAAGTTAGTAAACTAAGTATTTCAACTTACATAAAATTGTCACCAAATAGGTGTTAATTGTTAGTTTATGCCCTACAGCCAATAGATTTGATTGTAGTTTAGTGACAAATTATTTAAAGGTGCTATTTATCTTGTACGTGTTTGGACGTGTATGATAAAGTTCAAGAAATAATTGTACATTGCAAACAAAATTATAATAAGATTATAATTATGAGATTCATATTGCATTTATGTATTATTCCTAAATGTTCCTAGTCATTGCTCTATTAAGATTAGACATTAATATAATGTAAAAAGACTAGCATACGTTGTGTTTTTTCTTATAAAGGAAGTAGTCGATCTCATAGGTTAAAGTATAGAGATACTTAAACAAACGTGTGGGTGTTTCTTAGAGAATAAATTCACTGAACAGTCACAATATGAGAAATTCATTTGGAACATTACTTATATGTCTATGGAATTCTCATTGTGATGATTATATAAGTGATCATTTGACTTGAGGTCATCAAAGTTATCTTGTCTGGGGATTGCTATGTTTTGATACTATTGATGATTTATTTAATCAACTATATGAAGGTAGTTGAGTGATCAAGATAGGATTCATCACCCTAAAGTAATTAGAGATAATGTTCCATTGTTCTCGATTAGTATTGATTCAGAAAATCCTTGACCAAAGTGGAATGATATTTTATAAATAATTTATAAATGTCATTAATTGAATTGATAGCTAATGGTGGAGAACTAATATGATTGGACTCAAAATAGAGTAGATATTAATTCCATGCTCTATATCTAATCGAAACATTATATGATGAAAGGATTGAATTATACGGAAAAATTATGCACAGAAAGATTAGTAGAACCACTTTGACATTCTTAAATATTTGGGTAGTCATTATGTGTTACTAGATGTAAATCTTGATATATGATTATAAATTTTTTAATTAGAGAATTAAAAATAAATTAAAAAGAGTTTTAATTTATCTAATCATGAATTAGAATTAGGATTTATAATCATTGCCAACATATTTGGAAACATAATGAGTCTCAAATATAGAATGAGTTGAAGAGAGCAAAGTTAATGAAGTCAGACTTGATTGTAAATTTTGAGAAACATTATGATTAAATATGGGATATTTAATAAATAAGGATCAATATGAGATATTGAATCTCATATGGACATAGTTGGTATTTAATTAGAATTTAATTTTAATTAAATTACTAAAATGTCCAAAGCTTATTATAAATAGGCTTTAGCTTTATAGAGCTAGTACTTCATGCTTAATCCTCTTTGTAAGAGTTATAGAGTTCTCTTAACTCATTTTGTGGATATCGTTAGAGACCGGACATTTTTGCGGCTACAGTGGTTGAAATAGATCGATTTCGAGAACGGTTCGAGGGATATGACAAAATAAAGACAAAGCTTCGGAATAATGTACAAATTAAGTTTCAACTTTGTTATGATTTGTGTAAATCATTTTATAGAATTAAAGAGATATTGATTTTCGGGAAATAAAAGATTGCGAAAAAAGTTTCGTAAATATTCTACTGCGGTCGAGATCAGATCTCGACCTAATTTTCCAACAGTGATATCAGAGAAAGATTTTAATTATATAACTTGATTAAAATTTGTATAGTTATTGATGATAAATTTTGGAATTGAAATTGTTTAAGTGTTAAACAATTTATTAAACAACGGAAATCTAGAAAACAACAAAACCTTGAATTTGATTATGTTTAATTTCTGAAAAGTTCATAATATGTTGTTGGATTGGTTGTATCTTGTGAGTTTTATAATTCAGTGCGGTCTAGAAACGTATAGCATATTATGATTTCTGAAAAATTGTTTTCTGAATCCCTAAGGTTTGTGCGTGTTCTATTTCTAGAGTCTAAAACCCATTTGTTTTGTGTCTGGATTATTTTATGTTTCTATTCTGGAACTGTTCCAAACCCCTAAAACCTAGCTCTTTTACCTCTGTTTGTTGCTCGAACAAGATTTGCTATCCATATGCTTGCGTTTTTGACTATCTTCGATGATTGGGTTTATGAAATCCTTTTATTGCTTGCGCTTATTGTTCTGGGTTTATTGGGTTTTCTAAAATCCAGTAATTGCCTGCGTTTATTGCAATTTTGGATTGTGAATCTATCGTTCTCGGTTACATTATTGTTCTTGGGTTATTGAAGAAAATTGATGGAAGCGTGGAGCAGTCGATGGGTGTTAATTGCCCATCGATTGGCGATGCCATCAGACGCCTATGGAGATGTGGCGCGATAGACGGTGTGGAGGCACAATAACTGGGTTTACGATTGTGTTTGCATAATAGCTTGTTTTTGGATCTGGAAATCTATTTTTGTCTTGTGTTGTTGCTTGTGGGTGTTGTAATTAGTTGTCGACGGTCGTTAAGAAGTGACGAGCGTCGCCTTCTTCGGAGCCAGTGGCGATTGTCACCACTGGTTCTTCACCTGGATGATCACCACCCACGAATGGTGACTGCAAGGATCTGTCATCCGGCGGTGACAGGTCGGCGACAGGGAGACGACTAAGGATGAAGTAGTTGCAGATCCAATAGTTGGAGACCTGAAGGGTGAAGAACAAGTAACGTGAAAAATGTGGGGGATGGCAGTTTTTTAGAAACGATGGTCAGTTTCTGGGGAAGACAATGGGCACGTTAATTACACGTGACCACCGTCTTCTGCGCACGTCGCAAAGACGGGTTTGGCACGTGCAGTGCATGCGTTAGACACTTACCAACTTTTTTTTAAAATTTTTGAAAATTGTTTTCAAAAGGTTTATTTGTTTTTAGGAATACTTTGAAATTTAGTTTATTTGTCAAGGGATTGGATTAATAAATTAAATTAAATTAACCAATCAATTCTAAAATTAAGATAATTCTTTTTCTTAATATGATTAAGATCAATAATTATATTGATTCCTAATTATTTTTAAAAAGTGATTTTTAAAATTAGAATTAATTTTTTTCAATTAATTAATTATAAAATTAGTTTTTAAAATAAGGATTAATTAGTTTCAATTAGATTAAAATTAATTAATTAGACTCTTTAAAATTAAGAAAAGTGTTTTCTTAAATAATTGAGAAAAATATTTATTAATTAAATTTATTTATTTCAATTTGATTGAGATGGATTAAATTTATGATTTTATTTGTTTAAAGAATTATTATTTAATTTATTTAGAAATTGTTTCTTTATTTATGAATAATAAGTTTCTTGTTTTTTTAGAAAAAGTATGTTTCTTGATTAAATTTTGAAAAGTGTTCATTTTATTAATTAATAAAATTGTGCTTTCTTTAATATTTTTGAAAATAGTTTTCTAACTTATTAAAGAAATATTTTTAATTAATTAAGAAGTCAATCTCAAAATAAATAATATATCATGAATTTCTTAATTAAATTTAAAAGTGTTTTATTTAATTTTGAAAGTAGTTTCCTTTTAATTTTAGAAAATAGCTTTCTAATTAAGGAAACATAATTTATAATGAGATTAGAAATAGTCTTCTAATTGAATTAGAATACGTTATTTATATAATTTTGAAAAAGAGCTTTTTAAATAAATAAGTAGTACAATTTATTGAAAATTGTTTTCAATTAAATTTTATCAAAGGAGTCAAGATAATTGAAAATAGTTTTCAATTGGATTTGAAAATTATTTTTAAATCAAATTAAATTTCTATTTAGAATAAGAATTTAATTTATTTAGGAATAAATAGTTTTAATCTATTTTAATTTTTCAAAGAGTTGGAAATATTATTTTAGATTATCAGTATCAATAATTAGAATCAAACAAAGTTTGATATTTTATGCATATAATTTGATTATGAGTACAAAAATTGCATACTTTATTTATATGGTTAATATATATATAGGATGTATGATAAATTGTATGTTTTATATGTGTGATATTTCACATGCAATTTGTATTTGATGAGACAAATGAAGTTAAATCCCTCATTAAAATATTACGTACACATTAAGAATGTGATTGTTGCCTTTCATTATTATAAGAATAAATCATAGTTATGTTTATTGTAGGCTTGTTGAGCAAATTTAAGGCCGCTTTAACCCAAACATGTTTTGTCTTATGATAATGGGTTTTACTTAACTAAATTTGTGTTATTTGGATGAACAAACTCATGATCATATGAATTTAGAGACAAGGTTAGGAACAATATATAAGATATATTTTGACAAGAGTTGTCACCTAACAGATCTAGGAGTCACATGAGATTTGATTGATAAAGGTATTATCTACCTAATTTACGTCTAATTGATTTGTTGAGCAAACTCAAGATTAATTATACTTGAATGGGGTCTTAGCCAACTAGAAAGATTAGAGTAATCTTTCCGAATTGTAGTGAGGGCTATTATTTGGAATAAAATAGTGGGAGTAACCAAATGCATGATTAAAGTCTTAGTCTTATTTGATAGTCATGGCATATAATTGATTACTTGCTTTTGTTACATTTATATTTTGTTCTTAGTGTAATTTACCTTATTTAGTATAGTTGATATTTAGCGAACTAAATTTCTTGGACATAGGATCATGTTTGAGAAGAGTTCTCAAAAGTCAGATAGAAATATGTGTGCCCATTATGTAATTTTGCTATAATCCCTATTAAGGATATGGAGACAAAGTTGTAAAGATATCTCAAAATCATATAGATGACAAAATGTATTGACATTTTTAGTTGACTAATGTCTTGTAAACTTTGAAGACAACATATCAGATGTATGCTAACACCATGATAGCAAAATGCAAAGGGTTGCAGGGGTAGAGCTGAAAGGTATAATACCTTATTGGAATTGTTCCATTTAATTTAGCCTACTTAAAGCATGATTGATGACTACAATCAAAGGCTTTGCTTTAGTATGATAATAGTTTTCATAAGAAGAAAAATGATTGCATGACTTTTCTTGTTTATACTCGATATGATAGAGATAATATGTATTTGTATTTCATGCTTATTAGTATTTGATGCTGAATTTAGATTTAATATTATTGTAATGTTAATGCATGATTAGAAATAGAATGTTAAGTAAAAGTAGTTGATATAATTTTATACAAAGAGTTTGTATGTGTTGGATCAAAGGAGACTTATGCTTAAAATAAGTGGCATGAATTAAAAGTTAGACAACCGAGATTATCCTCTTATGTCATATTGGTTAAATCAACATAACTAGAATCATAAAGTTACATACTAGGATGTATGTATCCTTTTGATTATGAATTATATAGAATTTGTGAAACTTATAAAGTTGAAAAATAACCAAATCAACCTTTGGTGAAAGGATGATGATGGTATTGAATTGTTAAATTTTATACATGTGATGTATTGGATGGAATAACAATTCATAA
>JANIIA010000006.1:24703632-24718224 GCA_027478495.1 Erythroxylum alaternifolium | reverse complement strand
TGATTGTTGTTACTCGCATATGGTCCATCGAGGAAAAAAGTACTTTGTCTCTTTTATTAATGATTATTCTACGAGGTGTTGGGTGTACCTTATTAAGATAAAAGAAAATTTGTTCCCAATCTTCAAAATTATGAAAACACATGTTAAACTTTATTATAGTAAAAAGATAAAGTGTTTAAACATAGATAATGAAGGAGAATATGAAAGTATCGTATTTGATGCATTTTGTATGCAAGAAGGTATCAAAAGATAATTCACTACTACATACACTCCTCAATAAAACGGAATAACAAAATGGATCAATGTGAATTTATTAGAAAGAAAAAGTGCAATGATGAGAGCTATAGGCATAAATAAGGCTTTTTAAGAAGAAGCAATCAATAACTCATATAACAAAATGAATCAAGTTCTATCAACTGTAATTGAGTTAAAAACGATGATAGAGATATAGACTAGAAAGCCAGTGAATTATTCCAACTCTCATGTATTTAGAAGTCCTATGTACGTGATGTACAATGTTAAAGAAACCATGAAGTATTTCTTGGATAATTTTGATGGAGTAAAGGGGTATTGCTTGTGGGATCCTACTGCTTGCAAGGTTATTGTCTGTAAAAATGTTACCTTTAAGAATACAAATTTTAAAGGAAAGAAAAAGACAACAACACTTCATAAAGAAGTTTAGAGAGTAGTAGGTGGAAAAGGAATTTCAAACTTCTTTTGAAGCATTATCGAAGCAACATGTAAAAGAAGCAGTCGAGTTTGAAGCTCCAAACGTTTATCAATCAAATCAAATAAAAAACATGAAATTGACATTCAAATTATATACTGGATGGAAGTCTAACATGCTACATGTTAATAAAGGGTAAAGAGCCATTAACTCTCCAACAAGCATTTCATAATCCAAATGTCTGTTAATGAAGGCAAGAATGCAGGAATAAATTGAATCTCTTTATTTTAAAACAAACTTAGGAACTTATGTTATTACCACAAGAAAAGAAGCCAATTATTAATAAATGGGTATTCAAGATCAAGAAAAATAGTGATGATCAAATAGAGCGATATCATGCAAAATTGATGGTGAAAGGTTATACCTAAAAGGAAGTAATTGATTTAAATGAAATATTGTTCTATATGGTTTGAATTATTACAATTAGAATAATCATGACAATATATGTTGTGTTTCACTCATATATAGAGCATTTAGATGTGAAAGTTATTTTTCTTTATAAAAATTTTAAAGAAGAAATTTATATGCTTGAACTTGAAGGTTTTTAAGAATAAGAAAAAGAAAAATAAAATTTCAAGTTGAATAAATCTCTATATGATCTTAAATAATTTCCATGGTGTTATTATAAGATATTTAATTCATTCATTATGAGCCTTGGTTACAACACACTTATTGTAGACCTTTGTACATATTTTAAGATGTTTAGTATTAATGATTTTATTATTTTACTATTGTATATAGATGACATATTAGTTGTAGGCTCTAAAAAAGATCGTATTAATAAAATGAATACTTCTCTAAAACTTGCTTTGAACTATTTTAGGACCAAATCTATATATGTCTACAAAGAATGAAAAACGCCTTCATTGTTTAATAACCTTTAGCTTTAAAAGCCTCCCTAATTCAATATCCCTAGTTAACCCCTTTGAGTTGTAACTTTTTCTTTTATGTTACAACCATATTACAAAGCAAAATCCCTTCTTAAACATCCTTACCATCCGTAAATATCAATAGGACATTTAAGCCAAAAGTCTTTTATAAATTTAAGAATAGGAATATGGGAATTAAATAAGTGTTTTTTTAAGGAATATGGGACTTGAACCTTATATTGTCACTACTACCCTGTATTGTGGTTCAAATTATTTTGTTTATTTAATAAAAGAAGGGTGAGAATGTCAGCAATAAAAAAATCTAATGAGTTGCCCATTTTCTTCATATAAAGTAATTAAGCATTCCCAAGTGAGTTGAATATCACGATACCAATTTATAAGTTTGTTCCCTATATATGTTTAGATGCCTTATTAATATTTGTGGTATCAACCTCTTTTACCTTTTGATTCTTAAATTTAACTATAGCTTTATTACCACCTAAAATAAAGCATATTTGATTTATGCATGTCTATTTAACTTATGCATGTGTATACTCTAAGCTGCGAAAATTTAGTGTAATAATTAGTGTATGGTAGAATATTTACTTTAGAGAATGTTGAAAAAAACACCAGACCATTAAACACATAAGTAGAATGAGTAATAACCGTGAAGAAAATCATTGAAACTTCTTATATGTTTTAGAATGAGATTGTTTTAGTTAATCCTTGTGCATAGTTCCTTGTGGAGTTTAATTGTGATGTGTGTTGTTATTGCTTCAATCTTGAATGGATATAATTTAAAATTTTAAGTACTCTTTCATTTCGTAAGAAATGGATTGATGAAACTATATTGGTGGTACTATTTATTTTAATATGATTTACTTGAGGACAAGTAAAAGATAAGTGTTGAAGATTTTGACAAGACCTTTAAAAATAATAATTTTTAACATTAATTCCCTTGTGTTATATGTGATTTTTATTCTATCTTTAAAATTTAATTATTTTTTGTATTCAGATGATTCTTGGTGGACTTAAAGCTTAAACAAATCAAAATGTCATAAAATAAAGTGCAGTTACAGGGATAGAATTGACAACAACATTTTTTATGATTTGTGATGGGCATGCTTAGTGGAAATTCCAACTTTCATATTTTGAATTTACAATTAAAAGCTTTTTAAATTTTGTTTAAACTATATCTTGACCAAGTCAGGATAATAATTAGTAAAGTCATAATCTCTTAGAGCTAAAGAATCGCAACAGGAAGATCCCAACATCAACAAAAGATGATGTTAAAGTGGCTAAAAATTGGACCAAAGTGAAGGAGAAAAGGAATCCCAAGTTTTCCATCTTTATTTTCTAACTTCTTACAAAACCTTTTTTTCTTCTCTTTAGTATACGTTAGAAGTTACTATGACCATTATTGACTTTCTTTCTTTGTCTTGGTTGAAGGGAGTTGAAGACCCTTGAAACTTTATAGACTGAGAGATAATTAGATTCTATTGCAAAGTATTTTATCTTTTATATATTATAATGTTCTTCTACGTTTTTTTTATAATTTTTTTGATTGATTTCTAATTTGTACAATTAGTATATTGATTGAAATAATTAGCTTCTAGGTTAAATATTAAATACGTAAAAGTTACAATTACTTTAATCTTTGTATCAACTAGGAGCTTTTTATTTACTGCATCAGAAATCATTAATTTCTACGTAAAGTTTTCAATTAGATTAAAATTAACTATAACTATTATATTATCTTGCTTCGATTGTCTTTCCTTTCTTAGAACTACTATTTAATTAAAATTTAGATCAATTTTAAGGATGTTAAACAATATGGATTGCCTAAATTATTTATTTTTTATTAACTAATTCTAAGGAAAGATATGTATTTAATATCATATCAAATATATGATTAATGAAATAATGTTTTTTATACCAATGATCAATCATGGTTCCAATGGTGGAATTCCATAAACCAAATTTTATTTCTTTGATAATTCTCTTTATTACTACTTGTAGAATTTAATTTATTTTCTTTATAATAAAATTTTGTATCATCATAACCCCCATTTCGTTAAATATTTCTTACATAATGGTTGACGAACTAAAATCACTTTTGGGAACGATCCTTACTTACCTATACTACGTTTGGCTTTGTTGTAGAATTTAGGATTTAATTTGAATAAAGATGATAATAAAACTACTATGTAATATTATAAGGAATCTTATGCCCTTGAGGTCAAACAGTCAACTAGTCCACAACTAAAGCTTAATATGCTAACGAGCCAATTATTTTGAAACTTTCTTTCAGTTGCTCAATGTAATGCATATGATTAGGAAAAAATAGAAGGATCTTGAAGATTGAATTTAGGTTATTATCCTCATATAGATCATAAATTGAATATATTAGACTATGATAGCAAAAGGAATTTAAAGACTCCTGAAATCAACTATGAAGGTTACCTAGAATCTTTAATTCTTAGGTGTCAAATTAGGAAAGCATTGGAGCAATTATCTCATATTCAACCTTAATCATATTGTTTTATGTTACCAACTATCATCAGCACTCAATCATATTATGTTCATAACTTACTTCACCAACTAAGTCGTCTTTTGTCAAATACCTTGTGTACATTTCTAGCAAGGTTTTTGTTAAATACCTGGTGTGTATTTTAATAAGACTATTTATTTAACACTTTTATAACAATATGATTCTGAGTGCCTTTCAGGATATAATGAATTGGGACCTAATAGATAATAAAATTATGACTTTTGTTCATATAATATTATTTATCTCAGCTCAACCGAAAGATTTTACACATGGTCTAAAAAATAATATGGAAATATGCATATAAGGAAAAAACTAGATAAGTCCCTCATAAACTCTGAGTTGATTAACAAGTTACCTTTCTCCTTTATACATTTTGGGGGAAATATGCTCTCTGACCGCTCATATATGCTTAGTCAAAGCATAAATGAAACCAAAAGGCTTGGAGCCTCATTTAGATTCTTTAATGGAGCAACTCAGATTAAAGGATTCCTAGACGTTATCAACAGTTGTTGGAAACACAAAGTAGAGGAGTATAAAGCTTACTAACTCAGGCAAAAATTAAGGATGGTAAGAGTTGCACTCAAAACTTTCACTAAAGGAAAGTTTAGAACCATGTAGCTCTAAAGCAAAAACTAAAACAAGCATAAGCAGATTGCTACAACTCACCACTTGATAAGGTTTTAAGGATGATTAAACTGAATTCGCTAAAGGAAAATCATCAAGCCTTCAACTTACATAAATCTATCTTAAAGCAAGAAGCTAGATTAAACTAGCTAAGGAAGGGAGATCCTAATACAAAATTGTTTCACTCAACTCATATCTCTAGAAGAAATAACAATATAATAGTCAAATTGTAAGAAAGTAGGGGTAATGTGCACTCAGACCAGGGATCTCTTCTAGATCTGGCAAGGAATTTCTTTTCTTAATTAATGGGGCCTAAACAAGCTGATCAGCCTACTAATAACATAAAAAGAATTTAGTAGGATCTATTAGGCAGGAACTAAAAGACTCACTAATTACTTCATTTTTAGAATAAGAAACTAGAAGGATTGTATTCAGTTTGCACCCCTCCAAAGTGCTAGGCCCTATGCATTTTTTTGCATGGTCGTCTTAACATACCTAGAAATAACTGGAAAACTATTCACTAAAACAGTCTTGGAGTACTTCTCTTCCTTAAAAATGCTTCAAGGAATTAACAACACCCATATCTATTTAGTGCCAAAGAAGAAACACCCTTTGAATATGGTTGATTTCAGGCCTATCTCATGTTGTAACACAATTTACAAAGTTATTGTAAAGCTTTTTTCTGAAAGATTGAAGAATATGCTAAGGGAAATCATAGATGCTTCCCAAGGAGCATTCATTCCTAAAAGGAACGTAAGTGATAATATAATACTTCTCTAAGAATTGTTAAAAGAATATTAATCTAGGAAGAGATTAAGAAGTTGTTCGCTGAAAGTTTTATAAAGTTTTTGACATAATCAATTAGAGCTTTATTGAGATCTGCTTGAAAGTTATAGACTTTTCTGATATATTTGTGAAATAGATCATGAATTGCATCCAAACTTCTTCACTCAGTGTCCTTGTAAATGGAATCCTTTCAAAGTCTTTTAAAGATGTAAGGGGAATCAGAACCCTATCCCCTTATATTTTCACTATTGCAATGGAGGGACTATCCAGGCTACCAAACACATTTACAACTTGTAATGGAAAATTCAAATTCCATCACAGATGCTTTGAAATTAGGCTAACACACCTTAATTTTTGCAGACGATCTCATACTATTAAGTGAAGCAGACACTCACTCTATCAACATCTTGCTTCAAAATTTGAATATATTCTCGAGTTAGTCTGGTCTCAAGATCAACTTTGATAAAAGCAGTTTATAATTACAAACCATAATGAGCTTAGTAGAATCACGATTTTGAGTATTCAACATCCCTCTTTAAGAAATATTGGTATGCCTATCACCACTTCAAAGGCCAAATTCTATGATCGTACTCCCCTCTTGAAAAAGGTTAAATCTAAGGTGAACATATGGAAAAACATACATCTATCTGATGCCGCTAGACTAACTCTGATTATTTCAGTACTTAGTAGCTTGCACTTACACTGGACAACTCGTATATTCTTACTAAATAAGGTTACAGAGGAGATTGATAGAATGGTTAAAGCTTTCCTATGAATTGGGAAGACTGAACCCATAAAAAAAGCTAAGGTTAAATTGAGTGACTTTAATGTTCCTAAGAAACAAGGTTTGAGTATCATCTCTATCTTAACAATGTAGAGGGTGCTATTGAGCAAGAGAATTTGGAGACTCTTTATGGATAAAGAAGCCTTTTAGAACAAATGGGTTCATGAATATCTTCTAAAAAATCTCAACTTCTGGCAAATTTCAAGTTCCAGCCATTTCTCCTAGATTTTGAATTAACTACTGAAGCTAAGGCACTTGCTATACCCCTACAAAAAACATATAGTGGGAGATGTTGTAAACACTTGGGTATGGTTTGATAATTGGTTAGAAACAAGCTCTATGATCATAAACAAACCAGAATTTTCACAATTGAGAAGTAGATCACCTTTAAACTCCAAAGTATCAACTCTAATATAAAATGGTGAATGGTATGGAAAATTTATAGGATTCTCTACCTTATCTGAGCAACCTCCACAACAAAATAATATAAGTGGATAAGGTATCATCTGCTGGACTCCTAATCTGCAAGGGAAATTAATGAATTATGCTATAGAATTATCAAAATTGGATATATTGAAGTAGCTTAGTATAAGCTTTTTATGGAAGAACTCTTTGAACCCAAAAGCCTCAATAATCACTTGTCTAGTGATTAGAGATAGGTCGAGGACAAAATGTAGATGGTTTAGACTTAGAGATACCACATGTATTTTATCTAAAAGTGCAGATGAAGACAGAAACCATCTATTCTTCTCTTATGATTGTATCAAAACTATATGGAGCAAAATTTAGTATATGGTGGATGCAATAAACCACACATGCAAATGAGAACAAACTTTGAATTGGTTTATAAATCATACCAAATATGGAAAAGTGAATAAAATCCTACTCATAATTGCATTCACCACCACCATTTACATGACTTGGAAGGAAAGAAATTGTAGATTATATAAGCAAACTGAGGAACATAAGCACCAGCTAGTAGACAAGATTCTAACCTGGATTAGAGTTATAATTATAGCTAAAAAAAGTTGACCATCTGCTATCCCCTGGTTTAAAGTCTAAATGGAATATATGAGTTAGTAGCTCCTAAAAGCTGACCTATTATGTTTTTAATTTTCTAAGTTTTCTTTTGTAATGGTACTTCCAATTATGTTGTAAGATTCTAGATAACTGAATCTTGGGTATCATTGTGATGTTGTAATTTTGAGCTAGCTTTGCTAAAATTTATCGATATTCATTCATTTTCTGAAAAAATATTTATCTGTCTAAATAATACAAAAGATAGTTGAACAATTTGAAATACCAACTAACCAATATAACTAACATAATTATCATGTAATTGTTAAAGGAACTACCAACTTCCTTAATCCATCTCTAAGATAAAGTAGTTGTGGACTTGTGTTTCTAGCATTAAGTCCTTATTTAATCAACGTCTAAGATTAATTATTCATCCAAATTTCTTATACCAGAGTTTCCCTAATATGTTGGAACACTGCTAAGAAATACAGGGACTATCTTTCCACTAAAACATGTATTTTATGCATCTTGTAACTTTTTATATACTTGACCAATTTTTTGAATAGCCTAACTTACACCAATCCTTTACTGAAACATGCCATTAATATATCACTAGACTTATACAATTATTATGTTGTCCATTATCTCATACCAAAAAGTGAGTTTCATACCAATCTTCCTTAAAATCTTATTTACCTTTGAAGGTTGTATAATTTATATAGCTCACTTTTGTAGGGCTATTATTACCTTGAAACTCTGTAATTTTCACATTTTTAATTCAATCTATATTAGAAAAAAACTTCAATTTGATATTTCAAATTTGATGTTAGGTGCACATTAGTCCTCAGGCTTTCAATTTTGTCAATTTGACCTTAAATTGGTTTAAAGTTTCTAATTAGACCCTCAATTTAACAGAAAAAAAGTTTTTAGTATATGCTCCACCCATATGATCACGTGTCAAGTTATGAGTTTTTAATGTATAATTACTTTTGTCCTTTAATGCTAAGTATTTATTTTTGATTTGAAACTATTTATTTTATCATCAATTAAAATGCAATTGTTTTGTAACAAATTGATTTCATCTTTGTTTAAAGAAGATTATTTAGTCATCAACCAAAATGCAAGCATTTTATAACCTGCAATTTAACCAAGAGTTTTGTAACAAAACCTTTAATGTATTGTGAACATAAATGCAAGCATTTTGAACCAAGCAAAGCTCAAGCTTATGTGTTTTGTATTGAAATCTGAAGGGGAAAGAAAACATAATAAACCAAAGGAGTGGAGGTCACCTATAATAGAGTATTGAGAGGGAGCTATTTGCAATAGAGAAGTGGGAGAAAGAATCTTGTTTGCATGTTGGTTTGTAACATAGGAGTGCAAGGAAAGTGAGGTAGGTCCTTTTCCTAATTTCTTGAAATTTTTATGGATTTATCAATCTAAATTTATGATCTATGAAATTAGGCATATTTTTTACCTCTTAGGAATTGATTCTTTACTTAATTTCAACAGTCTGGCCTAACCTCTTAGGTCAATTTTGATCTAACCTCTTAGGGATTTATCAATCTAAATTTGTAATCAATGAAATTGGGCTTTTATTTTGATCTAACTTGTTAGGGATTTATTATTAATTCATTTTCCCTAGTATGACCTAACCTCTTAGGTCAATTTTGATCTAACTTCTTATATATTTACTTGCTTGGCTTGAGATGACTACTTGAACTGAGTCCTTACTTTTATACTAAACCTGGGCGAACTTGCTTGGCTTAAGATGAATACTTGAATTGAGTTCTTACTTTTATACCAATCCTAGGAATTTGTTTGTTTGACTTGAGATGACTATTTCAACTAAGTCATTACTTGAACCGAGTCCTTACTTTTGTACTATTTAAACTACTAATGTAAAAAAAATACAAAAAAGATAGAAGAGGACTATGGTGATGTTATTTATAGCTAAGATAATTTTCATATTACAAATTGTTAGGTAGTTTGAATGTAACAAAATTTCAATTTTCAACCTCTTTTTTAGTGTTTTTTTAAAACAATATAATGGAATCAACGTATATATTTCAAGGAAGAGAAAAAAAATTAGCTACAATATATGTTGATCCTAACTTTATAAAAGCTAAATATTGCACATTAGGAGGGATATTGGAGTGCATTTATCATTCAAAAGCTAGAACATATGTTGCATTTTATATTAAATGAAATTGATATGTCTTTTGATTCAATATTGGAGTGCATTGAAATATCTTATTTTCATTCAGTTTCTTATTTTATTAGGATATAGAATCCTATTAAAAAAGAAATTCTTTTCTACTATAGAGGAGAAATTGATAGATGGAACTTGTTTGTGTATGTTGGAGGTAGCAAAATTTTAGTTAGGGGCATTAACCCAAACAAATTATCTTAGGTTGGTATTGTGAAAACTGTAAAGCACAATTAGTATGATGGATTAGATAAAGTATTCTACAGGCAAGCAAATAAACATGAAGAAGGTGGATTAGTTGAGATTAAAGATAATTAGAAAAAAATTGGTTTAATCTCAATCTTTTTGAAGTATGGAGGAGTGGAGGTTTATTTTGAGGGTGAGTATAATGAAAAAAAAAAGGAGTCAAAAGCATGTTGTAGGGATGATAGTGATGGTAATATGGATGATAGTCATAGCAATATCATCTGAAAGAATAGTGAAGAAGAAGACAATAATTACACAAAGGATGAATTGGATGATTTGTAAATAAGTAATATGGATGATAAAGGCTACAATGAAGAAAATATTATGGTATTAAATGAGAATGATGATAATGGTATGCTTGTAATAGAGGGTGTACATAATGAAGTAGTAGGTTTTCATATTGAAGTAGAGGGTGTACATATTGAAGTAGACGGATTTCATATTGAACTAGAGGGTATATAGACTCAGGCTAGGGGTATGTGCATACTAATATAGAAGGTTTGCATAATAAAATTCAAGGTGTGTAAACTAAGGCAGAGGGTGTACAAACTAAAATTAAGGTTGTATATATTGATATAGAAGGTGTGCATACTAAAATACAAGGTGTGTAAACTGAGGTAGAGGGTATTCAAACTAAAATTAAAGTTGTGCATACTAAAGTTGAGGGCGTGTAAATTGAAAGGAGCCAAATGCTTCTACTAAAAATGAAGTTAATAAGGATGATTTGTTGATTGATTTAGAGTATGATAGTAGAAGAGATGATGACGAGTTACAAGCTATAATATTAAAGTACAAAGAAAAGCAGTCCAAGAAAAGAACTAAAGATAAGGCTATTAATCAAGATATTGAAAATGATGAAAGAGAAAAAGCACATGAAGATGATCAGGAGGATTTTGAATCTGAAAAAATAGTAAGAACATCAAAAGTTATGACATAGGTTAGTACCACATAAGTTTATATCGGGATATTGAGAGTGCACTAAAAGTTAAGTGCAAAAATATTTATAATAATAACATCTAACACTATAGATTGGGCAAAGTTTGAATTTCAAAGATGTTAGGAAATTCAAAGAGGTAGTTATTAAATACTTCGTTGTAAAGATTTTGGGCCTTAAATACAAGGAAAAAAAAGAAGTCTCGGTGAGTGAGATGTGCACCACAGTTCCCTTAGTTACTTTTAATAAGTATTAAGAGAAATGATAACACCAAGAGATATATGCTAAACACATTTATATAACCACTAACATTAGTAAGCTCGTTATATCCAAATAAACTGCAAATGACTAAAAGGATAGGATTTAGTCACAACCAAATACTAAGGCTGTAAACTTAAAGGCCATATTATGGAAGAAGATAAGTAGATGTGATTTTTAACACTTGTAAAAGAGTAAAGTTTATTGTCATGAAGATGATATAATCATATAGAAAAATTTGCTATATTATTAAGTTATGATGAGAAAGCGAAGAACAAGAACCTAGGTATGACATTGGCAATTAGAATAATAAATAATGTTAATGGTAAAAGTTTTTACAAGATGTTATATTTGTTTTAATGCTTATAAAATGGATTGGATTGAAATTTGTAGATCAATAATAAGAATTGATGGATGTTTTTAGAAGGGATATATAAAGAACAGTTGTTGGTTGTTGTTGGAAGAGATGGAAACAATCAAATATTTCTTATTGTTTATGGTGTGTTTGATGTTGAATATACAAAAATATGGAAATCATTTCTAGAACTTCTAATTTTATATCTACAACTTGGAGATGACAATGGCTTTATATTCATATTTGGCATATGGAAGGTATGTTCTCATATTGTTCTTATATTATTAATATATATGTTTGCTTATTTTATCTTATTATTTATTCTAATAAGTTTTAGTTGTTATTTAGGGTATTCTTAATGGACTTATTGATCTACTATTAAACGTTAAGTATAGAATGTGTATAAGGTAAATTTATGCTAATTAAAGACAAAGATGGAATGAAGATAGATGATGTAAAGTTTTAGTTTTATCTTTTACTATAGCCACGACAATCTAGATGAAAGCAATGACATATGTTATAGGAGAGAGGTTTATACAAACATATAAGTATTCCATAGAGTCACTTGATGGACCAAGATTTGACCTAAATGTGAAGCCAGCGAGCCACCAACAATAAGGAGAATGCTTAGTCAGCCTAAGAAATAAGAAAAAGAAAGATTTGAGCAACTTAAAACAGAAAAAGTTATCAAACATAGAAGACGAATGACTTTTACTAAATATGGATAATAAAGGCATGACCAAAGATCATGAAATCTAACAAATGTAAAGAATTTAACATTAATTTTTAAATTAATTTTATTGTTACTACTTTCTCACTAGTCATTCAATATTTATAAAATATTTATATGTGTTACGATCATCTAACACTAATGTAAGAAGACAGAGGACAGAGTTTAATCCATAAATCTAGTACTCATTATATCAATAAAAATTACCTATACTTATAAAGTGATTAGATAGAAGAATTGTAAATATCACAAAAGTATACAAACAATGGTCAAAGGAAGAGGAATAGATAGAGTACAAGGAGGAGATAAAGGCAGAGGCAGAGGTAAAGGTAAGGATATAATAAAAGGGTTTATGGATATGGTTACACTTCAATTACACTTTAAGAATCAAATAAAATACAAATAATTCTATATGTAAGTACATATGGAACTTTGTTTTATTAGTAATCTATTTGAAATTATACAAATACTAAATAACTATTGGTATTGTCATAAAAAATAATATAGATAAAATGTTCAAATACTGAGGCTAGATAGCTACAAAGATTTACTGCTATAAAATATAATTCTCAAACTAAAATTAACTTCTAAGCTAGAGGATTGTAATGGAATGATGGGAATATAACCACTTCATTGATCTTAAGTAATGAGACAGACATAAAGAGAAAAAGGCTTATAGATTTGACATTGAGCTCAAGTCAAACTTGATTTGGAACTTGTTAGAAATTCTTTTGTTATTTTGTTTCAAATTGTTATGAAATTAGATTTTTCTAAATTCTATTATAGATTTAGATTATTATACTGGAAGTTATTTGGCATTAGATTTAATTATCAAATTACTTGCCATATTTTAGAGTTAGTTAAATAGTACTTTTTTATTATTGGAATTGTCTTACAACTTTGAAATGAAATGATTTAAATGGAAGTTGGTATTAGAATAACTTATTATTGAAATTGGCCTTTCTTATATGCTTGAGATGATGTATTGTGATGATAAACTCTTTAAGATGGCTCATTATTTTTTGGTGAAGTTTAATGTCGATGTTGGAAATGCTTATAGTAACTTATCTTTTCTTTTCTCTTATTCCCTTTTTATTACTCAAAGAATGGATAATTGATAGAACCACACAGGGGAATCCAACTACCTAGCAAACATTATCTTGTTGCATGTTGTGTATACAAAAGAAGTTTTACATTAACTCTCTTACATTTAGGCTTAAATAATAAGGAAAGTTGACAAATTATCATGGTGCAACATCAAAGTTTATGAAATTCATACTCTTTAACTTTTTAATATATAGAGTTACAATTATAGATGCAATTATTATAGCACATATTTTATAATAAATTATCTTCCTTTGCAATCTTCTTGCCTCAGATATTGTATATTATAGTGTCACTTTTGCTTCTGCCAATTTTTTTTCTTGAAGCTGATGCATATTATTTATGCATTTACCATCTTTTGAGTTCTTCTCAAATTTCAGTATTTTATTCTTAATTCTTAGTTTATTTATCGTTGATTTTTTCTTTTGACTGAAATATTCATTCACCCATTTGAAAAAATTAAATATCCCGTCCTACAACAATGTAACAAAGATTATTTATTATCAAATAACAACTATTTTATTATTAATAATTAACATATCTCATAATTACCTCATCCATAAAATCTTTTTGCATGATTGTCGTTGGTCCAAAAAGTTATCAAAGAACTTTGTCTTCGACATGTTCATCATATTGCTTTTCAATGACTTTTGTCCGTTGATTTAGAAGACTCACCGTAAGATTGACAAAACCTACACTAATCAAATATCAAACATCAGTATATCTCCTTCTACATAGAACAATTTCAATGATTTAAGATAACCAAGTTAAATTAATTTAGATAAAGACATTACAACGGTTATAGCTACCCCACGAAGATTATAAAAAGTAGAGAGGGACAAAAAACTTGAAAAATAACAGTGAGAAAAAAATTAAAGAACGATGAAATGAGATGGTATTCGTTAATTTTACTTAAGTAAAATATTAAAGTATCTTTGCTGGTCTCCCTTTTAACTAAACTCACACCCCATTCTATTTGTTGATAAATCCAGGGTAGAATAAGAAACTTTATACACGTTCAATATTAATTCGATAAAAATAAAATTTTATATATTCCAAACATCAAAGTTGAAAGATAAAATTGGATTTTTCCTACATAATACATTAAAAAAAAAAAAAGAACATCGCAGCAAGCTTAAAGATAAGTTGTTCTTGCCAAAATAAAGTGGGATGCAGTGACGTAAGGATATACACACCTGAAAACAACCACCCTGTCCTTAAGTGGTACATTGTCAACTCCAAGTCGTTGTCGTCTTCCCTACCCATCGAATATTTGTTAGGTAGGTGTGTAAGGATATACATGTTTGAAAACAACCACCTTGTTATTAAGTCGTATATTGTCGACACCAAGTCGTTGTCGTCTTCCCTACCCATCGAATTTTAAACTTTTAGATGATTGAC
>JANIIA010000006.1:24636339-24647961 GCA_027478495.1 Erythroxylum alaternifolium | reverse complement strand
TATATAAAAGTTTATAAATTTATTAAAAATATAACATATAGCTCTTGGTTCATGGCTACCCAAAATGTTGCAAATCTATAACAAGAAATAATTAAGACCTTTGGGACCTATGGTTTTATACGAGCAAATTTGACATGACATCTGCACATTGCTCTATATGCTACATTTTCAAATTCACTAACTTTAAAATGTAGTTTGTGTTGACAAATAACTTATTCATATATGCAACCAAAAAAACGTGGACGTTTAATTTAAGTTAGAAGTATAAATCAACTCATAGTGTTGACCACTTTCAAACAACAAATAATGACACTCATGGACGCTGCTTAGGTGAGGGCAAGACTGTCACAAACGAATCAGCTAACATAAAAAATTACATTAAATGAGTTTCTCAAAAAATAGCTGATTGAATTAAATTAGCCAATTAACCAACTCCTAACCAAATAGCTAAAAAAAATTTTAATACGACTCAAACATCTCATTTAAATAAATCTGCTAATAAATAGCTGAAAAGCTTTTCGCTAAAAACAGCCTTAATTAGAAATGTGTGGGTTACGGATAAGTATCATAGAATTATAATGGTGATAAGACATCTGGGAAAAGCATGTTGTAAAGATGGTTTGTAGTATCAGAGTACAGGCCTGTCATAAAAAAATAAGAACGACAGACACTAAATGCTCCTCGTGGATTTATCAATGTGAAACGATGAGCCCATAAGCCCGTAGCGAGCGTGCTATTTTTATAGGTATAAAAAGGACAGTTATTCAAGACAACTAGTCGCATTCCACTCGTGAATATATCTATCACCTTTTTTATTCCTTTTCATGTTTTTTCAATTGTTTTATCCAAAATGTTTCGAAATTAATCTCGATCATATAAACATTCCATTAATGTTTTTTTTCACTTCATTCATATCTTATATTTAATAATAACAAAGTATTTTTTATTGTCAAAGCAAAGGTTCGAATCTTTATTTAGAAGATTGTTAACATTTAAGCTTGAATTATATTTCATATGTAAAATTTCAATATCTATTTTAAGAGAAATATAAATAACATTGTTAAAGGTACAACTTAAATTATGGTAAATAAACAGAATAATCTAGACTAGAATTTTATGGCTTCAAAATTATAATAATAATAATTATTATTATTCCTCATTAAAGACTTGCAGTATCCGATTAATAAGGGTAGCGGCTTAACCAAAAGTTTCATATTTGTCAAGGTTTACATATTTAACTAAAAAAGTTTAATCAATTAGGTTGTCAAATACTTAAAATTAAATCATATTTATTAAAAGAAAGTTCCCATTCTTAACCTATTTTCAACAGTAATTCTAAACATGTCTTTCACCCCCTTTCGCTGTCAAATCACGTCTCTTTTATTTTATTAAAACACGAAATGAATGAGTTACATCTTAATTAAAAATATTTAATAATTATTAATAAAAGAAATATGACAAAGAAAAAAAAATCATAGAGAAAGTTCATTGTTGTTCAAGAGAACATTATATTATCATTTTATGCACACATAGACGATGTTTCCCAATGTCCTCCTTAAAAACGATACAAGTGCTGCTAAGCCCTGATAGAGCATTGTGCCAGAAAAATAACTCGAGAGAGGCAAACAAGTCATTGGCTCCTGAGAAAAGAAATAGAAAGTAGAAATTGTTTTCCTCCTTTTTCTTTTAAAATAATAATAATGAAGAATTGTCATATGGTACTGGTGCTTTGGAATTGTCCCATCGGCTCTTTTTCACGGTCTCTCTCTTTCATCCTATTGTTGTTTACTTTCTTTTTGTTTTCTCATCTTTGACTCTCTCCGTACTTGTGATTTTACTGTAACATAGCCTCTCTCTCTCTCTCTCTCTCTCTCTCTTCCCCGTCCGACGACAACCTATCCTCCGGTTTGGAGAGGTTTCTGTTGGCTTCCTCTCTTTCTCGCCGCTGAAAATCGTCTCCGCTGGCCGGAAAGCTTGGAGCTTTTGTCGTGAATTCCAAGCAGTTAACTCCTAGCTTCTCTTTGACAGTCAACTGTGGCGATCACCCAACTTTGACTTGCAAAATTTGATCTTTTTTTACCATTAAGAGAGAGCAGTAGATCTGTGAGACGGCTGGTCGTTTGGTTAGTAGGGAGGGTTTTGATGTGAGGAACGAGTTAGATGGTATATGATGAACGGAGCTCCGGTGAGCGATCGGAGTGGGAGGTGGCGTTTTTGTAAATATCTTCACATGGAATGGCAGATCTTGTTTGCTACGGTAATGCAGACCGTGACATCGAGCAGGTTCTTCTCTCCCCTCTCTCTCTATCTTAAGCGGCTTCCTTGCTTTTCTTTCTCAGTAAGCTTGAGATATTTGTGCATTTAACGATTTAAACTTGTCAAGTTTTTTTTTGGTCCATTCAATTTTAGTTTTTCATTGGTTTTTGACGCTTGCATTGTGAAAATAATTGACATTTAATCTTTTCTTTTCGGGAAATTTTGAGACACGTAGAGTTCTTTATTTAAGGGTTCAGTCTGCGGTTTCTTTGCGGGTGTTGGAAAGTTCACTTAAGGGATTGCTGAAATTATGTGGAATTAAGGCATTTAGAAATTCTGAGAAAATTATTCGTGTTGTGGGGTAAAAGACTTCGTGCTTTTAGATTATGGATCATTCATCTTAGAGTAAGCTTAATGGCCAGCCATTTTCCTCTCTTTGAGTCTTAATATTACCTTATTTTATGTAACTTTAATTTAATTGCTTATTTTTAGACATCGGAGTTGTGCTTGGTTGTTCATTTCGAGCGATATGATCTATTATATATGGGGAACATGAGTAATATGTTCGTTGGGAATTTAACTTTATCTTTATATCAAATATCTTCTGATTTTCTTTAGTATACTACTTTAAGATATTTTGCTAGTGTGTTAAGGTTAAGACTAACTTAATAGATGGGACATGGGGTCTGATTCTCCACCGAACTGTTTCAGTAACAATCAAGAAGTTGCCATGGAAAGAAAATGTTCATGAATTTACAAGGAAATATCCATCTTTAAGAAACCTTTTTTGCTTTAATAATTTTACTTCCTGGCCATTTTTGTTACAAACCTACTTCTGCCAAAAGTCGCATGGAGCAATTATCTGAATATTAAGCTGGTGCTTCCTACTCCTTAAATAGCCATCCGTCTAGTCTAATTGTGGCAGATCCATTTCCGATTTTTCAGGCATTAATTGCTTTGAAGAGGGGTGGTCAGCTTCTTAAGTATGGTCGGAAGGGGAAGCCTAAGTTTTGCCCATTTAGACTCTCTAATGTAAGTTTATATCTGAAGCCCTGTTTCAAAAATACTCGCCGTATTTGACTACTTGGGCTGGACAAACAGATGGTTTGGGAATGTGTTAAGTGCCTCATTCTACTGAAAAGATTATTACTGTTGCTTAATTTATGTTTGTGGTCTTGTAATTAAAAGAGTTGCTGCACTGTAAGCCTGATAACATAATTGATAGTTTGTAGTTTGAAGAGGTTATAATTACATCATCACATTGTACATAGATTGTTTGTCATCGTTGAATTCCTTTATAACTTAGCTGTAGCCAAACCAACTAGAAATGTTTGACTTTATATTTGTTTTGAGTTCATAATAGTCTCAGGGCTATAGTTTGGTTATGTGGTTTCCTGCATGGCCTGGAGACTTTAAATTTGTAGCTGATTGACATAGTTTATACCTGTTGCAGTTTCAGTTTGATGATGAATTGTTTCTTAAGAGATTTGCTTCTCTTATACTGCCAAGTGGTGGTGACTAACAAATGAAGCTAGTCTGGTGATGGAGGTTTAGAATGATTCTGGTTGCTCTTGTCTTTTGCTTGCGATGTGTATATCCAAAAATTTTATTTTTCCTAGCAACCTTTGGTTGGTCTTTTCCTAAACAAGCTTTTATCTAAACTTCTGGATGCTTATTTCAATTAGTATTATGCCATACGCTAAGATCTTCCGCCTTTTGAAGTCAATAATTTTAACTCTTTGTTAAATTTCATTAACCTACATTTCGAATGATGAGAAGTCGTTTATATACAAGAGGAACCCCATCTTTCACTCAAATTCTCAAGGCATTGGTTTATGTCCTGTTTCTCGTAAATAAAACGTTGCTGAATTGTTGTCTAGATGACGTGAGAATTTAACAACTCTAATACACCCCTACGCTAGGAATACACATCTGGTGCGTGAATTTTACAGAAATGAACATCTGCAAGTGTCCACAGGAATATATATCTATGAGAAGGTCCATAGTCGTAGTATTTGCAGCTCTAATACTAAGTTAAATTTTTGTAAACCTTCTTTTTGGAGGAGGAATGATTTGTATTTGAGAAGAGCGTCATGTCCTCACTCAAGGCCTTAAAAGATATAATTCTCCTCTTGTATCTGAACTGCTCCTCAGTCATCATTCTCTGAAATTGAGTGTTACGAAAATTTAATATGGTACTAGAGCCTTATGCGACTAAAAAGTCATGAGTTCAGATTGTGCCACTATCACTGATAAATTTTATGATATATTGTGTTTTTCCACACTTGGGTTGAATGGTTTCTTAATATTCTTAATGTACTAATTCTAGACATTGATTTATCATGTGTTCTCTCCATCTAATTGTCATGAGATCTCTGCAAGTTATTTTGTAATTTAGTGCTGCTATCACTTGAATATGACAGGATGAAACAACATTGATCTGGATATCAAGTAGTGGTGAGAGAAGCTTGAAGTTATCTTCTGTCTCTAGAATTATTCCTGGACAGAGAACAGTAAGATTCAACATTTTTTCTGTATTATTACAAGAATTTTTGATAAATAACTTATCTGCAATAACCAGTCTAAAAATTTTGCCTTATATGTCCACATAAATTTCTGCTAATTACACTCTCTTTGATCTCCTACCAGGCTGTTTTCCAGCGGTATCTCCGTCCCGAAAAAGACTATTTATCATTTTCCCTTATACACAACAACGGAAAGCGATCTCTTGATCTGGTTGGTCATAGAATTTTTAGGTTGTGGTTTGCTTACTGAATCATCTGCATTATTCTGACTCTTATTTGTTTGTGCTTTCTAGATCTGCAAGGACAAAGTTGAAGCTGAGGTGTGGATTGCTGGTCTAAAAGCTTTAATATCTTCTGGTCAAGGTGGGCGATCAAAAATTGATGGATGGAGTGACGGAGGCCTCTACCTTGATGTAATTCTATCTTCTCTTATCTTTGTGTTAGTAAACTTGCGGCTTATCCACCTCTTCTTCACCTGTTCCAAAGTTGTCTTTGATGAGTATTATTGTAAATTAATATTTGAAGGGCTAATCAGATTGGAAACCTATAAAATCTTTGCAAATAAATGTAAGGTTGTATTTGGAATGAAAATTTGTTGTCACGGAAAAGTCTTCCATTTAATTGCTTATATTAATTATACTTTTTGTTTACAATAATGACTTCAAACAAGTCCCAGGCATGTCTTATTTTCTGTTGTTCCCATTTTTGTACTTTTTTTGGCTGACCACTGAGGGGCATAAAACAGAAGTTATTTTCCTGTTTTCTTCTGTATAGTCTTTTAAATATTTTAATGTGTTGGATTTTGTTTCAGGACAATAAAGACTTAACTTCCAATAGTGCTAGTGACAGTTCTGTTAGTATTACACGGGATACAAGTTCTCCAGAGGTTTCTATTAGTTTCAACCATAGGGTTTCTCCAAAGAATTATCAGCCTGAGAATCCTTCGCATTCTGATAGGTCACATGTAGCATCAGACAACATAAATATGCAAGTTAAAGGATCTAATTCAGATGTGTTTCGGGTCAGTGTCTCCAGTCAACCTAGTACTTCAAGTCATGGCTCTGCACCAGATGATTGTGATGCGCTGGGTGATGTATACATATGGGGTGAAGTCATATCTGATGGTGCTGTTAAGATTGGAGCTGACAAGAATCCTAATTATTTCAGCAGTAGAGCTGATATACTTCTTCCCAGGCCGCTAGAATCTAATGTAGTTTTAGATGTACATCATATAGGTTGTGGGGTTAGGCATGCTGCATTGGTAACGAGGCAAGGTGAAGTTTTCACATGGGGTGAAGAATGTGGTGGACGGCTTGGCCATGGTGTTGGTAAGGATGTTATTCAACCTCGTCTGGTTGAATCTTTGACAGTAACTACTGTTGACCTTGTAGCTTGTGGAGAATTTCATACATGTGCTGTCACAATGGCTGGGGAATTGTATACATGGGGAGATGGCACACATAATGCTGGACTTCTTGGTCATGGTACTGATGTGAGTCACTGGATACCTAAGAGAATCTCTGGTCCTCTTGAGGGGCTTCAAGTTGCATCAGTAACTTGTGGTCCATGGCATACAGCCTTGGTAACATCAACAGGGCAGCTTTTCACATTTGGTGATGGAACCTTTGGTGTCTTGGGGCATGGTGACAGAGAAAGTGTAGCTTATCCTAGAGAAGTGGAATCTCTCTCTGGGTTGAGGACAATTGCTGTTGCATGCGGAGTGTGGCATACTGCTGCAGTAGTTGAGGTTATTGTTACACAGTCTAGTGCTAGCATTTCATCTGGTAAATTGTTTACTTGGGGTGATGGGGATAAAAATCGCCTTGGACATGGAGATAAGGAACCTCGTCTTAAACCCACATGTGTTCCAGCATTGATTGATTACAATTTTCATAAAATTGCTTGTGGCCATAGTTTAACTGTTGGTTTGACCACGGCAGGGCATGTTTTTACAATGGGGAGTACTGTTTATGGTCAACTTGGGAACCCTCAGGCTGATGGAAAACTCCCTTGCTTGGTGGAAGACAAGCTTTATGGAGAATCTGTTGAAGAAATTGCTTGTGGTGCATATCACGTTGCAGTTCTAACATCCCGTAATGAAGTTTATACCTGGGGTAAAGGTGCCAATGGTAGGTTGGGCCATGGAGATATTGAGGACCGGAAAGCACCAACTTTTGTTGAAGCTTTGAAGGACAGACATGTAAAGTATATTGCCTGTGGTGGGAATTATACTGGAGCTATATGTCTTCATAAATGGGTATCTGGTGCTGAGCAATCTCAATGCTCATCCTGTAGACAAGCTTTTGGTTTTACTCGAAAGAGGCATAACTGCTACAATTGTGGACTTGTTCATTGCCATTCATGCAGTTCTAGGAAAGCACTGAGAGCAACTTTAGCTCCGAATCCTGGCAAACCATATCGCGTTTGTGATTCCTGTTTTGCCAAATTGAACAAGGTCTCAGAGACAAGCAATCATAACAGGAGAAATTCTGTACCTCGCCTCTCAGCTGAAAACAAAGACAGGTTGGATAAGGCTGAAATAAGATTGTCAAAGTCATCACTTCCCTCAAATATGGACTTGATTAAACAGTTAGATAACAAAGCAGCCAAACAAGGAAAGAGAGCTGATACGTTCTCCCTTAGTCGCCCTTCACAACCACCTTCTTTATTGCAGCTGAAGGATGTTGTTCTGTCCAGTACTGTTGATTTGAGGTCGAAGATTCCCAAACCGATTCTTACCCCTTCTGGAGTGAGCTCCAGGTCTGTCTCACCTTTCTCAAGGAGACCAAGTCCACCACGTTCGGCTACACCAGTCCCAACAACATCAGGACTTTCCTTTTCCAAAAGTATAAGTGATAGTCTGAAGAAAACAAATGACCTTTTGAATCAGGAAGTGCTTAAAATGCGTTCACAAGTAAGTTGCTTCAGTACCCAAATTAATGATGGTTGGCTCAGGGTTTTAAGTTGAAGCATCAAATTAAAAAAAGGGATCAGTTGGTAGATGGGAAGGACTCTTCACAAATGAATTTCAGTCTAGTAGTTATTTTTGTTATAGAAACTCTTTCTCAATTGTGTTATGGTTCAAAGTTACATATCAATGGCACATCCTCGATAATGGATTAGATCATATAGGGTTGTTTGGACTATTCCCTTTTCAGCTATACATGTGCGGTTGTGTTATTTTGCTTCATAAGAGTGAAGAGAATTACCATCTGTCACTTCTCCTCGTCTATGTGTGTGCAATTGCTTTTAGATGTGCCCGTTGTTGTTTCTTGAAAAAATGTCTAAACCTTGCTGGTGATGGATCTGATCTAGGTTGAGAGTCTGAAACAGAGATGTGAATCCCAAGAATTAGAGCTTCAGAAATCAGCAAAGAAGGTACAAGAAGCAATGGCTGCAGCAGCAGAAGAGTCGGCAAAATCTAAAGCTGCAAAAGATGTTATAAAGTCACTTACAGCTCAGGTACTCTTGCATCGTATGTTACTCTTTTCTCCTTTACTCAAATTTTAACTTTTGGATTTGCTTCAATCTTAGGTCATCTCAGTGTTTATAAACTGACTCAAATTGTGTTTTAACATTCCTTTGCATAAATAGATAGCTTTTCTTTTTTTCTTTTTTGGGTAGAAAAAGATAATGCTTTGCTGTTGATGTGCAAGAATTATTGTTTTTAGTATATGATTCAAGAATTTGTTAAGTGTTTTCCTTGTAATAATCTCATTGCGTGCTTAAACTCTGTAATTGTAGCTAAAGATTATGGCCGAGAGGCTGCCACCTGGAATGTACGACACTGAGGGCACAAGGCCTACTTATATGCCAAACGGTTTGGAACCAAATGGTATTCATCATCCTGATTCTTATGGTGAGCGGCATTTGAGATCAGATTCTACTGTTGAAACTACCTTACACTCTCCAAAAAGGAATGAGACTACCACAAGAAATGGAACTCAGTGTCCCACTCAGTCATTCAGGGATCTGCCAAGGGATGACCATCCAGATGCTAGATTGTCCAATGGTGGTGGGGTTCAGGCAAGCAGTACTGATGTGTCGGACAATGGACAGGAGTCTAGGTCCATTCAAGATGGTAAAACTGGTATGAGAAGCAGGGATTCAGCACTGGTTTCAAGTGGTAATCAGGTTGAGTCTGAGTGGATTGAACAGTATGAGCCTGGTGTGTACATAACTCTTGTGGCCTTGCATGATGGAACCAGAGATCTTAAACGAGTGCGCTTCAGGTAATTTCATCTATGAGGGTGTTTTCGATCTTTGCTTGCTATATCAGTACTTCCTATACACAATCAAGTTATAGTTTGATATTGATGAAACTAGACAAATGTTACATGTAGGAAGAATGTAAGCAAACTGGCAAACTGTTTGGAAAGGCTTATATTGTTGCTTAACCTCTATGTCTATTACAGTCATCTCATAAGATTGATGTGGCCTGCTAAATTAATGGAATTAGACGAAGCCAAGATCTATCAAGGCTGTTATTGCAGCTTGGTTTAGTGTTTTTATTCCAGTACTTACGAAACCTGCAGTTAGTTAAGATGTTATCAATTATAGTCACTTCAATATAATCTTATAGCATAGATGTTTATGCAGTCGGAGAAGATTTGGTGAGCACCAAGCAGAGATATGGTGGTCAGAGAATCGTGACAAGGTGTATGAGAGGTACAATGTTCGGGGGTCAGACAGGTCTTCCATTTCTGGACAGACAGCACGCCGAACAGAAGAGGCCATGTCAACAACTTCCCAAACTTAGCAATAGCGTCCTCAGGCATGCAATTTTCATCTTCAATGAGGAAAGTTTTAGGTCAAGAAAGATTAGGCATATGAAAGTCCTTTCATAATTCTTCTTTTCTTTTTCTTAAACGTTAGCCTCTTTTCTCTCTTAATTTTTTGTTATTCCATTTAATTTCTGGGTATTCAGCTATTTTTACGTAGCTGCTGTATTGTAGTGTATATAAAAAGCATCAATTGAGATGATCTAGGCAAGAAAGATTTTGTTCCTTTGCTTCCCACCACGAATTGCTCTTAACTGTTATTCTTTTAATGTTGCATATAGTCCTTTCTATATCACGAAATTTCTACTTGGGTTTTGCTGTGTTCCTGGAATCAGGGCATTTTATTTCGTTGCCCTGCCATCCTCTCATTATGAAACACGTGCAATTTTCTGCATCAAAACCAATTTTGTTCGGTCTCATTTTTTCACGTGCTTCTTGGACCTAGATGTGTAACTTCCCTCTCGAAGCTGGTTTTTGTTTTTTCCCTAATCTTACCATATCAGCAAGCTTGAGAATTGAAATAAGCTAATGCTATAGAATGGAACTGACTTGGGTATACAACTTAATCCAGGTAACCCGGTGGCTAACACATCCAAAAAAAAAAAAAAATTAACAGAACAATAAATATATTTAAAAAATGTACAACTATTCAATTGTGTTGCATTCTATGACCATTTTTCATGACTTTTCCTCCATTTTTGTGCCTTCGGTGGAAACAAAGCAAAGGAAGAGCTGAGCATGCTACGACTCCATCCAGGAAAAACAATTTGAGTTGGTTGTTAGAAATGTTGGTCTTAGAACGGAAAAAAAAAGGCCTATTCTTTAATTGATCCAAATTTGAACGTTGCATTAAAATTCAGATTAAATTTTTTAATTTTGACAATATTTTAAAAAGGTTAAAAATTAAATAAATTTTATACTGATCGAATTTTAAAATTTTATTGAAATTCTGTTAATGCATGATAATTTGATGTTTTTTTAGTAGCACTCCACTTAATTGAAATCTTAAAATTTGGAAATTAAGTTTTTAATTTTTACACCCTCAAATTCATATCTTTTCCTCATAAAATTATTTTTATTTAAGAATGATAGTGGGTTGGATTGGTATAATTTGAATTTTTTTTCAATCCAAATTTGATTCAAACTCAATACAATTAATTGCTAACCTGATGGGATTGAGTTAGTAGAACAATGTCGTTTCAATCAATGAATTCTTTGATTCATTTGCTAAAATAATATTGTTTTGATAAATTATATCAAAATAATGTCATTTTGCTCAAATCAATTTAGATTGAGCCAATTCTATTAAATCTAAATTTGACTCAAAATTTAATCAACTCGATCTTCAGTCATTAAAACTTCAGATAAGGTGGTTTGGTTGAACTCTTTTTGACATCTTTACTTTGCATTCTCAGGTAAGAAGTCGTGTAAGATTGACTTCTATGGCATTCACAAAAGCCAAAGACGATGAAAATTCCAATATTTGATGGTCTTTAAGAATTCTTCAACCATCTTGTTGGGCTGTGATGCACTAAATTTTGATAACAATGTAGAATTATTACTCCAAACATCAAAGAGAGCATTCTCCACGTTAGTAGGTGAGGAGAAGTTATAAATATGGAGGGGCATTACATGGGTTCAGATCACTTGATCATGTTACCTTGTGCCTAACTTAGGCTCTGTTTGGTTGAGGGGTTGAGGATGGAAGGGGATGGAACGTAACACACTTTCATCGTTTAGTTGAAAGTTTCATAATAGAATAGAATGGAATGAAATGAGATAGAAGCGGAGGGTTTCATGTTACGTTCCATTTCATCCTAAACAGTGAAAATAAAAAACCTCTGATTCGGAGGATTTAAGATGGAATGTAAAATAATAAATGTATACTACCTAATATACCCTCAATAATTTTTTGTAATACCAACTATGATCAAGTCATAATATTATATTAAATAGAATTAATATATAAAATAAAATAAATTAATTAAATAATTAATAATAATATTTTTATATAATTAATTATAAATTGTATATAATTAATTATAAAATAAAAATTAATA
>JANIIA010000006.1:24559413-24571185 GCA_027478495.1 Erythroxylum alaternifolium | reverse complement strand
CCTAATATAGCTAGATATTACAGCTAAGGATAATCTCTAAGAATAATCCCTTAATTAAGGGACTATCTACTATTATGGGATTGTCTACAAATAAGATATAGAGCAAAACAGCTCTTAATCACAATAATCATCCTAAATAACAATAGCATTTTCAATATCATATAGGCATTCATAATATCAACATCCATATAAACATGTCATATCCAAAAACCTTTATAACATAGCATAATAAGCACCATATGGTAGCATCGATAATAAAATAATGAGCATTATATGGTAGCATAACATTCATAAGGTAGCATCAATAATAAAATCATGAGCATTATATGGTAGCATAACATTCATACTAAGGGAGGTGAAGAAGTTTTGATGATTTGGGGTTAACCTTGCTTTGACATATAATAGTAAGAACCAATTACATAAGGAAAGTTGATTTCCTAGTTGAAATACCCCCAAAAAAAAAAAAAAGGACTACCTCCTTTCTTACGAAAGCATAGCCATCTCCTTTTCTTTCCTTCCCCCTTCAAACCTTGTTTCGAGAAACTCCGCTCCTACGATGGTGGTGAGGGTGTTAGGCCACTTTGGCAACATTTGGGTAATTGTTTTTCATAGGTTGAGACATTATAGTGGTTAAGAAAGTATGTTAACTTGTAGTCCCATTGTTGTCAATTTGTCAACAAGCAACAATCTTTAGTATTAATACTGACAGAACTTGAGATTGAGAAACTATTTTCTGCATTTCCTTGCATTGTTTACAAGTGTGCAAGAGAGTCAATTATATACAAGTTACCCTAATAACAAAAAGGGAAACAAAAATAAGCAGATCACACAATCATAGGATATCCTAACTAAATAGGAAACAAAAATAATCAAATCCCGTGACTTTGGATATATTAACTACATAGGAAATCCTAAAATGATACAAAAATCCTGAAATAGCTAACTTAGCCATAAATCATGTTTTCTTCACACTCCTCAAGTTGGTGAATAGGTATTGTCCATTCCCAGCTTGGATACAATATTCTCAAAACTTGAATTACTTAGCGCCTTGGTAATTACATCAAAACGTTGGTTCTTTGTAGCCACATAAGATATGCAAATCAAATCACTCTTTAGTTTTTCTTTTATGAAGTATCTGGTAACTTTGATGTGCTTCATTTGATAATGTTATTTTGGGTTATGAGCTATAATAATTGCAAATTTATTATCACAATAGAGTCTCATTTGGTCATCCCACTTAATCTTTAAGTCTTATAGGATAATTTTCAATCAAAATAGTTCACATACACCTTCATTGCTTGAAATTATGCCTTTATACTAGATCGTGCTACCACAATCTCCTTCTTACTTCTCCACATCACAAGGTTCTTACCAGGAAAGCTGCAATATCCTACATTAGATCTCCTCTCAATACTGGATCAGCATTTATATATGCCTTAGTACTAGACCCTCCATTTATCTTAAACAAAATACCTTTTCCTAGTGTCCCTTTGAGATATTGCAATACTCGATGAGCTGCCTAGAAATGAATTTCTTTCGGGATATGCATGAGCTAACTTATCTCTCTCACGGTATATGCTATATGTGGTCCTATGTGAGATAGATAAATGAACCTCCCTATAAGGCGTCGATACATTCCCTTTTCTTCTTTGTCTTTTCATGTTTAATGTTCGGTTTTATTGGAGTACTTACTAATTTGCAAGCTGTTTTTCGTGTTTCCCTTAGGAGATTAGTGACATACTTTTATTGGAAGATAAAATACATTGCTTAAGATTGATTTACTTGAGGGTGAGCATTGGAGCAACTGTACAAGTTGCTCCTTTGAAACCATAAGGTCACAGGTTCAAGTCACAGAAACAACCTTTTTGTAAAAATACAATGGGAAGGCTATGTACATTATGACCTTTCCTAGAGTCCTGCAAAGCGGGGAGCTTTGTGTACTGGATATGTTGACTTTTTTAAAGATTGATTTACTTCATTGTTGAGGAAATATTTCAACCTTCCTAATTCCTTGATCTTCAACTCCTTAGCCAAACATTGACTTAGAGGTTGTCTTTCCTTGCGGTCATTCCCTATAACTATTATGTCATCAGGATACACTGAAATTGCCTGAAGTTGAGTGTTTGATAGACAATGTATTATCCTCTTGGCTTTGTCTATATCCCACAACCATCATCTCCCAAACCATGCATGTGGTGATTGTTTTAGCCTATATAAGGTCTTCTTCAAAGCAAAATTATTCCTATAATAGGAGGCACTTCCATGTAGATTTCTTCCTCGAGTTCTCCATGCAAAAATGTATTCTTGATATCAAATGTTGCAATTCCCAATCTCCTTTGTAAAATGTGCTTTTGGAATTGTTCGGGGTGCATTCAAATTTATATCTAGTCTTGTGCTTGTCATTGAAGTTCTTTTGAACAAGTAGGGTATCAAGCTTTCCTTTTTCTTGCTTAACTTAGAGAAAGGTAACTTTAATTCATCAAATTTTTTTAAGGGATTCATTCTCATGCCATACATCATTTATCCTCTGAGTGTTTTCTTCATCTTCTTTCATGGATGTATTTAAGTTGTTGATGTTAGTCTCTAATTTCTAGTTTTTTTAATGCACATAATCTAAGAGCATGCAGTTTCTTTACACTTGAAAGATAATTACTTCTTTCACTTAGTCAAAATTTCTAAGTTCTCAAGTAGTTTCTCATAAGAGATGTCATCATAAGAGAGGTAAAAGCGGCATTTACCTCATTATCATTAGATATGAAGCATATTTACGTTTTATTTTTGAGCTCTTCATTTTTCCTTGGAGACTTTATAGCCTTTTTCTTTCTTATTTACTTCTCATGTCACTCTCCTTTAGTGTGGGGCACTGGAATTTGATGTGCCTAATTTTTTCCCCCCCCTTATAATGGCTGGTGATAAATTTTCTTTTGCTTCCGAGTTTATGTTCACTCTTGGATTCTTTTCTCCATTGGATTTTAAAAAAATAATATTTGAATTTTTTAGTCGTCAATGAAGTATGTTTATTCTCTTTTTTTCTCTATAATTAAATCATTCCCTCAATCTCTCTCTTATTTCTTGAAACCTTTAATGTGATACCCTTCTTTGTAAAGTTCATTCCTCCTCTAATGTCTCTTTTCCTCCTCTAATGTCTCTTTTAGTATCATTTCGTACAAGTTAAAATTCAATTAACTGTTTTAAAGGTAAGATGTTTAGGTTCTTTAAATTTTGGTTGACAGTCCATTTTTTCTCCCCACATCTTTGAAAGTGATGAGTACGTTTATAACCATTTTAATTTTATTATGGGTTTATCAAGACTTATAAACTCATTTGTAATATAAATAAAGCGTGTGTACATTTCAGTAATTGATTCATCATCCCTCTTATGGACAAAGTCCATCAATATGGATTCACATACTCACTTTGCTCTTTTTTACTTAACTTATATTTTCATATATTACTTTTAGTCTATATTTTAATATATTACTTTTAGTCTGTGTCAAATATTATGTGCTATTTCACATATCGACACTATTAAATTTGTTCTCTTACAAACTAGAATGTGTACAACCTATTTGCTATTTGTTCATTCTTGGCTTGAATGTGAACTTTTGTGTGCCATGATCCTTTTATTGTACCTTTAGATACCTAGTGGGAACCCCTTTCTAATACTAATTTTTAGGACCTACAACAATCGATTGATGAAGAATTGGGTGTTTCCTATCAATAATTGTAACTTTGACGGTTTATCAAATATTATGTGATTGATTGTATAACACCTTTTACATCTAAGAAAAATGAACGCAGCTCATTTAAACACTTCTCAATAATATCTCAATTAGGTAATGAATGATAATCATAGGTCATTTAATAAGTTTAAATCAAATCAAACAACTAAGGGAGGAGAGATGGAACAAATACTGATTTTATAGAGGCTCGGTTGGTGCAGACTTATGTCCATTTCTGAAGTCATGCTTGAGACTTGCGTCCATTATTAAATCTCATTTACTGTTGGAGGTCAAAACGCAGCTACTTTTCTCAAGAGTTTTACAAGAGCTTGTAAAAGAAGTCACATTACTCGCACTTGAAAGCTTTCACAAACCCAATCTATTGAAAGCTTTCACAAACACTCAATCAAATAACTCTTACAAAGAATATCATAATAGCTAAATCTCAACACAAATCTCAATTAAAAAAAACTCGAATTAGTCTTTTCACATATTACTTCCACTTCTCTTCCTATTTTTCTTTTATTCAGAAGGTCCTATTTGTGCTTGTAGAGGTTCAACTAACCATTAGGGTCGATAGTTCTTTCAAGATAGGAAAATTTGCTGTTGGCATGAGGTGGTTGATTGTTTGGCCTCCAAGCTTGTCAAATGACTAGGTTGGTTGGTCGGTCTGGCTTCTCAAGGCTGCCATATATACTTATTCTCCATTTTCTTCTCTCAATTGACTATAATTTCATTTCAACTTAACAAAACTTGAATTTCTTTTCCAAGTCATCTATAACATTTAAAACTTGTTCTGCACTCGAATTCTCAATCATTCAAACAATTTCATCTTGGCTTTACGTTTTCACCAATCTTTTTATCATTTTTTATTTTATCTACATTTTAGTATATGGATTAATAGTAAATATTTCATAATTATCAAAATTTGGATTAAAACTTCTTTTTCCAACACTTCAATGGGAACTGAAGGCTTTTTCTCTTGTATTTAGAGTACAAGTCAGTCTTGTGTTTAAATGAGACATTGACTTTTTGTATGGAACAAAATCAGGGCAAATGCAAGATAGCCAAATGCAGTGTGCTAACCGCTAAGAATGTTTTCATTGTGAATGTTAGGTTTTGTTTCATTTATTGTAGTATTTTGGTGTATGACTATCTTTTCTTATTTTCAGCTATTGTCTAAGTGTATTGCCGAAATCATTTGTTGATCATGTGATTTGGTTATGTGAAGACTGTGAATCAAAGCACATACAAACTTCCTCCCTTGAGAGATCTAGCCCCCTCGTGGTTAGGGAAAGTTGCTTTGAGAGTTTGAAAACTGTCCAGCCAAATAAGGTCAATCCTTCCAAAAGGTTCAAACAGAAATGTAAGAGGATAAATTTCAGTAGTCAGTCATGCTCTAAGAATGGTGACAAAGATTACAAGCTTGGAGACAAAAATCAAATTTGCAAGTTTAGCTATGGTGAAGCAAACCAATCTTTTGAAAGTAAAAGCTCTATACCTGCTTTTCAAGACTTTCAAAAGCTTGATGTGGAATACTGCAATAATGGTGATAACAATCAGAAGCTAACACTTAGTGGATCAGAAATTCCCAGTATTCAAGTAAAGGATTCTTTTAAAGCCAAAAACTCTCAAACGTATATTTGTTGCTCTCAGCCCCTTCAGGTGAATCATTCAGATGGTGGAAAAGATAAGAAGCTTGGAAGACAGGGTAGATTAGACAGTTGCACCTTCAGTAAAGCTGTTGAATCTCATCAATCTGATAATTCACAACCTACTAATTGTGACCTTTGGTCTCTTGAGAGTGCTGAGCGTGGCAATGGAGTGAACACTTGCAATCATGGGGAACTTGATGAACTTGAGAGCTTCGACAAAGAGGCTAACTCTCTTGAAACCAAGAAAATGCAATTTTCCACCTGTGATTTGCAACCTTCAGACATTGACAAGGCTGAATCTCACAAAACTGAAAGTAATCGATTGGCTTTTCTGGTTGGGGAACAAAGTTGTTATGTTTTTGCACAGCCAATAAAAGATCCAATTTGGAGGTAAATCTCCTCTCCAAAACTTTTTATCCTTTCTTTTTATTCCTCATACTTCCAGGGATTAATATTATTATAGGAAAAGGCAACGTCTTAGTCAGTTTTGCTATTTGACAGGGGAAAATTAAGTATCTTAAATTTCAAATTTGCTACTGTTGGGGGACTTCTTGGCCATTTGTCTACTATGGCATGCTCTAGAGCTTATGAGGAGGCAAAATCACTGCCAGAATCAATTCCAGTCGAGTTGGTATCTATGGCTTCTGTGTGGCCTAAAAGCTTTAATAAGTTTGGACCAACTCAAGAAAGTATTGCTCTCTATTTCTTTCCTCTATACGAGAGGTACAAATTCAAAGAGTTTTCTATTATTCTCATTAATTGATTTTGGTTCCTGTTACAAACGGATTATTTCTTGGTACAGAGATGAAAAGGCCTTTGATTGTCTAGTACATCACATGATTTTCGAAGAGTTAGCCATGAGAACTGTGGTTAAAAATGCAGAAATGTTGATTTTCACTTCAAACATACTGCCAAAGGAGCATTGGAGTGAGGCCTCATGTTTTATTTATAGTTCCATTACCCCTATATGTGCAAAATTTGGTAAGTTTTAACATTTCTTCATTTCGAAATTAACTCCGCAGGATTTCAAGCAAAATTTTATTTGTGGGGCGTGTTTAGGAGAAAGCAACCTTCACTTGCAGATGTTGATGCCGTTCCCTTGGAATATAAAGATAGCACGAACGGCATTACGTGGCGTAGACGCAGTCCTGTTAGTACTTTGAGCAATTGTAGTAATAGCTGCAACTAGTCCATCTTGAATATACTCTTGAGTGATGTGTGGACCAAGCCCCGTTTTAATTCTCTCTTATGTGGAACTCTTTGTCATCTAGTGATTATAAATTAGGGAAACACAAGCATGATTGTAGGCAGTTCACTACTCAATTTATGTCAATTGGACTAAACATGTCAATTAGAAACCTGCAGATCTTGTTTACTGTGTTTTTTCTTGGCACATGAATATTATCCGATGCCGGTAGATTCTCAATTTTGATGTCAACTATTTGTTCGATACGAATCTGGGATATTAATTCCCAACTCAAATTCAATTCATCATGATGCATTTATAAATTCATACATAAATTTCCTCTATGTTTCCAGTTTAAGAGTTTTGATTCTTTTTGTGAAAGGTTATATACTGAAAAAAAAATTAAGGATCATTGTCATTTTCTATGTGATGTCATTAATAAAATTTAGTTTATTGATTTTTTATTTATATATATATATATTATTACTTAATATAAAAATATCAAACATATTCAATATTATTTCTCCCTAGTTCTTGCTCTTCCTAGAGCTTAAACGTCCTCCATTCTCTAAAGCCTTGATCTAATGCCTAAAGCTCCTGTCAAAGCCCCTCGAAGTTGCATCTTGTAATGGTCTGCTCTGTTGTCTGTCAAGGTGTAATATTGTTTATTTATATTAATATTTGAGTTATTATTCATTTTGTGTATTATAACCAGTAGCGGTTAGCATTGCCGCCCATCATATTATGATATTCAATACTTGTTCTCATTTACTCTTATTTGCTTTAATTTGTATTAATATTTGTCTTTATTTTCTTTATTTAATATTTTGTTAATGCTTTATTCATGTTAATATTTGACAAAGCTAACTCATAAAAAGACTAAGTGGAGACCTTTCTAGGTTAGAAGAACAACATTTAGAACTCCTATAACATGTCCATAATAATAACAATTTTTTATTTGCAAACCAACCTGGGAATGAGATTAGAACCAATAAGATCTTGAAAAGAGTCCTTAAAAAGGTTCTAAAAATACAAAAAGCCAATTTAGAGATCCTAGGTAGATCTTAGGGGCTCTGAGGATAATTAAGGATAAAACCTTAAAGTTTTCAAATGATCCATCGTACACAGTCAAAGGCTCACTTTAAAGAAAAGGAAAAATTCACTTTTTCAAAGAGGTTTCAAAGCTAAAAATGGGTAAGTTATAAGTAAATATTTAAGGTTTACTTAGGATCTCCAATTTGGATATTTTTTTTCTTTTTAGAACCTTTTTCAAGGACTTATTAGTTCTAATCTTGTTCCTAAGTTGGTTTGCAAATAAAAAGTTGTCATTATTATAGTCCTATTTTAGGAGTTCTATATATTGCTCTTCTAATATATAAAAGTTTCTACTTAATATTTTTATGTGTCATTTTGTCAAATATTGAGATAACATGAGTAAACCATTAAAAGCAAATATTAAATAAAGAAAATATGAGCAAATATTACACAAACTAAAGCAAATAAGAGCAAATGAGAACAAGCATTGAATATCATAACATGATGGGTGGTAATGCCTACCGCTACAATTACAATACTCATCACAAATAATAACTCAAATATTAAAGCAAATAAATAATATTATACTTTGATGGGCGGCAAAGTTGACCGCTACAAGATGCAATAAGCAAATAGAAAGAGCAAATAATAAATATTAAGGAAAAATATAAAAGTTTGATAGGTGATAGAGCTAGTCCACTACAAACTGTGCTCAAAAGTAAACAAGTGTGAATAAACTCATGTCAAGGCTAACGTTAAAATTTCAAACAAATCTTTTTCGGCACATATGAAGCATTGCAGAAGCTTTAAGGGTTTTGAAGAAGAAAAGAAAAGGAAAGGGGGCTCAAATACAAAGAGATTGCTCAGATAAGGTGGTTGTTACAAACGACAAAGCTTCGTAGGAAGTTTTGGTTTTGAGGGGCAGTAAGAAGGCTTTGAGGGCTTTAGGCACTAGGACAAGGCGTTAGAGAAGGAGGGAAGACATTCAAACTCCTAGAAGAGCAACAACTAAGGACAACTTGGAGAAGAAAGAGAGGAAGAAGAAGCTCTGACGAAGCTCCCATCCCTTATTTTGAACTTCGTCCTCATATAGGCTCTTCGGTCTCATTTCTTATCATTTCACCTCTTCAAATTGGTGCCCTTTGTAGAAGTCACTTATGGTTATCTTTGGTGTAGACTTTATGTCATTCCAAATAATTTAGATGATTTTTTAGCCATAATGTTGGGCTTGATACAAACGTCAATAGTTGGGCTTATATTTTACAAAGTATCTGGGCCCACGTTTTTACAAATTGATAAAATTAATCTCTTGGTCTTCTGGCTCAAGTTCTTAATCTTCATTATTTTTTGAGGTTGTTGCGGACGATTTTGATTTCAGTAGTTACTTTCTGATTTTAAAATATTCATCTTCTGTTTTTGCTATTGTCAATAATGCTTGGGCTTTTGATTTTTGATACAATAATAAAGTTGGTTCAATTTGTTTTAATAACGGAGAATTTTGGGCTAGCCATTCTTTTACAGCCACATGATGGGCTTTATTTTCTTATGAATTTGTCCCTCCATTTCACCTTAAATTTTCTCACCACTAGTAGAATATCCAATTGCGGGTCTTGTTCGTAGTCATACTTCCATGTTAAAACTCATGGAATGAAGAATTTTGACATAGACAAGAGGCTTAGAGAGAAAATGTCTTTATAGACTTTCTTTTGGTATTTTTCTTTGAAAGTACAATAAGTCATAATACTTTTTGCGAAAATATCTATAGGATGTTCCCATACTATTTCTAGGTGTCAATTTGTCACATTATTCATAAAAAAAGGTATTGAATAAGGCTTGCTAGTAGTTGTAGTAGGTATAATTGGGAAATAAGAAAAATTTATTGTAGCTTCAAATTTCTTGGGTTTCCATGGCTCAAGTCCCCACCCCATAAGATGAACCACCTTATCGATTTTACATGTGGAATATGTAGGAATTGTCTTCTCGGGCTTAACATAATGGTGCTTCATTTTTACATATTAAGTTTTTTTCAAATATATGCATATAGTAATTGATCAGGGTGTTACGCTATAAAAAAGTTTTAATATTTATAACCTTAATATTTTCACAAGCGCATGGGTCGTTCGCGTAGTACCTAAGGTATCGTTTCCAAGAGGAGGGTTAATTTAGTCCTAAAATCTAAGGTCGAAGACTATTAAATAAATATTTAACAAACAATAAATTTTAACACAAGGACTAACTAAATCAATTAACCAAATCAACTAACAAAAAAATAATTGACAATTAACGCTTAATTAAAAACAATCATAATGACGATTAACAATTTTAAGTAACAATTAATGAAAATTTATCGATTTGTTGAACAATGACCGCATACCCTCAAATTCCACCTAGAAAGAGAGAAAGGGAAAATTATCTATCCTTAATGTCTACCTAACCTATTACGATTTATCGAATTAACGGTTCTAAATGATCCTAGAGTCAATTACTCCCTCTCAAGTTATAATTAAACCCTAAAGCATAAACCCTAATCAGATTATGGGAAGTTGTAATCTCTCAATTACCAACCTATCCAAAACCTAATTAGTTCTTAAGTTCTCTAATAAACAATTGGATACCTAAATGTGATCTCTCTACACAAGATTTACCAACTTGATTTAATTCTGAATCTATTAATTTACTTACCTCTCGTTAACCCAAATTAATCGTTTTCTCTCGATTCACCCTCTTAGTTTATTATCGAGATATGAAGTGCAGAATAAATCACAATTAATTCAATAAACACATAAAATAATCAGATTTCATTAAATCAACAATAATAATCCAAAGGTGAGTATAAAACATCAACCACAATGCAAGTCTATAATCAAATATATATCCGAATTCTATAATTGAATAAAACTGAAATACATAGGAAAAAAAACTCGATGGGACGTTCGGAAAGCTTCTTAATCTGGGAAGCACGTCGTGTCTGCGTCGTCTTCCTCTTCTCTCTTCCTCCGTCTCTTTCTCGATCTCTTAAGGTTCTCTTTTGGGGTTTTGTTTTTGGTGGCAGATCAAGGCTCTTCAAAGGCTCCTTCTTCTGTCCCTTAATATTATATTTATACTTCGGAAGCCCTAGGGTTGATTCGGGGTTAAAATGATCCAAAAAGTTATGCGAAACTTGAGTTTTTGTGTCAGCCTAATGTAGGCCATGATCGGGGCCAGGGGCTAACCCTCTCTATCACGATCGTGGCCCAAAGTGCATGATCGTGACCTGGCATAAAGCTCTCTGTCACGATTGTGGCTCAGAGTGCACGATCGTGGCCTAGGTTCTGTCAGCCTCTTTCTGTCAAGATCGTGGCCTATTATGCCACGATCGTGGGCTGTGTTTTTGGCAAAGACTTATACTAACCCATAAAAACACTTAAACACATAAACTAATAAAATTAAAAAATAAATACACATTAAAAGCTTAAATTAACATTTAATACTTAACAAATTGAACCTTGAAACATAATGCAAACCACAACTATCAACATCTCCACACTTAAACGTTTGCTTGTCCTCAAGCAAACAAAACAACAAACATACATGGAATGGAATAATGAGCCAATGACTTTAACTTCATGAAATAAATTTAATCTCAAACACAATCATACAAGTTATATCTAATCATTAACATGCAAAATCTATGTTTAGGGACTTTGAACTAAATATACAAATTAATCGAGATCTAAGTGTTAATTTATTTACCCTTCTCAATTGTACACATACATTAATAATTCTTTGGTCCTTTAGACTTTGTAACTGTTCCTAAGTATATTTTCATGAAAAGTCAAGCTTATTACAAGTCTGGTAGGTTTATTAAGGAAACACATTTTTTATAATTTTATTTTTGTTCTTAAACATAAACTTAGCCTTTTTACGCGGAAGCAAACATTGGTAATGAATGTTGATCCAGTTATTCAATTAAGTTATGTTTTTATTAGACAACTTGATTGAAACGTCATTATAGCTTTTTGACGTGAAGGCACACATTTGTGATGTGTGTCAAACAATGGAGAATTTAAAATAAGGGGCAAATATTTTGATAGTTGTCAATTGCATTGTATTTTAGCGTTTAATTTGTGATGTATTTAGTGTGAAATTGAGTGTTGAGTGTGTGTTTAGTGTGTTAATTGTGTTAGTTTATGTG
>JANIIA010000006.1:24546324-24559313 GCA_027478495.1 Erythroxylum alaternifolium | reverse complement strand
TTAAATTATTTGAAATTCATTGTTAGCTATCTGTATTAAATCATTGTTATCTATTAAATTGTGTATTAAATGTTTTTCTGAAATTTTTGTTCTTGATTGACTTATTTTAATGTTTATGCTTATTTTACGATCCCACCCCGCATTTTTCCCAGGATCAACATTTTATTGAATTTTCTTATGATCTACCTCAGATTTTGTTCGGAGGTGGGTCAAACGAATTTGTTTTGTTTAAGTTTAACCTGGTGGGGAATTCTTCCCTCGTGGAACACGCGTCCAGATGTCACGTAGGACGTCGGGCCCGTGACTCGCCTGGGTGGGGTTCCAGCAATTATAGAGCCAACAAAACAACGGATCAGATACTAAAGAGTGGATTTTAGTCGCCGTAGTTATTTAAGGATGCACAAACCTACGTAGCACAATGCGATCAATTCCAGAAGATAGGTAACATATCCAAAAGGGATGAAATGCCTTTATCCAACATTCAAGAGGTAGAGGTCTTCGATGTCTGGGGCATTGATTTTATGGGTCCATTCCATCTTTAATGGGGAATGTGTATTTTTTAGTAGGAGTTGATTATGCTTCCCGTTGGGCCGAAGCGGTAGCATCTCCAACCAATGATGGTAAGGTAGTTCAGAAGTTTATTAAACGACTATTTAACCAATTTGGAGTGCCATATACAACTATAAGTGATGCAGGCGCACATTTTTGCAGTAGATCTTTTGGCTAAATGGAAGTTGTCAACCACGAGCTAAAATAAATTCTGGAAAAGACAATGAACAACTCCCGAAAGGATTGGGCCGTAAAGCTAGATGTTATGGGCCTATAGGACAACTTTTAAAACAACCATTGGAACAACTCTATATAGACTCATGTATGGGAAAGCTTGTCATTTTTTGGTCGAATTAGAACATAGAGCATACTGGACGATTAAAGCATTAAACTTCGACTGGAAGCGAGTTGATGAAAAGAGACTTCTCTAATTAGATGAACTTGAAGAGTTTCATTTTAATGCTTATGAGAACACTAAACTCTTCAAGGAAAAGGTTGAGAAATGGCATAATGCTCGTCTCAAATAAAAGGAATTCAAAGTAGGAGACAATATTTTGCTATATAACTCCTAATTGAGGCTATTTTTGGGGAAGTTGAAGTCTATATGGAGTGGGCCTTTTACGGTTATTCAAGTTTTTGATCGTAGAACTCTCAAATTGGAAAATACTAATAAAGAGACTTTTAAGGTTAATAGGAATTGCTGCAGCTGTATTTTAGAGGGGCAATTCCGAAAGATAAGGAAGTGATTGCCTTATCTCCGAATAATTAAAAATACCTTCATGGACGAAAGGACAAGCTAAGGACCATAAACTAGTAAAATTTAGATTTTGTTTGAAAAAGTTAGGGATAGTTAGATTTATTTTCAATAAAACGTAAGCGATGCATATAAACTCTTAATCTGACACCATCACCACCTCCATCTCCTTAGGATTTATACCTAACCCAATTTTTCTTTTCCAAATTAGCCTTTAATTCTATTTTATTTTTCTATTTATTTTTATTTTTATTTGTTTACTATAACTCTAATTTCTGTTTTGTCTTTACTTATTTTATGTGATGTGTGCCTCCTTCTCACATTGAGGACAATGTGTTGTTCAAGTATGGGGAGGGATTCTATGTTTTTTTAATGTAATTTTACGTATTGTATGATAGTTATTAGGTTGCATTGTGCGAACTATTTGAATGTGTCAATGGCTTAGATGAGTGAAATTTATTTAATTTTGAGCATAGTCTAGTAGGTTGTGAATGATCATCAGCTAGCAAAATTAGTGAACTAGGATTTTTGGATAAATATACTGCTTAATTAGGACTTAGTGTAAATTTAGCACCCTCTACATTGTCACATTCATTTATAATTTTAGGCCCTTAAACTTAAGTAGCTTAACTAGTATATTTCATGAAAATAAATAGATGAAAATAATAAGGTGGGCAATAAAAAAAGTAAAAATGTGTTTTGATAATAAATTACTATTCTACTGACGTTCGAGTCATGAATAGAGCTAGTAGTCAGTTAAAAATGTAATGATAGCAGAGTAACTGAATCGACACGCATCACAAATGTGTGCCTTCGTGTCAAAAGGGTATAATGACATTTCAACCAACCTGTTAATAAATGACTTAGTCAAGTAACCGGATTGACATTCATCACCAATGTTTGTCTCTGAATAAAAGACTAAGTATGTGTTTGAAAATGTTATAAAAAGGGTGTGTTATTAATAAAAACCTACCAGACTTGTAATAAGGTTGAATTTTATGAAAATGTACTTAGGAACAGTTACAAAGTCTGAAGAACCAAAGAATTATTAATGTGTGTGTATAATTGAAAAGGGTAAATGAATTAGCACTTAGCTTCCGATTAACTTGTATATTTAGTTCAAAGCCCTTAGACATAGATTTTATCAATTAATGATTAGTTATAAGTTGTCAGATTAAGTTCAGAATTAAATTTATTCCAAGAAGTCGAAGCCATTGTCTCATTTTTTCATTGTGTGCTTCATGTTAATATGTTTGTTGTTTTGTTTGCTTGTCGCTTGAGGACAAGCAAACATTTAAGTGTGGGGATGTTTATAGTTGTCAGTTGCATTTTGTTTTAGGGTTTAATTTGTGATATATTTAGTGTGAAATTGAGTGTTGAGTGTGTGTTTAGTGTGTTAATTGTGTTAGTTTATGTGTTTAAGTGTTTTTATAGGATAGTATGAGTCTTTAAGCTTAATTATTATATTTTGGAGGTACCTTGATGGGTTTGTTAGTGTTTCAGGGTAAATGGTGAAGAACGGAGAAGATTCGAGGAGTTTTTAAGCCAAATGCATAGCCCACAATCGTGGCACAGCAAGCCACGATCGTGACAGACAAGGACGAGCCAGAGCAACTAGGCCACGATCGTGCACATAGGGGCACAGTCGTGATAGATAGCTTCCATCTAGGCCATGATCGTGCATATGGGGTCACGATCGTGACAGAAAGGTTAAGGCGCGAGCCACTATCGTGGCAGGCAGGGCCACGATCGTGGCCTACGTCGGGCTGACAGAAAAACTCAAGTTTTTAGATCGTTTTGAGCCCGACTTTGACTTAGAGCCTTAAAAGTATAAATAGAACATTAAAAGTTAGAGGAAGCAGTCTTTGGAGAGCCTGGAGAGTCATGCAAGAGAGCTTTGATTCAACCAATTTCTAGAGAAAACTTAGAGAGAAATTAAGAGATTGAGGTAGGTGACGAAGGAAGAGAGACATAGAGATGAGCTAGACGTGACATACTTCCCGGAACAGGTGGTTTCTCGCTGTCGCTGCCTCCCCGACTTCATTCCCGACGTATTTTCCATTTATTTCAGTTTTATTCATATATAGGATTGAAATAGGTGTTGAGAATTGTTTGTATTGAATGTTGAGTTTATGTTTGTACTCACCTTTGGATATTGATTTTTGAGATTAATAAAAATCAATTGATTGTGTTTTTATTGATTTAATTGTGATTTCAATTATGTTCTTAATAACTTGGCAATAAATTGAGAGGGTAAGCTAGATAAAAATAATCAATTTGGGCTAACGAGAGTTAGGTGAATTGATAAGTTAATAATTGAATCAAATCGGTAAAATTATGTAACAAGAGATCAAGCATAGGTTCTCGGTAGGTTAATAGACAACTTAGAACTAATTTAGATTTAGGCCAATTGTAAATCGAGAGATCGCAATTCCATAATTTAAATTAGGGGTCATCAATTAGGGTTAAGAATTATAACTCGAGAGAGAGTAATTCATCCTAGGACCGTCTAGACCCATTAAGTCAGTGATTGCATAATTGGTTAGGTTTCCATTAATTTTGAATCAAAATCCCCTTCATCTCACTTGGTGATTTCTAGGTTAATTTCGGATTGGGTTGTGTGATTGCTATTTGTTTACACTTCGAAACTTTAATTTCTCATAATTGATTTAATTTCTGCATTAGTTATTTGTTTAGAATTATTGCAGGTTAGGACAACCTTAGATTTTAAAACTAGTTTAGCCCTCTTTGTGGGATCGATATCGTAGGTATTACTCGAATGACCCGTGCGCTTGCGGTATTTACCAAGGTTATAAATATTAAAACTTAGCGTGTGTAACCTTGAGAACATATTTCATTCATAATTCTTTGGAATTTAAAAGGGGCATTTTTGATCCAAAAGGGCATTATGTTCCACCCATACCAATTGAATAGGATAGTAAAAGCAGTTTTATACCTATCTTTAGGATCTATTTGGACTTGCAAAATCTAAGTTTCATGTTCAATTTTGAAAAGATTTGTGTATTGTATAATCTCTGAAACAATTCCTTTTTATTTGGAATATGATACCTAATCCATTTTAGGGCTTTTATTGAGAGGATTGTAGTTAATGACTAAGCTAGGTACTCCCCTCTCTTTTTTGGAATTCTTGTTCACATTGACAACTGCACAATTTCATAGAGATCTAGATGCAGGGATTAAATTTTTTTCCAGACAAGTCATTAAGCTCTTTTTTATAGAATTATTCTAACTCTTTGTTCATTTGGATATGCCTAGCTTTTGTTAGAATTTGTTTTTCATCAAAATCCTTTTCATAAGGCAAATCCATGATGTGTTGCTTTCTATTCCAATATTTTTTGCGAAAAATCAGAACAAATTTCACTTTCGATATCCTTTTGCAAATTTCTATATTTTTTGTTTGCTCACATCATAATTGGTTTTCTATTCTCTCTACTGCAATACCATTCTTTAAATATGTCAATTGTTTTTATGTTGTAACAATGATGTTGTTTAATTGGTTTTCATAAATAGAACAAGCATTGATTAGGTTGATGTTCCTAGTTCTTAAATTTTCTATGAAAGGAAAGTACTATTTTTTGTTATTTGTTTTTTGATGAGATACTACCGTGAATCACAATGTAAGGGCTAATTGGTTTTATGAAAGGGGTTCCTAAGATAACCATGTGATGAATATTTGCTACGATTATGAAGGAAGTTTTCATAGAAAATTCACCTTCACGAATTTAGGCATAAATTTTTTATCCAAAACTTTGAGGTGTTAGCATCTTTAAGTCTTTCTTGGGTTTTTTGGCAATAGTTTTATAGGGATTATTCTTTGCTTAATGTAGTTCAAATTAGCTCCTATGTCAAATAATGTTATAGCGTCTATACTAAAGTCTTTGCTCACCTTAAGGGTTATTCTAATCAAATATATTTTAAAAGTAATTTAGAAAAGAAAATCTTCGAGTAACTTTTTGGTATTATTAAGTTCAAGGTTTTCATTGATTTCTTCATCTAACTCACATTCTTCTCTCTTGATTTGTTGAAGCAAAATCCTAATAGTTTCACTATCTTCCTTTTGTTTTTATTTGAGTATTTTTAGCTCTTATTTTATCAATATGATTTCTTGGTAAAGCCTAAAAAGTGTAGGTTTTTAGTTTTAGTTTTAGTTTTATTTGCTTTATATAAGATGTTGGTCAAATTGTAGGTATTAGAAGATGTTGAAGATAGGCTTTAACAAGGGGTTTCAAAGGATTGTTGGAGTTTTTTCAAATATTCTTTTTGTAACTGGGGCTTATGAGTGTGGTTTATAACTTCTAAAAGGAACTTTTGGTCTTTCTGCAGTACATTAACTTGTTTTTCTAAATTTGATTATTCTATCATTTCATCACTACTTGTTAAGCTGTTGGTTTCTAATCCTAAGGCTTTGTTTTCAAGATCTTCATCAAAATATTATTCAGAGGACTCGCAATTAGAAATTATCAAGGCTTAGATTTTGTGTAATGTTTTTTGATCTAAATCTAAGTTTTGGATTTTCCTATTGATTTTACAGTATCTAGTTATGTGCCCTTTATTATTGCACCTAAAGCACGTAATATTTTTAAATTTTGATGTTGAGGGAAAGTTTGGAGGCTTGTTCATATATTTCTTATTGGGATTGGGCTTTTTTTAGAAGTTTCTATATTTTTTATAGCATTTCTTTTGGGTTTTGCTATATTGGGCATTACTAAATCTCTAAAAGTTTTTTGCTACTATTTTGGGAAATATCAAATTGTTGGCATAAAGATCCTAATTCCTTTTTAGTTTTGAACATTTTATATTTCAATTATTTTTAGAGTTTTATGTCTTTGCAATGTTTTAGACCTTCACATTAGGCTTAACTAGTCAGCTCACTGTAGGTTAATCTATTGTATGGGATTTGATCATTATGGGTTTCTATAATTTTGTTTCTCACTTTTTCACCCAATAATGGAAGAAATTTTACTAAGAATTTTTCCTTCCAAAAGATCTCATTTGAATCTTCTCTAAGCATTATTCTAATAAAGAATGTATCTTTATACCACTTGAAGTCATATAGTTTTTTTTTTCCACCTAAGGTTTGATATAATTTAGAACTTTTATCATTCAAATATGAAAAGTCTCCTATAGACTATAGAGAGATTGCTAAAATTAAGGTTGGGACTGTATCTTGAATAGGCTCCTATATTCTTTTAAAATGTTCTTACCTTCTTCATTCATCCTAACAACTTTAAAGATTTCTAATCTTTGAGATTTAGTTTGGAGGTAATCCTACCATTGTTTCATCTTTCTAAAAAATTTGGCTATTAAGATCTTAGCGATTGCATGTTCAGAGGTTCCTATTTAGGTTATATAAGCATTGACTACCATTATCATTTGTTGGAGCACATTTAAAATGTTGTATTTGGACATTCCATCAATATTACATTCATAGACAGAAGATGCATTATACTTAGTCTATTGTATGAAATTGGGCTTTTAATCTATATCTATATTGGGGGCAATGTGTTTTGTCCAATAGTTTTGTTGCCGATGAAGTTTGTTTACGATTAGAGAAAGAGGTTGAAGGTTTTTAGTTTCACTGTTGCTTTTTTGCTCAATCGTGTTCACTTATTGGAAGCTATTAGCTTTGACCCTAGTTTGGCTCCTAGTTTAGATGGTGTTTAAAGTTTAAGTTGTTAAAGTTTTTAAAGAATTAGAGATTGTTCTCGTTAATCCTATTCAATTAGTTTGGATGGAGTTTAAGAACTTTTAATTGTTCTTTTTCCTAAATTGACTCAGATTGTTACTGGTCACTTCGTAAGGCTTAAAGACTGGGGTCTTAATAGATTCTGTTTTGGTGATCACTATGGGATTTTCTAAACTTTTCTCTATTCTAGATAGTCGTTCTTCTAGAGAATTAAAATAAGTATTCATGTAATTGTTCTAACAGATAATGTTTTTGATATCTTTAGGATTCACATTTTCATTTTCATTTTTGGTTTTCAAGGGGGATGCTTCACTTTATTTCGTTTGTAAGGAATCCTAAATTCATAGAAATGAGGGTTTTCTGACTGTAGTTTCTCTCCTATTATAGTTTCCCACACCTTTGTTTTGTTAATGTTTTTAATGAATTTAAAAGGATATTTTATGTTGTTTTCCTGGGCATACATTTCAAACCAATCAAAGAATAGAATATGCATTTTATGGTTGTTGAAAAACTCATGATATTTTCTTAAATCTGTTTTTGTTTTTCTAGGAAATTATTAAAAAACCATAATATTTTTTCTTTGCTTTCTAAAGAGTAAAAATGATCATGTACATTTTTTTATTCACCTCAAAAGCTTTTTCTAGGACGTACAGTTCATCATTCACATTTTTAGTTATTGAAGAGAATGATGGAGATGTTGGGGGAGAATGTGGCTTGCTAGTTTTGTAAATATATTATGGAATGCTTTTGTTGTAATCTACTCCTTGGAGGCTTAAAGAGGGAATGTCAAATGTTAAATGCCTAGGCAAGTCTTTATTAGGGTAATTGATCACATATGGAATCCTAGAGACTCTTCCTAGGTTAATGGATAATGTTAAAACACTGTCATTGAATCTTTGGCTTATAGCTTTTGTAGCAAAAGATAGTTTTACATTTTCGTTTAGATATTGTTTTACTTATTTGACTTTGGTGTTTGGACACAAAGACACTTATGGATTTGGATCCGTTGCACCCTTAAGTATCCATTCCTCGGGCAGGTTGATGTTCCATCCTTAGTGTATCCTAACCTTTAGTACCAATGATAGGATTGTGAACAACAATGAGGTAATAGTAGACAACTTTAAAAAATCTATAGATAATTGGGAGATTCCTAAAGTGCATTTGTCTTCTATTTTTGTTGTGCCCAATAATGTTTGGAATTTCGATTTTCATTGCAAGAATAAAGTTGGTTCACTTTGTTTTAATGGTTGAGAATTTTTGGCTAGCCATTCATCCACAACCACTTGATGGGCTTTATTTCCATGTGAGTTTTTAGGGGCTTTAAGTACTAGGCCAAAGCCTTAAAGAAGGAAGGGAGACGCTCTTAAGATGATAGGAAATCAAATTCTCATTTATATTATAATAATAAATAAAATAGTTAATTATTATCTATTATTTTTCTAAATAATCAATAATAGACTTGAATGATTTATCACATTTACATATCATTATTTATCATATTTACATATTTTTATTTATATAAAAGAAAATACATAATATTAAATTTTGTACATTTATCAATAATTAAAAACATATTAATCAGTTTGAATAATAATTAAGCATTTTATTTATTATATAAATAATCCTATTAATAAGATGATTGATCTTTCGTGAGATAGTTTTTTTTCCATTCAACTTGTCCTTATTTGACTACTCCCATATGACTTCTCTAATAAATGCCAGACATATAAAACATTAAATTAAGTGAGTATGTTAGAAAACATTGGATCCTGAATTTGTTTATGTTGTCTGTCTCATACTTATTTTGTTGTAGTTCATCATCTATTAAACAAATTATTTAATTATTTCAAGATCTATGGTAACAAAGACTATCAACTATATCCACATCCTTCTCCTCCTAAATTAATTTGTTTGCTACTGGCTAGGAGGTCATCTCCATATGTTAAGCTATTAAGGAAGCAAGCACATAGGATAATCTATCAACCAATTTAGATATATCATGTGGCTAGTAGAATATGCATCTTGTGATATATATGGCAAGCATATTCTAAACTTTCATATTTTTAGGGACTGACATCTTTCCAAAACCATCTGGAAGGAGCCGCTACCAGCTCAGCGAAGATAATAGTTTTTCTCTAAGCATCTAAAGACTTGGCTAATCCATAAACTAGAAGCCACGAGATATTCACATTTAAAGTTACAATTAATAACTATTTTCACTAAAGTTTTGACATGTATGGGGACATGGGGAAGTTAATTGTTGCATAAAGAACATTTCGTTAAGTATTATTCTTTACTGTCATGTGTTAAAAAATAATATAAAATTATTTTATATTACTTAAAATTAATGTACCAAATTATACCGGAGAATTTTGAGTTAATATTAGGTCAAATTTTTTAATTAAAAAAACAAATTTTAAAAAGTAAATAAGGAATTTTATTAACACAATCTAAGCATAAACAACATTATAATGACCAAAAGCAATACATAATATAAGACCAAGTATCAATTCGACCATACTAGCTATATCCTAAAGGTTCCATCTATTCCTTATTCTTTTACTAATCTTGGCGTGAATGTCTTTAGCAATCAAAAGTTCCCTGCTCCAATTTAATGTTTTATCAGTTAGAATCTACTTCTCAACAGCTAGATATTTGTATTATCTACTATTTTTCCTCTCCATATTAAGTAGAATGAAGAAATGAAAGTTCAATCCCAACTTGCTTAAGGGATTTAGTTGTATTGATGACCCATGTTAGGATACTTGACCATTTATTAGTGGGATAATACACCTACATAATATGTTGCAAATTGTTCCAGACATTCCTTAAGCAGTTAGATTGGAAGAAGAGATGGCTTTTGTTCTCTCTCCCCTCATTTAGGTAGGACCAGGTGAGCACTCTAACTTACATGTAAATTTCTAAGAACTAAGTTGATAACCAGAAGCACTCTAACCTACATGTAAACTTCTAACAACTAAGTTGATAAGCACCAATCTACCTATAAGGGAATCAGTTTTGCCATAAATTGATCCTAGCTTTAAAGGATTCAAGTAGGAGGATGCAATCTGCATATTTTGGTTTGGTTATGGTAATGGGAATCCATAGATATTTAAAGGGAGATAGTTGAAGATTCAACCCATTTAATCTGCTAAGCTCATCCATATTTTGCACTTAGTGAAGTTTACTTCCAATTTAGAACATTTGGAGAACTCTTTTAGAATTCTCATGATTAGCTCAATTGAATAGGTGTTAACCTCATATAGAAGCATTAAGTCATCAATAAAAGATAGATGGTTAAGTTTCATTTCTTTATATTTATGGTGATACTTAAATCTACTGTTATCATATGTGAAAGCATGTAAGAGTTTGGATAGTGCTTCAATTACCAATGTGAATAGGTAAGGGGAGAGAGGGTTCCCTTACCTTGTTCCCTTAGTGTTACTAGAGGGAACTCCATTGATAAGGAAGCTAGATGTCACAATAGAAAGGCATTCCTTAATCCACTTTACAAATTGAGAAAGGAATCCAAATGCAAAAAGGCATCTTTCAATGAAGTCCCATTTGACTGTATCAAAGGCTTTAAAAAGGTAAATATTTAAGGCATAACTGTTAAGGAATTTTTTAGATGTATAATCCCTTATTAACTCCTCGACAAGCAGTATATTATCACCAATGAATATGCTTAGGGAAAAAGCACCTTGAGGATGGTTAATATGCCTTTTCAAAGCATACTTAAGTCTATTAGCCATTAGTTTGGTGATCACTTTATACACTATGTTACAATAGGAAGTTAGTCTATAATTGAGAATTGAGAAAAGGGTTTTTGGAATTTAAGAATTAGACATATATATGTCTTGTTTATCTCCCTGAGCATCTTTGAGGAAGAGAAAAAAATTCTTGCATAAGTTTAGTTATCCACCTGTAATGTCCCAAATGTCTTTAAAGAAATGTGCACTACACCCATCAGGACTAGGAGATTTAAATGGATGATGGCTGAATAAAACTTGTTTTAATTCCTGATGAATGAATGGTCTCAGTAAGAAGTCCTTCACATCCTAGTTGATCCTATCTTTTATGGCCCAACTAATGTCCTTACCTCTATTATTACCTATCAAAATTTTAGAGAAGTTAAAAGTAATGTCTTCTAATTATTCCTAATTAGTATGTACTACTCCCTTCATATCCTGTAGCATTGAGATTTTATTCTTATTTCTTCTAGTAATAATTAAAGAGGGAAAGACTTTTGTGTTATCATCTTCATCCATAAGCTAATTTATTGTTACCTTTTGCTTTAGAATTAGGCTATGCAACATGAGAGCATATTTATATTCCTTTAGTCTTTGGTTTTTAAGAGTTTTTAAGGCCATATTATGAGGATTTTTGTAACGGTCATCCTAAGATATCTTCAAATTGCCTTTCGCTTCTAAGAGATTATCAACTGAATTAACATTGTTTTGCCTAAAAAATTCTTTAATTGTAAGTTCCCTTTGAAGTTTTTTCATAAGCTGATACGACTTAAAACCTTTCACTCCTTGTATCTAGCTCCTGTTTACTACCTCTTTAAATCCCTCCCTTTTGGTAAGTCCGTTGAAGAACCTGAAGGAGGTTCTGATAATATAACCTTGGAACTTCAATCCATAAGTGGTCAGAACATAATGTTTCACCAGAGAGAGCACAAGATCCAGGAAACTATGTGAGCCATTGTTGATTAACCATGACTCTAACTTTTTCCTAATAAAGTAATCCCCTTATTGTTTGTCAGACTATGTGAATAGGCGGCCAACATATCCCAAAAACACTAATCCAAAATGTTGAGTAACTTTAATAAGATATGTGCCTAAGCCTTTATGTTTAGTTATGTAGCCCTCAACCTCTATAGGGGATAATATGCAATTGAAATCCCCTATATGATATAAGGTTTGGCTATGCCTTCATTGATAGCCCTAATATCTTCCCATAGGCTGGTCTTTTGGAATACAAAGTTAGCTGTATAAATGATAATCATATCAAAGTATACATTGGTACCTTTCATTTGACAATTTAAGTGAATAAATTGATTATAGTCCTGAGCTATTTGGATCAACACTTTATCTGAATTGAATGAAAAATTTATCCTACCATTGTAATGATATGAGTGATTTGAGTGGATCTTCCATTCTATGCCTAAAAAGCTATAGACATATATATACCTAAAACTCCAATTTCAAAAGAATTCGCAAGGAAGTCCACTTTTTCCTCCTCGAAGTTGCTCAAAGAAACTATAATCACCAATTCCTCAACTAAAGACATTATTCCTTTAAAAGGGATTTATTATTGAAGAAGTCAACAACGGTATGAAACATTCTTTTATTACATTTAGCTTCACCACATAGTAGCAATTGTAGTTCTTAACTAAAATTCAACATAGTTCTTTCCTGATTGCACTATCCTACATTAGGTCTACAGCTCAGTCATTTGCTATTGGTGAACTTCTTAATAAACCTAAAAAAGCCTTTGTTTCCTTTAAAAAATCTTGCCATTATCATGTTATGTACTAAGAAAAGTTAAGCCCCTCCTATCAACGTATGAGGGACTGTGATGTAGAGAAGAATGAATCTTCTAACAAAAATTCAAGAGCTAAAAAATAAATTCAAATCCTTAGAAAGTGAAGTTATTAAGCATGAACATGTTATCAAGCTGATTATAGAAAAATAAGAAGTCCTCAAATAAGAATTATAGAAGATCAATCGAGAGTTCCATAAAGTAATGCAGATGATTGTAGAGTTATGGAAGTCATTGGTGCTACAAAAAGCCTAAGTCAACTTTTGGAAGCAATAAGTTTGATAACCCAATGAGGACCAAATGTCATGCATTAATCAATAGGAAAAATTTTGGTTTTTTGACTTAGACTAGTTGTGACTTGTTGGACCCCACACCCCACCCGTAGGTGTTTGCAGGTGATACTGCGGCGTGTGTTTGCGGGTGATACCGCGGCAT
>JANIIA010000006.1:24531836-24542533 GCA_027478495.1 Erythroxylum alaternifolium | reverse complement strand
TGTATTCAATTATTACAGTTGATTTTGAGAAATTGAAAAACAATTGTATTGTGTAATTTGAAATGGGCCCAAGTGGCGAATAAATGTTTCCGTTGCTTTCTTTGTGTTGTGTTAAATGATTATGAAATAAAATGGGCCAATTTGAGATATTAACTTTCTGCGCTTAACGTTTTATCGATTGCAATATGATTTGTTTCGTTTTCAGTTTAAGTAACAAAATGTTTTTTTAAAAAAAGTGGGCCCACATTTATGACCATTGATAAGAGTTTTAAATTAAAAAAAAAGTATACCGATTTTTTAAATGGTAAGTGATGTGACACGCCATTCTCGCGGGGCACGGATTTGGGTATCACCATCGATATCAGGTTCAGATCCAGCAGGAGTGGGGTGTTACACATCAATAGAAAATTCTAAAGAGGAAGTTGCCTTATAGCTAGAATCCTAGACAAGTAAGCAACTCATGATCAATCAACCTCATAAGAGCTACAGTTATTTATTAGCTTCCTCCTAAGAAATATTTGATCAAATACAAAGAGATTAAGTAGTTTTGTTCAGTTGAGTCTTAGGGCTGCAGCTCTTAATCTTAATGGGCTACTACATTTGATTATATATGCGGATCTTAGCTGGAAATAACTTAGAAATTAAATACCCATTAGAAACTAAACACCCAAATTTCTTTTTGAAGCAACATCTTGTTGGTTACATGATACAATTATACTTGTAATAATCTTTAATATGTAGTGACTGTAGACTATTTTTGCCTATCTCTTCGTATCTTAGTATTATTATTTATTGTATTCCTTACTTGCTCGACTAATAAATTGGAATTGTTGGCATCAAGCTTTTTTTAAGTAATTAATTTCATTAAATAGAGACTATATACAACCTTTATAGGTACAAAAGCTCTTGATTACAAGTTATGATTCCTAGCAACCAGTTGGTAAAAGTAGCTTAATCCAATAGCCATCTTTCTCATATTGGTGGAGAGATTAGCAGTAATCCCTTTTGCTATCAAGCAGAGTCTGCATTGAAGTATAATTTTTAGATAGAATAACTATGTGCTTCTAATCTCTTTTCTGAAAATTCTGCAATTCCTTTCTTGCTAGAGGTGATACACCATTGAAGCCCAACTAATCTTTAGTACTTTATAATCTGTTTTGTTTTCCATTTTCAGATTCCCTAAATAAGTGGATATCTCATCCCAAGGGGCTGCTGATCTGCTTATATTCAAAACTCCCTACAATCCTCTCCAAATTCTCCTGGGGTACCCACATCCTACCATAATATGATCCATTGTTTCCTGATCAGAGTTACAAAGTTCACAATTCAGAGAATTGATAGAGAATTTGATCTTGTCCTTTGTAATTATTCCTCCATCTATTCCCAACCATAAGGCAAAAGAGTGAGCATGACTGATATCCTAATTCCAAACCATATTCGTTCACCTCACCTTAGTATTTGGTCCTTTTGTAGAAGAGTTTTGCAGTTTTTTGTGCTGAGTTTCTTTGGTCCATCTGCTATCTACTGAATATCATCTTGTTCACTTTCCTGGGATCTTGACAAATTTTCCCTTATGATCTTTACACTAGTATTATTATGGTAAGGCCATATCCACTGATTTTCTCTGATTAGCGTTGCTAACTTTGTTGTGAGGATTCACCACTAGCTTCAGATGTTGTATCTCTTCTATATTATACAAAGGTCCTTTGCAATGTCAATTATCATACTAAAAAGCTTGCTTCCCCCATCAAAATAGTGGCATCAAGCTTGTATCCTCTTACTTATCAATCAATTTATTTAATTTTTTTAAAAAAGGATATCAAATTGATTATTTGTAATTTAAATGAAGTATAGAGATGATTATTGCAATTAAACCAACATCTAAATTGGGAAAGATGTCCACCGGTTCATTAAAAATGCTGCTTTGCAAATAATTATAAGCATTGCACTCTACCTTTGCAACTTTGGTCATGGTAAAATTCCGAACTATAATTTTAGTTTAACTTCATAGATTCTTTTCCATTTTTCTAACTGTCCTGTTTTTCTCAAATGGGATAAGGCAAGGATGTCCCTCTTTTTCTGAAATATTTCTTGAGGGCAGAAAAAGTTCAGTTAGCCTCGTAATGACTTGAAACTTTATTTTATATGAACAGATTTTTTAATGGTTCTTTTCATTAAATGAGGTTTCTCTTGCAGAATCAATGATAGGTCGGCATCGATCCATCAATAAAAGGCAAGAAAAACAAATTTCAGTCCACTAACTATGGCTGGTAAATCCCTCACCTTGGTCCACCTTCCACTCAATCCAACCTATGGGGCATGCCATCCCTTAACTAGTAATCCAACTTGCTTCCACATCTTCAAATCACTGGACCATTTTCAGCCCAAGTCCCACCTTAAGGAAAGTTCGTTTTCTTTCTTTCCTGCTTTTTGTTTTTATTTTTTCTTTTAATTTCTAAATTCTATTTTGATTGTCTTTTGTGTAGGCCCAACCTCAGATTTTTGGTCTTGATAATACAAACATCTGGTGGATGAAGGTTACCGATGCTTGTTGTAATGCCAAACCTATCAACAAACTGACACGAGAAAGTTTATCTGTGTGTATGCCCAAATATTCCTAAAACTGCTAGCACGAAATGAGAGGGGTCTTTTGCCATTGCTCGCAGTAAGACTGAAGCATTGCTTTTATGTTACCTACAGCAACAATTACGAAGTTTAATGGAATTGGTATTCCTTTCAAAACAAAAACTTAATTCCAATGATTGAAATTCCCTATACTTAACACCAGCGTTAAAGAGCAGTAGTTTGAATTTTCTCTTGGCTCACGTTTTGAGGAAAAAGGGAGAAAGAAATTAAAAGAAATTGGGAAATCTCTCTTCCCGTTTATTCAAGTATATTCCTTCTCTATACAAGGGCCAGTGAAATTGTTGTTAGTCACATCACTTTGTACATGGCTTCCTATTTCTCACTATTTACGTGCATGAATAAAGTAGATTACACAAAATCCAAAAATAATTCTGATGTATGCGACACTTAATTCCCTAATTTCTATCAAGGGCGGATTCAAAGAGGCACAAGTTATTTAGATATAACTGATTTGAACCCGCCAAGGGCCGCTTATATTTGTTTCCTGAGTAATTCCGCGTAAACCATCGAAGGAGAGCTAAAAGGCAATAATTTTAGCAGCGGGTGCATATCATCATCCATGTGATGGTTGTTAATACAACTCATACAACTTACTTTTCCATATCTTATCTCTAGCGCACACGCAATGTACATCTATATAAATCTAATAAAGTAGATGAGGCAAGTGAAGTACTCTAGCAAGAGACAACAGGGTACAAAAAAGCGAAGAACTGGAAAAAAAAGCAACATTTTGTTCACCACTTTTGTAGATGCCAGGGTAGAAGGATATGGGTTTTATGTAAATCAGACATGATCAATTTTCAAGTTACTGCCATAGAGCAAATGAGTGCCCTTGATGATAAGAACAAATACTGTTCCTAATACAAAAATATTGATTTTGAGAGCGCACCATAATTATACAACAAAAAAGGTTGTGGTGTCTACCTCCGTAGGGTAGTGTCCCATTCAAATATGGACACTAGTGGCTAGCGTATATTTTCTAACTTAAAAGATGAACTATCATTTTATTTGAGACACCAAAAAGGAGGAGAATTCTTTAAGAGAGTTACCTCAGGACAAGAAATAAGTTGTATATGATCAGATATCAGTTTTAAAGGGAAGTTTATAACCTTCGCAAATATTGCACAAATATTTCCTACTCTCATGATATGCTAAGTACATGAATGAATGTCTTCTTCAGGATAATGGATCTGTTCACCATGAAGCAATTATTGTTAAGTGTCTAACCCTATTTTGAAACTTTCATTGATTGTAGATGCCTTTATGGTTTATGGAGATGACAAATAAATGAGGAAAAAATGGATGAAACTCTTTTAAGGACAGACATGACCATGCAGTAGGGTGGTATATGCCCATGTCCTTAACTTACACGAATGTGTATATCAACCGTATAAGCAACATGCCCATTTAAAGTGACACACGCTTATGTTCTCCACTTACACGAACATGTAAATCAACCGTGAATGTCTCTTAAACAATTTGGAGAAGGACGTGAAGAGCGAAGACATACACAGTCATGTGTGACGATCGTGTACATATTTGAGTGAGGCGGTGATGAGGAGAAATGGTCACTTAAACGCTATGTATGTGACCATGTACATTGTAGAAAAACCTAGTTCATGATATAAAAGTAAAAAAATATGTAGGTTTTTTATGAGAGTACGGCCATTATGTACAAAAGTGATAAAAGGAAAGAGAGGGTAAGTAGTATAGTATTCTCATCCTTTTCTATTATTTTGAGGATTGGTTTTAGAGTTTGTTGATTGTTACATAAACTTTGGTTCCAATCTTAAAACTTTATGAGACAACTTGTTGTTGTGGGGGTGAGAGATCAAACTTTGTAAATCTTTATTTAAGTTTAGTGGATTAGCTTATTGGCTTAGCCCATGGTTTTTCCCGCAACATTGGAAGATTTTTCACGTAAATCTTGGTGTTTATTTCATTATTAAGTTTCTTATCCTCTTCCTAATTTACCAGTTGAAGTTGAAGAGTATTTTGGTTATTGATATTTGGTGGATCTTTTAGAAATTTGTGTTTTTGTCTTCCAGTAAGTGGTATCAGAGTCATCGTGGAAAGTATAAACAACTCTATGGTCAAGTTGACGTCAACAAACTACTTTATTTGAAGGCTGATGATGGAGGGCCTTTTGTATTGTAAGGATCTCATTGATCCTATTGAAGTGGACATAGGTGTGAAGGATGATGTTCCTTCAAATTTTGAAAAGATGTCAAATAAAGATGGGAAAAGATGAAGCAAAAACTCTAAGCATGATTAGACAATGGATTGATATCAACATTTCACCTATATGTCTGAATAAACAGATTCTTTTGAGCTGTGAAAAAGCTATAAGGTCTCTATGAAAGAAAGATTACCCATAATAAGGCTTCTTTGATTAAAAGGCCTGTGAACTTGAAGCTAAAAGCTAGGAATCTATGTTGAAGTATCTGAGTGATTTCTAGGATATAATCAACAAGCTTATTGCAATGAAGTTCATTCTTGATAATGAGCTTCAAGCCTTTTTCCTATTGAGTTTGCTATAAGATATTTGGGAAATATTGAGCAAGTTTTACCTAACATAAAATCCTCAATATCTGCAAGTATACAGATTGCAAACTTATAGTAATTGAGGTACCGATCCTACAAATAATTAGCTAAAACTAAATGAACTTAACTTTTTCTAAGGTTGTGAAAAATGATTTCAATGAAAATAAAAATAACTAGAAAATTAAGCAATCAAATATGAGTTGAGTGAAAATAAATTCAGAAATTAACCTAATCAAATCAAAATAAAGCACTTAACTATTTAACAAATGAACTACTACAATAAAACAAGAATGATCAAGAATGAAAGTCTAGGATTTGTTCTATAGTTATTTTGCTCCTTTAACCACTTTTGATTCAATTTAATGTTGATCATAGATTTTTGAAGGGTTTAATTATTCTATCTTAAGACCTAATCCTTAAACCCAATTAATTATCACTAACTGATAACAAAATTTGAGATTTGTAATCTCTCGATTAATAAAAACAACCTAACATTTTCAACTAGTTCTTAAGCAATTTAACATATAATTAAATTCTCAAACAAGATCTCTCTTTGTATGACCATCAATATTATAATTGCGTGACTTATTAGGTCATTAAATCTCGTTACCCAACCTAATTAGATTACTTTTGACTCGGTCTCTTGATTTATTATCAAAGTATAAGCAAATACAAATATCACAACACCCAAAACATTATATTGAAATCAAAAGTGTTCAAGTAAGTCAAGAACAAATCCTAACATATAATTAGAACATCATCAATGTGTATAACATTCTTAATACTGGTTCATACATCAAAATTAAAGAAAATAAACAAAGAAAGAAAAAAAACTTGAGTTGGACTAGTCTGGAGTTTGCTAGACAACTACTGATCTTCTTGCTTCCTTATTGATCTTCCTTGTGTTTTCCCCAATTTGGTAAGATGGTGGCTGCTTATTTTGGTCTCTTTATGTTCTTTTATAGTAAATGAGTGACTTAAGGTTAAGTTTAGCGCTTATCCAGTTCACATTGTCTCAAAAAAATGCCCTATAAACATCAAAATAGATGAAAAATCATGTGTCTGTCAAGTGTCTTTCACGACTGTGACAGGGGTTTCACAATCGCAACCTAGCATAAAAAAACTTTTGTCACTATTGTGACACTCCATTCATGATCATGAAACTGGGGAGGAACCTTCTATCACGACCATGACACTTATGTTAAGATCATGAACCTTCCTTTTAGCTCAAATATGTTCCAATTTCCTTCAATCTTCATTTATCTGGCCTCATTCACTAGCAAACACATCAAAACATCTTAAGAACACAAGATTAAGGTCCAAAATCATGCCCTAAACCACATAACACTTAAAACATAAACAAACAATCACATTAACATAACTCTAAGCCTAAACATGCGATAGCCATCTAATCAACACCTATAAACACCCTAAAAAACCTACCAAAACATAATATAAATTACAAACATCAACATCTCTACACTTAAAATTTTGCTTGTCCTTAAACAAAAACAAAAACAAAAACAAAACACAAATTCAAACTCAAACTCAAACTCAAACAAACCAAACAATAACACATACATTTATGCAACATGCACAAATGATACAATGACATCTAACTTCGCGAAACCAATTTAAACTTAAACAATAATCATTCAAGTTGTTGCAATAGATTAACCTATGCAATTTATGGCTAAGCACTTTGGATTACATATACATACTAATCAAGACATTAACATCATATTCATTCACCTAAAGAACTTGTACACACACATTGATAATTAGTAGTCAACCAAAATTGCAACTATCATTAAGTAATTTTTATGAAAATTCTTGCTATTTTCAAAGATCATTAAGGCTTATTTATCATAACACCATTTTTTTAATTAACTTTGACCTAGTCTTTTGATACGAAGGAAAACATTTTGTCATAAATGTCCCCTAATTACTCAACTAGGTCATGTTTTATTAATTATCTTGTTTAGAATGTCATTCTAGCATTTTGACGAGAGGATAAAAATTTTGTCATGAATATCCCCGGTTACTCAGCTATATCACATTCTCAACTGGCTACTAGCTCTATTTATAACCCGAAGGCTAGTGGAATAGTTATTTACTTAAGACATTTTTTCATTTCTTTTTAGCTAATCATCCTTATGAAAGATTACAAATGATGCTCCTTATTCAAGTGACTTATAATTATAAATGTATGTAAAAAATTTATTAAGGTGAATGAACTAACGTCATATCCTAAGTAACATACATATTTAACCAAAAATACTTAGAACACAAATTTCATAAGCTAATATGCCTTTACAACTTCTTAAAACTAAATTACTTCCATCAAGTCATTGCCATTGACACATTCACATAGTTCACATTATGTCAACCTAATTAAAAAAACTAACAATATGACATACAAAATCCATATTTATAATGACAATCACAATGCAAACCTCCCCACATTTGGATATCACATTGTCCTCAATAAAAGGAACAAACAACATATAAATGTTGGCCCCTGAAATTTTTCGTTAAATTAAGCATAATAGTTTATGGAATAAGCATGAGATTTGAATTTTTGCCTTAGAATAATGTTTGGGATCACGATAGAATCATTTTTGGAGATTAATTATTTATTACAATGTGAATAAAATTTTATTTCACTAGTTAGTGAAATAAATGCATAAGAATGAATTGAGGGCATTTTTGGCGTGTAACTTAAGTATTAAAAGAGCCTAAGCTTACAAGGAAGGGTAAAGTGGACTTTTGGGACTCATTAAGGGTACATTAGGAAAAGGATTTGTTGTCTTGTTATTTTAGAAGAGTGAAAAACAAGAATGGGAGAGAAAAGAAGAGAAAGAAAAGAAGAAGAGAGGTTTTGAAGAAAAGTGAAAAGAATGGAGCTTTTAACTAGGTTACAATTTTTCTAAGGCTCAAAGAGAGAATATGAGGTTACTCAAGAAGGGAAAAAGAAAGAGGAAGGAAAGAGCATTCTTTAGAGCCAAGAATCTCATTATTTGGTGATGATTCAAGGTAAGTCGTTTTTATCTCTTGGAGTTTTGAAAGGTTTTGGTTCAAAGAGCTTAAGAAATATATGAGTTAAGTATTCTAGAATCCATTTTAGTGAATGTGCATTTTGGGTTAGTCAAATCTGAATTTCTGCTGAGTGGGAGTTGTGTCTTTTATGAAGGAAATCAAGGACGGGTTCAAGACAGGCAAGAAAAGTAAGAGGAAAGACATCCTAAGTTCAGTACCTAAGCAAGCAAGGATTTTTAAGGTTGGTTACAGTTTTATGATGAAGCAATAAGCCATAAGTGTTTTCCATTCAATGAATTTGATTACTTCAAAATGTGCATTTGTTTGTTCTTGTTTGTAGTAGCACAAAGTGTTATATGTTGATGCATGTTTTGAATACAAAAATGTTTTCTTCAAAAGGTTGCAAACTTTATGAAACCATGTTTTCGGATATGAAAAGCAAGTTTTCAAAGAATTGCCAATTTGGGCAGTAAGCATTCAAGAACATGAAATATATGTTTTATGTGGGTTTGTGGTGGTCCCCTAAGTTAAGCCAAGTGCACTTGTCTAATGGCTTCTGCCGCCTGCCCGCTAGTGGCATGGAGCTCCTTCATGGACTCCCATAAGTTCACAGCTACATAAGACCATAAAATGGAATTGTGATAGTACGTTCTGTTCACGGCTACATAGGACCCTTAAGGGAAATGTGTAGTACATTCTGTTTTGGATCCACCCAAGCCATTCTGATGTGCTCATGATTTGTTTGACAAGATGAATGCATGCATGATTTGTGACTGAACATGTTTTAATTGTGCAAAAAGGTTTTATGCTTGTTCCCAAGTTATAAACCTGTTACCCACGAGCTTTAAGCTCACCTCCTCCTAATTCTGTCCAATTCAAGTGAAGAACAAGAAAGTGAGTAAGCCAGGATTCAAGGCAGCACCCAGTCTGCATGTTTTCCTTTGTAATCTTAAGATTGATTTTTGAGAACTTAAGGCTTTAGCCATCTTTCAAGTTTTATTGGAATAATGTACTGATGTATTATGACTTGTAAGGTTATTAAAGCCTTGTAAAATAAATATTCTTTTGGAGATGAATGAAATATATGTATGATTATACGCATGATCATGATCACTGCTAAGTTTCACGTTGCATGTGTTGACAAAATAAATTTTGAGGTTTGAGATGCGATTGATGTTGTGTTTGTGTATTTTTGACCTGAGAATTTAATGAATGAGAGTAGTTGAGAAGGTTGGTGGATTTCATTAAATAAGGAAGATGCAAAGGAAAAATAAAAAGTATAAGTATCCTCTGTGCTGACGTCAGAACACAGAGGCAAGGATGAATAAAGAGTAGAAGTATCATCTGTGTTGATGTCAGATTACAGAGGCAAGGAGGAATAAAGAGTAGCAGTATCCTTTGTGCTGACATCAGAATACAGAGGAAAGGATAAATATAGAGGAAGAATATCATCTGTGATGACGTCAGAACACAAAGGACACGTCATCACACAGCAAATAGACCACAGAAGATAAAAGTCAACTACAGAGGATAGAACACAGAGGATAGATCATAGGTCAAGGATTATAAGAAGGAGTTCAGAAGTTGTATAAGTTGAAGTATATCGCCTATGTTACTGTACACAGATTCGTATGTGTTACTGTTCACAAACTTTATCTGTGTTACTGTTCACGGTTTATCTTCTGCCCTATTTTTAGACCCTTCAGAAGATACAATTGGTCTTGGAGGTCTTCATGAAAGTTGTAGCTCTTGAAGTCCTCTATCAACCTATCTAAAGAAACCCTAAATTGGATGCTTATAGAGAAAGTTATGCCAATCGCCCCGAAGTAGGTACATGTGTAAAATGGTAGACTCATCAACGCTATTCCTTGAGGTATTCGTGTTGAAATGGAGCATTGGACAAGTCGACTATTTAGCTGCAAGTCGACTATTAATAATTAGGCCTGTCTGTTAGAGAAATGGATTAGTTGACTATTCGAAGAGCTGAGCTAAGAAGAAGAACCGATAGTGATTAAGGTGTTCTCTATTGGAAAAAGCTCATGTTTCATGATTTTCAGCATGAAAGTTAGACTCCGAAATCAGGGTCTAACAGTTGTGGTATCAGAGCACCAGAATTAGGATCTCATATGGGCATTTTCTAGGTATATGCCAAGTTACATGCATTTCAGAGAGACCAGGTTGAGGTCCTTCACCTGGACCAAGTTTAGGACTAAGTTTTGGAGTATCCGAAGTATAATTGGGGGGTTGGAGACATGAAGTGTACATGTATGGATCTTATGAATAGGGTCTTCAAGGAGTATCTGGATCAGTTTGTCATAGTATTTATCGATGACATTCTGGTCTATTCCAAGAGTGAAGAGGAACATGAGGAGCATCTCAGGAAAGTGTTACAGACACTGAGAGAGAAGGAGCTTTATGCTAAGTTTAGCAAGTGTGAGTTTTGGCTTTATGAGGTGATATTCCTTGGA
>JANIIA010000006.1:24506297-24516391 GCA_027478495.1 Erythroxylum alaternifolium | reverse complement strand
AATTTCAGGTGTACATAAAATCGACTGTTATGTCAGAAGTTACACGTTAAGCTTACGTTTGGTTGGTTTTATTAATAGATGAAATGAATGTATTATTATTATATTATTTGAGAGAAAGGTTTATAATAAAATAGAATAAAATAAGATAAAAAATGAATATTTTATATTACATTCCATTCTATTTTAAATAATAAAAATGAAAATTTTTTGATTTGAAAAATTTAGAATAAAATGTAAAATGATAAACAACTTTACACTGTATTACATTTTATTATTTTATATTATGAACTCTTCTATTTTTTATAAATAATAATTTTTTAATATTATATTTATTTATAAATTATTATATTTTATTTTGTTATATTCCATTTTATAAAAAACGTTAAAAAGGACTGCATATAAAAGAACATTAAAAGGGCGTTAACGAGCCTTATAATTAAATGAGATACAGCACAGTAGCAGAGAAAGACTGTCAACCTCATCATGCCCAGCAATGTAGTCACCATTATCCTCTTATTTCTCAACATCTCCCTTTTCCCAGCTATCTCCGCATTGAACCAAGAAGGACTTTCACTGCTTTCATGGCTATCAACTTTTAATTCTTCTTCTTCTTCGGCTTTTTACTTCTCTTCATGGGATCCCACGCACCAGAATCCATGCAAATGGGATTATGTTCAATGCTCTGCTGATGGTTTTGTCTCAGGACTAACAATTACTTCTACTAGTTTTCCCATCAGCTTTCCTACTCAGCTGTTTTCCTTCAACCATCTCACAACTCTGGTCCTTTCTAATGGAAACCTCACCGGAGAAATTCCTAGCTCAATAGGAAACCTGTCTTCACTCATCATCTTGGACCTCAGTTTCAATGATTTAACAGGTGCAATCCCTGCAGAAATTGGAATACTATCTCAACTAGAGTCACTTGTACTCAACACAAATTCACTACATGGTGAGATCCCAGTAGAAATAGGTAATTGCTCAAGGCTAAGACAGCTAGAACTGTTTGATAACAAGCTCTCAGGTGCGATACCTTCAGAAATAAGTCAATTGTCAGCTCTTGAGACCTTTCGTGCAGGAGGCAACCCGGGCATTCATGGAGAAATTCCAATGCAGATATCAAACTGCAAAAGGCTGTTGTTTCTAGGTCTTGCAGATACTGGGATTTCTGGACAAATACCAACAAGTTTAGGAGAACTGAAACGTCTCAGAACTCTTTCAGTGTATACTGCCAATCTCACTGGAATCATCCCAGAAGAAATTGGAAACTGTTCGGGTCTAGAGAATCTATTTCTTTACGAAAACCATCTTTCAGGAGAGATTCCTTTTGAATTGAGTCATCTAAAAGGTCTAAGGAGGTTGTTGCTATGGCAGAATAATCTAACAGGGAGCATACCAGAAGCTCTTGGTAATTGTTCTAGTTTGAAAGTCATTGATCTCTCAATGAATTCTCTTCGTGGTCAGATTCCAGGTTCTCTTGCCTATCTAGTTTCATTGGAGGAGCTTCTTTTGTCTGAGAATGCAATTTCAGGAGATATTCCATCTTTTGTTGGCAATTTTTCTAGTTTAAAGCAGCTTGATCTTGATAACAACAGATTTTCTGGAGAGATTCCACCTGCCATTGGGCAGCTGAGTGAGCTTTTGGTGTTCTTTGCCTGGCAGAATCAGCTAAGTGGAAGCATTCCTACTGAGATAGCCAACTGCAATAAACTTCAAGCATTGGATCTCTCACATAATTTCCTTACTGGGTCCATTCCACATACTTTGTTCCATCTCAAGAACTTATCTCAGTTGTTACTATTATCAAATTGGTTTTCTGGTGTACTTCCATCTGATATTGGCCAATGCTTTGCCTTGACCCGCTTACGGCTAAGTTCTAACAACTTTTCAGGTCAAATTCCACCGGAGATAGGACTACTACATGATTTGACCTTTCTTGAATTGTCAGATAATGAGTTTATTGGACAAATTCCTCCTGAAATTGGCAACTGCACTCATCTAGAAATGGTTGATTTGCACGACAACAAGCTTCGAGGTGTCATTCCTCTGTCTCTTGAATTTCTCGTCGACTTAAATGTATTGGACCTCTCAAGTAATTACATAGCAGGCACCATCCCGAAGAACATAGGCAAGCTTATATCCTTGAACAAGCTAATTATCAGTAGAAACGTCATTAGTGGTTCAATTCCCAAGTCAATTGGCCAGTGTAGGGATCTGCAGTTGCTAGATATTAGCAGCAACAGGATATCACTTTCAATCCCACATGAGATTAGTCGATTACAAGGTTTAGACATTCTCCTGAACTTGAGTAGGAATTACCTAAGAGGTCCTATTCCAGACAGTTTTTCCAATCTCTCAAAACTTGCCAATTTAGATCTCTCTCACAACATGCTTACAGGAAGTCTAAGAGTATTGGGGAGTCTTGACAATCTTGTTTCTCTGGATATCTCATACAACAGATTTTCAGGTTTTCTTCCTAATACCAAGTTCTTCCATGATCTGCCTGCAACTGCTTATGCTGGTAATCATGAACTCTGCATCAATAGAGCAACGTGTCATGTAAGTGGAAATCACCACAGCAGGATATCCATTAGAAACCTTATCACTTGGACTCTTCTCAGTTTAATTTCAGCATCGTCGATTGTCATTGTTGGCGTGCTGCTGTTCATCAAACTTCGCGGGGAGGACAAAGAAGATAACATATTGGAGTCGGAATTTACACCATTTCAGAAACTAAACTTTTCGGTAACTGATATTGTGTCACAATTCTCTGATTCAAACATTGTTGGAAAGGGTTGTTCAGGCATGGTTTACCGTGTTGAGACTCCAATGAAACAGATTATAGCGGTGAAAAAATTGTGGCCGGTGAAAAATACCGAAGCTCAGGGAAGAGATTTGTTTTCTGCAGAAGTTAAAGCTCTTGGATCAATACGACACAAAAACATTGTAAGGCTACTGGGATGCTGTAGCAATGGGAAAACAAGATTACTCATATTCGATTATATCCCTAATGGGAGTTTGGCAGGAGTGCTCCATGAGAAAAGGTTGCTCTTGGATTGGGACGCAAGGTACAAGATTATATTGGGAGCAGCTCATGGTTTGGCATACCTTCACCATGATTGTATCCCTCCAATCGTACATCGAGATATCAAGGCCAATAACATCTTGATAGGACAACAATTTGACGCCTTTATAGCAGATTTTGGACTCGCTAAACTTTTCGATTCTTCTGAATGTTCAATCACTTCAGATGCAGTTGCAGGTTCCTATGGATATATTGCTCCCGGTAAGTAGGAAATGCATTTTTAACTTTCTGCAATGTGTCTTTATGTGCAAGAAAGCAGATGCATATAATCTGCCTAGGCGTATTTTAATTATTTCTACCAAGTTAGGCCTCAATTTTGGTATGAATATTTTAGTGTCGGATACAGTTTCTTCACTGACGGACTTCAGTCCGCCCCTAATAATGTGGCTTAAAGGACTGACAAAAATTCCAAAAATTGCAGAATATGGGTACAGTTTCAGAATCACGGAGAAAAGTGACGTATATAGCTTTGGTGTGGTCCTGCTGGAAGTCTTGACAGGGAAAGAACCCACCGATAGTCAGATTCCGGAAGGTGCCCACATTGTCATCTGGATTAGCAAAGAAATTAGAGAGAGGAAAAGAGAACTAACAGCAATTTTAGACCAACAACTTCTCCTACGTTCAGGTACACAGCTCCAAGAAATGCTTCAGGTACTTGGGGTGGCCCTTCTCTGTGTCAACCCTTCACCAGAGGAAAGACCTACAATGAAGGACGTAACTGCGATGTTAAAAGAAATAAGACATGGCATCGAGGAAGTAGACAAACCTAATTGTCACAGCAAAGCAGCAGCTGCAAATCCAAAATCAGTCGTTCAGTCTTCTAGTTTCTCCAGATCGTCTGAACCTTTAATTGGATCACCTTGTTGAGTTCGTAGTTTTAGGCAATATCTTGCATTCTTATTCATTAGATAACTGGTCAAACAACAGAATTATCTGTTATAGGTCGATATGCTTTAGGCTTCTCTTATTCTGATTCAACTCTTCTAATTAAGTTTGTGAGAGTGTAAGTAAATCAACAAATTGTGCAGAAATCAAAACTTTTACGTGCCAGTTTCAGTCACAATGGAATAATTTAGCTTAGAAGTGGCAAAAAGCAACTTGGTACATTCATTTTTTAATCCAAGTTTCTTTCTACGAAGCATTCCATGTTCATATTCCACTGCTCGTGCTCTTTTGTCCGATGAACAGTGTAAATTAAAAGAAAGAAATGGGGAGTTGTTACTTCAATCCTTTTGTAGACAGATATTCCATCCAGAAGTATGTAGGAAACTGAAAGAATCCCACAAATGCCCACGGTAGCTTTCTATTAAGAAAGCTACTTCCACCAGTAGCATTGATCCTAGAATGCAAACAACAATTGAAAAGAGCTACAGTATAAACTACAAACATAGGGCCCTTTCTATCAGAAGGCGTTATCAAATTAGGGACCAAGAGAAAAAAACATGCAGCATCAAGCCTATTGGATTTGTCTGTTTGGGGTCGGTCCTAAGAGAAGGACATTGAAGGTGGAGGACCACCATTGGAAACACGTCTAACGCAAAACATCAATCGTCGTAAAGATAAAGAGACCTCACCCTACCATGTTCTTGAAATGATGCATTGGCTCTGGTCATGTGGTATCATACCGTCTCAGGCCCACTTAACTCTTATGATGTTCCATTTCCACTCCAAGAAACCATGATCAGAAATTCAAAAGTTATAAATCATTTTTACCTAATAATTCAGAGTCTGTTGAATAGCATATGCTGCAGTTAGTGGGAGCTTATTATCAGTAATGCTCTCGACCCACGATATGAACCTTATCAAAAATTACTATTTGTGTCCACCGCATTATCATCACTTAATAACATTTTATTGTATTTCATCGTATTTAATTTGCATCACATTTCTATATTTTAACATAATTTCATTTGTACCTTATTAAATTATATCATTTAGCTCTCACTTAGTTTTAAACGAATCTTAAAAAATTACCCATAATGGACTTTGACTGTTTTTAATAATTACTAATTTATTTTAAATAGGATTTTATATACGCTTTATTTTTATTTTAATTAAATAAGATATATTAGAGTATTATCTTTAATTCCTAAAAAGGAACATAAATATGGATAGAAGAAATGGCTTCCTGTTAAACCCTACACTTGGTTCAACTAAAAGGTCCATGCTTTTCCTAGTTGTCGTTTATAATATTTCATAGTCATCTTGTCTATAAGTTCAAGAGTTGCTTCTGGTGTTCCGTTATTAAGAGTCTCGATGACTATTTTATCTATTATCTACCTTATTAAATTGATTAGATCATTATAAAAGGTTTAAACTTGCATCCATATAGGTAGGTTATGATATCAAACACTTTCTAGTAGATCTTTGGATTCTCTCTTATGGCTCCCAAGAATTTCATTTTCAAACTATTGGTAGATAATGATGTCGTTTCTCAACTTTGTTGTCTTTGATGACATAAAATATTAAACTAAATTTTTTAGAAAGAATTTCACATTTTGTGAATAAGGATGTAAATAATGCCTTTAACCAATGCTTAGCTGGCCTCTTAATAAAAACAGAAACAACGTCAACCTTATTGCATCTTTGGTGACCACATTGATCTTAAAGCTATTAAAAATCTCCAAAAAGTTATTGATCTATGCATTGAGATTTTTATCCAATAATCCATCAAATTGAATATATTGTTGTAACATTTTGATCACATTTGGCTTGATCTCAAAATAGTTGGTGTTGATTTTTAATCATGAAATGCTTGGTTACATCCCTATAAGAGATGGATTCCTACATTCCATCATAACTATATGGTCTTCTTCCATTGTATTAGGATGTAGATATTATATGTCTTGGGATCTTGTTTAGTCCATTCTCTTTTTATCTAATAAAGTGTTCTTTTGACCTTTAGGTCTTATTTAAGGAAAATAAAGTGCCAACCCATTATCATTGCTAGGAAATTGGGCATAGCAAAATAAATACATAATTTTTTTGTTTAATTTCCTAAAGCTAAGATCATTTAAATTATATAACACGATTAACATATAAAGCACTACAAGAAAATCATACATTAGTGACAGAAAATTACCGGCGGATATAATTTCATAGCTAATTACTGACGGAAAATAAATATCCGTCGGTAAATCTGTCGTGAAAATTTTCATTTTACGATGGACAAAATTGTCGTCGGTAAAGGTGGAGGGAAAACATTGGCGCATATTTACTGATGGAATATAGAGATAGAAACTTAATAAACGTCGGTAAATTAGACGGGAACTCTTCCCGCAATTAAATAGCATCGACATTTTGCCGACGAATATTGTTTTCGTTGGTGAATTTTATGCTGCATCGGTTTGTTACCGACGGTAATGCGTTCCGTCAGTAAATTCAAATTAATCGTTTTAAAAAATAGAAAATGACATCGTTTGGTGTAATACCAAACGACGTCGTTCCGATTCGGGGGTTAAAGGACCCTCGAACCTTCCGTCTTCCTTTCTTCCTCTAATTCTTCCCTCCTCGCGTGCCGTGCGTTTACTGTCGTTGCTGCACCTCCACTCGTCGCCGTCTTCATCTCCTCTGGTCACCATCGCCGTCTACATCTGCTCTCGTGCGTCTTCTCTCCGTCTACATCTCCTCCGCTCTCCCTCACCGGCCTTCTCCTCTCCTTGTCGCTGCCATCTTTCTTCCTCATGCGTCTGCGGCTTCTTCTCCGCTCTTTGTCACCGTCCAATGCACGTTCGTCCATCGTAAGTTCTATTTTTTGTTGTAATTTGTTGTAATATTTTGTTGTAATTGTTTTAATAATAATTTGTTTTAATGTTTTAAAGAAAAGGGATTTGAGATTGAAGTGTGAATTTGAGATTGAGGGGAAAGGATTTGAGATTGAAGTGTGTATTTGAGATTGAAGAGGAGTTGAGGTTGAAATGTGTATTTGAGATTGAAGAGAAGGGATTTGAGATAGAATTGTTTATTTGAAGTGTGTATTTGACATTGTGTATTTGATATTGAATTGTGTATTTGAAGTGTACATTTGAGATTGTGTATTTGAATTGTGTATTTTAATAGAAGGGATTGTGTATTTGAAGAGTGCATTTGAGATTGTGTATTTCAGATCGTGTATTTGAAGTGTGCATTTGAATTGTGTATTTGAAGAGAAGGGATTGTGTAATTGAAGTGTGTATTTAAGATTGTGTATTTGAAGTGTATATTTGAGATTGTGTATTTGAATTGTGTATTTGAAGAGAAAGGATTATGTAATTGAAGTGTGTATTTGAGATTGTGTATTTGATATTGAATTGTGTATTTGAAGAGAAGGGAGTGTGTATTTGAAGTGTATATTTAAAAAGTAGCATAATGTTTATGTTGTAAGACATTGTTGTGAATCAAACAATGTGGAAAAGTAAGTGTTATGATCATTGTTGTATTGGACATGAAATTTGTGTTTCATAATTAATATGTGATCAATCAAAAGCACGGCCACGGCAAGGAAAGAAAACAAACTCCTAATATCTCACGCCCACTTCCATGATGTAAATTTACGTTTGATACATGAGTTCTTTTGTTTATTTTAGGGAGTTATTAAAATTATTAAGTTTCATTTAATTTATTAATAATTTTTTATTGTCACAATACTAGTGATAGTATAAAACGTCTGCTTTTGAGTCTTTCAAATCATATGCATTATTACTTTTCTATTTATCAATCTTCTACTTATTATTAATTTTATTATTATTAAATTTATTATTTTTATCAATTATATTTATTATTAATATTATTAGTAATATTAAATATATTATTGTTATTAAATTTATTGTTATTATTACTTTTCTACATATTATTATTCATATTATAATTAATTTTATGATTATTATTAAATTTATTATTATTATTATTATTAATTTTCTACTTGTTATTAATTGTATTATTATTAAATTTATTATTCTTATTTAATTTTTTATTATTGTTATTATTATTATTGTCATTAATTTTTAATTATTATTATTAATATTATTAGTTTTATTGTTCTTATTAATTTTATTATTAGTAATAATAATTATTGTTATATTTAATATAATACAATTGTTTATAGCATAATGGTTCCCTTATGAGTCCTTACTTTTGTACTTTGCCTTCATCTAATAATAAAAAACTGTATTATATTAAATATTTCATTTTTATTCACAGGACTTATTGTGTGGAAGATCGTCGCTCATCTTTTTTCGTTGTAGTCTGAAATTGTCCTTCCATCTAGGTTAGTCGTCGAACTAAAATTTACCATATGTATTGCTTTAATAATACAATTATGATACCTTTGGATTTTGTGTGAATACAAAGGAGGTCTTGAATTTGTTTTATTGTTTAGAATATTCTTATAATCATTGATGGATTTTTATGTTCTTCTTTAATAGTCTAAGTATTTACTGTATGTGGAATCAGTTTGAAATTAATTATAGGTGATTAATTCGATCAATTAATTATAGATAATTAATTACTATGATTAATACTTCAACTTCAATGTGATTAATGCAAACATTCAAGAAGACAATTTTGTCTAATTTTACCTAAATCGATACATTTTTCCCTTAAATTCAGAAAACAATTTCTACACCTATAAAAACTTGCAAAATGCCACATCTCTTCATATCAATTCAACTACTAAGTACTTTCTTAAATTCATGAATCTCACCTCAAATGATTAATCCTATACAACCTTTCCAATCTCTAACATGCTATTCTAAAACAAACAACAATTTTTGCAATCTCAACGAAGAAGAATACGCACATACCCATTCCACTTCCACAACCATCATACTCAACCCATAAAAATAACTTCATCATACACAAAAGCAATTTCTCAAATTCTCATTCTCGTTATTAAACAAAGTAAATATTTGAACAAGCTTTACTACATATTAACATACATATCACTAACTTAAAACAAAATGCCAAGGATGCTCATATTTGATATGCCTATAAAGCTATCCAAAATATTCACTAACTTAGTACAAAAGTCTCTAAGTATTTTGAAGTTTCCGATGCCTTGCAAGGATTTCAAACTGTCTTGTTCTGCATTTGAGAAGGGGGAAAAGGATGGGTTAAACTACACAACTAAAAGGCTAATGCATTTATAGCCATCGGCAATCAACCACAATTCAAGCATATGCACATGTATAGCTAGCAATTTAAGCGTTCTTAATATATTCTAGCAATCCAATCATTTATCAATTTAGCTCAAAACTCATAACACATAATTCAGACTTTAGCCATTAAACATAAAACTTAAATACATCATACTTGACAATTCAAAGATGCAATGCATAAACAAATGGCTCGAGAGTTCCGTGGAACAAAACAGAGAAACCAAAGTTTCTGCCGTGAACAAAACGAGTCTGATTTTTTAGGATCTCGTGGCTTGAAGCGGGTAGCCGGGAGAAGGCTATAAGTCAACGTGCACGTGACTAATGAAACGGGTTCCTCTCTTGCCCAATCAGAAACAAATTTTATGCTCAATATAGTCAATCACAAATCTGTAATCTCATGTTTTTTTTTACTTTTTCTTCTTTACTTTTATACAAATATCATAACCTTTTTTAAGGCATAACATAATCATAATTCATCATGCATTTTCAAACATTCATAATAATTTCAATTTTAGGCAAATCAAATGCAAGCAAATCAACATACACACACATAGGCAAGAATTCGCCAAATTACATAATAACTATGAATACATTACCCACCTAAATCCTTTGAAAAAATCCAACTCAAGGTTGTCTTTGCTTTTACTCTTGGGTAGGATTTTCATGGTTTCCTAAAACAATCAAGGTTCCATTCAAAACAACATCCTAATAAAATTTATAAACTTCAATAATCATAAAAATAATGCAATAAACACAAATTAATCTCAAACCTAACCTACCCATAGTCCATCTAGGTTAGAAACCTAGTTTAGAAACCTTAGGAATCAAATGGGTTCCTTCTTCCTCTTCTTCCAACACAACACCCACTCTCTCTCTAA
>JANIIA010000006.1:24487716-24499686 GCA_027478495.1 Erythroxylum alaternifolium | reverse complement strand
TTATTATGTACAATGTAATGTTTTTATTATCAATTAAGATATTTTAACTTTTAATCATCAATAAAAATTTCTATTTAAGTAAATTAAATGTACACTATAAATATATAACTATTAAAATTATGCATTAACCATAATTTAAATATACTAATGGTATATATTATATATATTTTTAAAAATTTTGTTGTTCATTTACCGACAGAAAAAATATCCGGCGGTAAAGTCATCTCCGTTTACCGACCGTCTATTTATAAATCCGTCGATAATCACAGATGGAAAAACCAATTCCGTTTCAATTTTTACCGATTGAGTAACATATCCGTCCGTAGCCTCTTAGCAAATTTACCGACGGTAAATTTCTTATTGTCGGTAACTATTCTGACGAAATATAACCGTCCATAGCTAAATTGTGTCGACAGTCAACCACAGAATAAACTGTCAGTAAATATACCGACAGTAAGCATTTTACCATCGATAAATTTACTGACATAAATTTTTTTCCTGCCGGTAATTATTAGCTACAGTTGTTTCTACGACGCCTTTGTCTGTCAGTAATATATCTTACAAACAGAATATTTATGTTTTCTGTTGGTAATTTCCGTCGCAAACTGGCATTTTTCTTGTAGTGAAGCATAATAAAGCATGAATCATAATTTGTACCTTATTCTGAAGCTTGACTATTTTTCTTATTGTTTTCCTCAAATTATTTCTGAAATCAACTCATCTCAACCACTATAATCACACAAATGTCCAACCTTTAACAGTATTCGCAAATTATGTTGAGAGAACTCTACAAAAAGTGCTAGCTCTTTTGAAGCTTAAACCTATTTATAATAAGTTTTGGACCTTTTAGTAATTTAATTGAAATAAATTATATTTTCAATTTAAATTTACAATTGGTTTTAATTAAATGCTAATTGAGCCTAAATAAGATCTAATATCTCGTATTGATCCTTATTTATTAAATATCTTATATTTAATTATAAAGTTTCTCAAACCTTATAATCAAGTCTAACTTAATTAAAATATTTTTTCTCTCTTCAGCCCATTTTTTATGTATAACCAATTAGGTTCTCAAATATGTTAGTAATGGATATAAATTATAACCATAAATTATATTTAGGATTAATAAATTAAACTCTTTTATTTTATCTTTAATTCTCTAATTAAACAATTTATATTCATAGATTAATATTGACATCTAGCAACGTATCATGACCACCTAAATATCTAGAAATGTCAAAGTGATTTTGGCTATCCTTTCTGTGCATGGTTTTTCAACATAATTCAATCATTTCATTGTATTATGTTTTGATTGGACATAGAGCATGGAATTAATGCCTACTTTATTTGAGTCCAATCATATTAGTTCCTGTCGTTAGTAATTGATTCAATTAGTAACATTCGAAAATTATTTTCAAAGTTTCATTTCACTTTGGTCAAGGGTTTTTAGAATCGACACTAATCGAGAACAATGAAGCATTCTTCCTAATCAATTTAGGATAATGCATCCTATATCGATTACTCAACTATCTCCATAAAGTTCATACAATATAAGATAAAGAATGTAATATAAGCCTTAACATCCATTAGTAGTTACTTGGCCAATTACTAAGAGGTAATAGACTATTAATAAAAAAAAAAGATTGTGCCTAATACAATCAAAACTCACGACAGGGATAGAATCTAAAGAACTCTAAACACTTGTGATATTTTGTTCCTCTCCTATAAAGATTTTTATTGATTGTTTAATAAGATTCGTGAGGCCTAACTTGTCCTCAATTCTTCTTCCACATATTAACCAGTATACTCCTCTTTTTAAAATTAGTTATCCCCTTTTAGACTTTGAATCGTAAACCCCCTTTCTCTTATGATTACTATGAGACGATTTTTATTGGTACATCTAGTCATACTATTCATCTAATGTTCCATCTATTTTTAATCAGAATAGGTGTTGAGATTCTCTTAAATGCCTAGAAGTAGATTGGAGTTGAAAACTTACAAGGACGTCGGCTAATCTTTAAAAGTTATGTTGTTACATTCTTCTTATAGCTTAGGAACCAGGTATGACAATACTATTTGGAATACCCATTTCTTTTCATCAATTCTATAGTCCAATTTGATGCACCATTTAATTGTCTCCTTTCATACTTCTTTTGTTTCTTTTATTATGTACCTTTGCATGATATACATCTATACTTTCCTTGAGAATGTAAACTTGAAATAGATTTGATCCATTATCTCCATAGCCTTCTGGCATAGGCTACATCTGTTAGGAATGGGTATGAATGTTGAAAGTTTGTTGATTATTGGGAGCATATTTTTGATATCCAATCAAAGTCTATAGACTAGATGTGGTAGAGTGAATTTTCCCCGCACTAATTTTCTCTATTCCACTATTGGTTCTTTATGCCAATATAGCTTCTTGAGCATCCTATCAGTAGGTGGTCTAGCATTAAGCCCTCTTGTTGATACACTGTTTTAAGTGGTTGTAACTCTTTTATATTATTAAAAATCCCATAATGTGACCATTTTTCCCACCAGAATGGGGCTTTCTTCGCATCTCCCACTTTATAGTAGATATTCTTTCTGATCTCATCCCTAGGCCTAAAGATATTTCCCTTAATTTTAGAGGCATTCTTTGGGCATGCTAGATCTTTAAAATAGCATCCTCTTATATAGTATCACTTTAACCATTTAACCCACAGATAATTCTCCTCCCTTACTATCCTTCTTACCTTCTTTACTAGTATAGATCTATTGATAACCTTTATGGGGATGATCTTTAATCCCTCTTGACTTTTAGGCATACATACTTCTTTTCATTTTAATTTTGTATTGTATGTATCATTTAAGTTACCTCTAAATAGGAATCTTTTAAACATTCTCTCTACCTAATTTATTATGGTATTAGGAATGGTTAAATGTGAAGCCTAATAGATACTTAGGGAACTTAGGCATGAGGATATCACCTAGACATTTCCTGATTGAGATAAACGTTTTAATTTCTAGCATTGTACTCTATCCTTAATTTTATCTAAGATAGGTTTATATTCTAACATTAGTGTTTTCTTAGATGAAATGGGAATTCCCAGGTATGTAAGAGGTAATTGTTACAACCTAAATTTTTGTTATGCTAGATAACCACTGACCTAGGGGATTGCTCTGTATGACAAGAACTTCCCACTTTTTTCATAATTGATTTTCATCCAAACATTTTGTTAAACATTTTGAGACCGGTAACAAGGGTTAAGATAGAGTTATCATCCACTCTTAAAAATAAAAATAGGTCATCTGCAAATCTTAGGTTTATAAGTTTCTCCCTTTTACATTTATTGTGGCATTTGAAACCTTTTGTCCTTTCCCCCACCTTTGCAATAATCTGTTAAGGGTTTCTATAGCTAGGGAAAAAGGTAAGGGGAGATTAGGTATCCTTGTCTTAGACCTCTGGAGGTTTTAATTAACTTGGATGGCTCTCTATTCAACATAATATTAATTGAGACTTTTGAGATGCATTGCTTTACCGATTGTGTAAAATTGGTTGGAAATCCAAGTGCTTCTAATATGTTTAAGATGAACCTCTACTATAATATTTTATAGGCCTTTTAGAAGTCCACCTTAAGGGCACAACTCCTGCTACTCCTCTTTTTCATGTAATTTTTCAACAGCCTCTGCAATAGGTGAATGTTATCACTAATTTGCTTGCCTGAGATGAATGCTCCCTATTGATGACTCATATAATTAGGTAAGATTCTTTTTAGTCTCTTCACTAGTACCTTTGATATTATCTTGTAGATAAAGTTATAACATGCAATAGGTCTATAGTGTTTTACTAAGTTAAGCTCTTTTTTGATAGGAACTAAAGTTATAAAAGTCTTGTTTATCTCCTTTAGAAGTTTCCCTTATCTAAAAATTCCTCAGTTGCTTCCATAACAGTACCCCCTATAATATTCCATGTAATCTAGAAGAAATACACATTCATCCCATAAAGGTCAGGATTTTTTGGGGTTAAAGGACTTCATACTATTGTCAATTTCTTCTCTAGTAACTGATTGTGAAAGAATATTTACTTCCCTAGTGGTTAATCAAGCTTGCATTATTTCCTTAACAAGTGGTATTAAGGAAATAGCTTTTGATGGTGTGCCCATTGTACTTGAGAAGAAAATATCAATTTCCTTCATGATATAATCCTGCCCTCTAATAATAGAGTACCTAATTTTAAGGGAAGTGATCTTATTTGCATCTGTTCTTAACACTTTCTTTCTGTGAAAATGATTAGTTTTCCTATCTCTCTCTATTAGCCATGTCATCTTCAATATTTGTCTCATTATAGACATTTCAAACTCTAGTGCTTGAATGCAATTTGAGAGAGCCTATTTTTCCCTCTCATACAGTTCCTCATTTGTAGGATCTTGGTATAAAACAGAATGCACTTAGCTTAGATTTTTCTTGGATAAGTCTAGAAGATGGTGTATAATTCCTATTCTAATCCTATTTAACCTCTTCATTTCCTCCTTAATATTCCATAGCTTCATCTGTATTGAAAATGTTTTGCATTCACATATTCATATTGAAGTCCTTTTTTGATTACTTCCTCAAAGCCCTCAACTCTGGCTAGAAAATTGTTAACTATAAATGGCATATTCATTGGTCTACTAGATTTCAAAATATGACCAATGCATGGTGAGTGATCAAAAAACAAAGAATTGGGATAGAAAGATATACCGTCTGGTTAGATCTTCATTTACTTTAAGTTGACCACGCTTTTATCCAGCTTCTTCCTTAGGTGCCATTTCCTTTTTTATCTATTGTTATAGGTGTATAGGTTTCCTTCATATGGGATGTCTATTAGTTGAGTATCTTAAATGCATGTTCTAAAATCTTTAGTGAAATTTCTTTCAATACATTTCTTTCACATAATATATTTAGGACTTGTTTGGATGATAGCTGATCAGCTAAAAATTAGCTGATTGACCAAAATTAGCTGTTTGACTTAGTCAATCAGTTATGAAATTTGTTTGGTAGTTGGCTGGTTGGGTTGGCTGATTCAACCCAACCAGCCAAAAACCAAGAAGCTATCTTATCCCAGCGTTTGGGGTAATCAGCTGATTACCCCAAACCCAAAATACTAAAATGCCCAGTCCTAGCGTTTGAAGGATACAGCCATTTTTCCATTGGAAAGTAAGGAGACTTAGGAAGAGGCGTTGTGATAAGATATAAGGACTGTTCCTATCTGCCTACTTACCAAAAAATGGGAAATGATCATTGTGATCCCATGCTAATAATGGATTCGTTTATCTCCCCCTATGTACATTTCTTGTCCAGGTAATGATATAAATAATAAAATTTGAATAAGGTTTTATATTATTTAAAGTAAAATTCATGCATCTTTTGTTTAAAAATGATTTTAAAACATTTCAAAGAAATAATAAATCAAGGTTTTTTAAAGAAATAAAAATTATTATTATTATTATTATTATTATTATTATTATTATATATTCTATATTTTTATTAGAGTTATAAACTTAATTTTTATACAATTTAATATCTAAAATTTAAATTCGTATAAGAATATTCAATAAAATACTAAGATATATAATATTCGTACTATTATATATTTTTTGAAATTATGTCCTCATAAATCATTTTACACATAAACAGCTAATATTAAACAGTTAATTTTACCAAACATCAAATAAGCTAATTTTACCAAACATCAAATAACAAACAGTTAATAGAATCAGCTGGTCAAATCGGCTATTAGGTAATGCAATCAGCTGATTGCCGGCCTAAATTAACTATTCTAGCATTATTACTGAGGAAGGCGTGGACCAAGAAACACTTCAAGTGGGGTTAATTTGATATTAGATAATCCAGGGCCTCCTCGCATATCAACTGGCTTGTTTGATGGAGTTTCAATTTCAAATCCATGCAGCAAAGTGGCAAGTGTAAGATTCAGTACTTGAAGAGCAAATGAGATTCCAGGGCACATTCTTCTTCCACTTCCAAAAGGGATCAGTTCAAAACTCTGTCCCCTGACATCCACGTCTTTATGGGTTGTTAAGAATCTTTGCGGTTTAAACTCATGAGGATCGGACCATACTTGTGGATCTCGATGAATCTTCCATGCATTTATGAAAAGACGTGTCCCTGCTGGTATGTGGCATCCGCCTACATTACAGTCTTCCATGGATTCATGTGGCAACAGAGGCACCGCAGGATATAACCGAAGCGACTCTTTGATTACAGCTTCGAGATAGACCAAATTTTGCATGTCTGATTCCTTAACTTGCCTGTCTTTACCAACGTGGATGTCCAGTTCATGTTGAACTTTGTTTAGTACATCTCGATTGTTGAGCAGTAAAGCCAGGGTCCAAGTTAGTGTAACTGCTGTGGTGTCTGAAGCTGCTAATATCAGAGCCTGTGAATTGGAGGAAAAAACAAAATTGGATTTAATTAGAAAAATTTGAAGTGTTGGTATCAACAGTAGGCACCGAATTTAAAGACAAGGACTGGCGAAGCTGACAAGAAAAGGCATACCAGGCACGTAGATATGTTGACAGAATCAGCATCTCTACTTGACAGATCTGTTGCATCTTCCAAAATAGACATCAAAACATCCAGGAAATCTTCATGGCTCTTTGCACCTACAACTGAAACTTTCTTCTGTTTGTGCTCTTCTAACCATTCTCGAGCAACAATCTCAAGATTTTTCGAACACTTCTTCATCGCTCTCTCAACGCCACCCAAATCCATCCACCTTAGAAACGGAAGAGAATCTGACACGGAGAATTTCCCTGACAATTCGACAAATAGCCTCAACTCTTTTCTCCAACCACCTTTCTGTTCATCATCACTACAACATGTATATTCCACATATCGTTTGCCAACAATTATCTTCAAAACCAGGTTCAGCGCTACGTCCCAAAACCATTTTTGCATGTCCACTAGAACTTTATTCGAACCACTCGCGCTCTTGGTCCATTTCAGGTACAATCCTTCTGCGGCTGCCTTTAATTCGGACTCTCGTACATGTTTAAGCATCTTGAGGCGGTGATTAGAGAGCAGCTCAACAATGACTATCTTGCGCATTTGTCGCCAATAAGATCCGTAAGGACTAAAGCCGAACATGGAGTAATTTTTGCCCAAAATTTCCATGGCAAGAGTTTGAGGACGAGTGGCGAAGGCTCTGTCATTGACAGTTAGGCACTCCTTAGCCATTTCCCAGTTGCTGACTATCAGAGTTCGATGTACACCAAGCTTGATGGTGAATATCGGTCCGAACTTTTCAGCCAATTTTCCTAGGGTTATATGAGATGGCTCAGACTCTGCAGCTAGAAGAGGAAGGTGACCAATAACGGGCCACCCACCAGTAACTTCAGGTGGTAGTTTCTTTTCGGACTTCTTCTTTGCTGCCACAAAACAAGAGTAAACAAATGTCGTGGGTAACAGAAGTAAAATGACGGTAACAATGGCTGCGAAGGGAGAGATTTGCAGTTGCTCCATGGTTGCTTGTTTTGATGATCTTCTTACAGAGGAGGCCAGTCTCATCTAGAAACTTGACGTGATATGTGGGCAGAATATCATTTTGAAAAGTGTTTCGTCGTTTCTCTTCGCAGCACCTCAAACTTGACGAAAATATAAGTTGGAACTCCTGTCGCATCAAGAATTTCACAAGATTGTACAAGTGATAAAGCTTGGGAAATTGCATTTTAATTGTAAAATATGAAAAACTTGTATGTATAATAAAGCTTTAACTATGTTTCAAACGAAAAGTGTTTTAAAGTGTAGTGAGAAGATTTAAAAAAAAAACTGAAATCATCACTAAAATGATGAAGATAATTTAAAAATCTTATTAGATATTGTTTATATCAAAATGTAAAATTTTGAATTAATCACCGTTTTTGTAATTTCTGTTATATATTTGATTGTATTTATTAAAAAATGAAGTTTATCTGCATGCTTAAAAACGGAAACCGATATATACATGAAAAATCATAATTTCTAAAATTAGATGAATTTAACGCTTGATCTTTTTTTTTAAAAAAAGTTTAAAAAATTGAATCATAAAATATAACTCTTCAGTTTTTCAATCGATCTTATTATTATATCACGCGACTTTCTAGTCTTTTGTTTTATACCTTGAAAGCACAAATTAGTTCAACTAGGATGCTTTGGAAGTAGTCTTTCTAAAACTTGCACACTTTTATCTTAATACTAAAATCTAAAATTTATTAAACTCTTGAAATTATTAATTAAAACTATTTCTTTTTTCGTCTTTATTTGAATAAAGTAGTTATTAATTTAGCAGTCAAGTTTATTATTTGAATTACTAATTCGTTATTTATAGGATTATAAAACCATATAACACCTTTTATTAGCTTTGAGTGCTTCATGATAAAAATGTTACAGGACCCTGACCACTTGCGTCTTAAAAGTTAAACCAAAGTTGAAGAAAGACTTGTGCATTTTCTTTATTAGTTAATGACAATTAATCTCAACTTAAAGTTACAAAATGTAGGTATATATGGTCCAAAAAGAAACGGCACGAAATAAAGTATTGTAATCGAAATGTATATCTTAAAAGAATGGAAGAATACTTGAGATAATTATTTAGAAAAGTAAGAAGCATAACAAAGAAAAATCTAAATCTGTAGGCCCGACAAAGAAAATTTTATTTGTCAACAGCCTAGGGCCCGTTTAGAAATTAAGAAAAACGACGAAACAACGAAGTACGACTTCACAATTATTACTACCCGCTTGACGATACAAGGACCATGAAACACCAAAAACAGAGTTAGGAAGAAAAGGTCATCCATGACGTCTTTACTCGTCACCTATTTCACTGGTTTTAATGTTGTTTATGAAAGGTAAAAGTCTTTACTCGTCACTTGGTTTCACCGGTTTTAAAGTTTTTTATAAAAGGTAAAAGTCAGTGGACATAAATTATTTTTTAATATTTTTGAATAATTTATTTAATCTAATTTTAAATATTATATTATTTAAAAAATTGCATAGTATTAAAATACCAAAAATTTTAAAATTTTAAAATTCTTTTTGTATACATAATAAAGTTATATAATACATTTAAACTTATTTTAATTGCATATTAATAATTTACTAATTTAACATTATATTTTAAACGGATGAAATTATTTATCGCTTTTATCCTTTGCCACACATGCCTGTGATGAATTGGCACGAATGAGTATATCCTGAAAATATTTGGTGGCCATCATGGGGTTTTTAAGTGTGGAGATAAGAATAATAGCGAGATTATTTTGTTGGACTTTTTGGTAATGTTCGATTTGGTGGTAACTAACTCATTCTTTAAACAAAAAGAGGATCACCTTGTGACCTTTAGTAGCATAACCGTGAAGACTCAAATCAATTATTTCCTCATAAAGTGAAGCGACTTACCCAGTTGGAAGGATTACAAGGTAATACCTAACACGTGCTTGTCAACTTACAATAGATTATTTATCGTGGATCTTATAAATAGGGTTGGAGAAAGAATAAAAGTTCTCAGATGTGCACTAGAGTTAGATAGTGGAATCTAAAAGGAGACACTTTGGAACAATTTAGGGAAAGTAATGTCTGAAGAAGAATGAAAATTAGCAGGAGATGTTCACCAAATGTGAGAGGGACTAGTAAATCTTTTACGAAATGTAACTAAAGAGATCTTGAGAATTTATAAATGACCTAGAGGTAGTAAGAATAAGTCTTGGTGTTGGAATAAAGATGTATAAGAAAAGATTTTCTTAAAAAGTTAAAAATGTATTAAAAAAATGAGGAAATACAAATAAAAGTTTAGAGAGTTACAAATTAAGCACAGGGTGAGCGTAGTCCGTGTAGGAACAACAGTGAAACGATTCTGTAGTATGGTCAAAACAAAATGACTAAGTAATGCTCCTTTAGGGTAAAGTCGTTTTCCCTATCTGTATTCAGTTCCAAAAGCTACCAAATTAAGGTATTCATCGCGAGATTCTCTCCAACTCTCTCTACTGCCAAAAGCAGTCGAGGTAAAGTTTATGACGTGTTTTTTTCTTCCTCGATTTCTAGATCATTAGAGTCTTTGATTCGGGTTGATGATGATTCTTGTCTCTTCTTCTCCAGTCTTGTATAGAGATGTATAGAGAGAGTTACAAGTTGGAAAACAAAAAGAGGTAAAGAAGATAATCTTAGAAGTCAAAAGTAGAGCCTACAAGAACTTATACCAGAGATTGGAAAATAAGGATGCAGAAAAGGATATATTTAAGTTGGCGAGAACTAGGGAATAGAAAGCAAAGGACTTGGATCAAATTCATTGTATAAAGGCTTGTAGATGAAAATGATATCAAGAGTAGATGGTAAAGATACTTATATAGCCTTTTTAATAAGGGTGGATATGATAACTTTTTCTTAGGTGATCTTAACACTTTTCAGAAATATCGTAACTTCACTTGTTGCAAGCAGATTACAAGATAAAAAATTAAAGGAGCTTTAAGGAAGATGAAGAATTGAAGGGTAATAGGACCTGAAGAGTTACCTATGGAGATGTGGAAGAGCATAGAAGAAGAGGGTCTTACTTAGTTAGTTAAGCCTTTTAGTGTGATCCTCAAATTCGCCAAAATGTTGGATGAGTGAAGACTTAGCATACTAATCCCTCTTCACAAGAAAAAGGGTACATCTAAAGCTATAATAACTATAGAAGCCCCAAACTACTCAGTCACACCGTGGAGTTGTTGAAGAGGGTATTTAAGAAAAGAGTGAGAAATGGAGCACTTATCTTGAAGAATCAATTTGGTTTCATGCCAGAGAGGTCCACAATATAAACTATACACCTTTTTCGACGATTAATGGAATATTATAGGGAAAGGCGAGGGACTTGCACAATATAAACTATACACCTTATTCACAATTTGGTTCCTGCGATCTATTCCTAGGTTATTAGGGATCACTACAAAAATTGTATATAATCCGCGACGTTTTGTGAATAAAACATCACGAATTGTTAATACTTTTTGCGACGTTTATAAAATGTCACGAAAAGTATGCATATTCGGGACATTTTATACAAATATCGCAGATATGTGTGACTTTTTGCAACGTTTGATCAATCAAACATCACCAAATAGAATCTGTGACGTTTTTTTGAGTAAAACGTCGCAGAAAGCCATGTGAAAATGTTTCTGCCCCCGTGGTCAAAACAACGTCGTTTTGTTTATAATCAAACGACGTCGTTTTGGCTTCGTTAAAACCGACTGCTTCCCCCCCCCCCCCAAACATGCGTCATGTTGCTTCTCCGCTGCTATGTCGTTCTTCCTCCTCCGTATTGCAACGTCTTCCGTCGTGCATGTGTTCTCCGTCAAGCTGCTGCATCTCCGGCCATTGTGGTTGTCTTCTCTGACGTTCTTAGTGAAGGTATTTTCGTCTTCTCTCTCTCTGTTTAATGTATTTCTGTAGACGTAAATGTAGGATCTTTGAAGTGTTTAACACTGAAATGAAAACTCTAGGCAGTCAAATAACTGAGTAATATTTGTCCCTTCCTATTGTTAGAGATGGGTTGCTTAAGAATTGTGAATTTCTGGAAAGGTTAGCAAATTTTTGAAACAAAATTTTCTATCTTTTAATAATGTTAATGATTAGAATGTATGCTTATAGATTATTGGCAAATTTTCCAGTTGTTCATATTCTCATGTTAAGGTAAATAGTAGTGTTGTTGTTCATTGTCATTTTTGGCAAAGAAAGCCAAATTGAATCCAGAACATCCCTCCCAAAGGTAAAGTTCCGAGCTTATTATTAATGTTGCTCTTTTTTGTTTGATAGTGTTTAAGTTTTAACTGGGAATTTTCTGTGGTGGCCTTGGTTGGATGCTTGTAAAATGTGGGTTAAACTTATACATTAAAGTTCCATCTCCTTCTAAGATGAATGCTCCTCTTTTCAGTTACTTAATAAGCTAAACCAGCAATGTATCTTGTGTGTTAAGACATG
>JANIIA010000006.1:24473248-24483347 GCA_027478495.1 Erythroxylum alaternifolium | reverse complement strand
CATGAGATGTGTTAATTTACCACACCTGGACCCGTTTCATTGGTCCGACCCGTTCTCTGGAAACGGGATGTTACAATATTATTCAAACATTCTACAATAGGATGACATATAATATTGAGGTCTTAGTGGATGCTATGTTAGAGGTGCTCTTATGAATAAGAATATGGATGAAATATACTACATGATTGTGGACATGGCTCAACATCAGTACTATGGTCAAATGAAAGAGTCAGTCCAAAGAAGTTTCCAAATAAGTAAGATATTGATCCCTTGAATCTTCCCACTACTTAGGTTGACACTTTATCTCAAAAATTTAATCATACATGGGTGATTATATGAAAACACCTAATGTTTCTTATGATTTATAAATCTCTAAGACATTTAACTTTTGTATATCAATTGGGGAATTCCTTTTTCCATGATTCATTTATTGAGTAAGTTAACTATGTTAATAACCCAAAGTAGAAGCCTAATCCTTCTTTGAGAAATCATCATAATTTCTCCAGTAAAACAAATTTAACCATATCCCTTAAAACAATACCAGGCAACCCCTTAGTTTTTGATCAAAGCCCTCTATCAACCCTCCTCAAAAGTCCAATTTAGAGCTTATATTTTAGAATTTCATAATGAGCTAAACAAAGCAAAATGAGGATTTCAAGGAGCAATTAGGGATCTTACTTCTAAAGTTGACACTATATCAACCTATAATGAAAAATTAGAAGCCAAAATTACCCAATAAACCAGCTCTTTTACCATAGCCAACCTGAGAATCTTAGAGAGCATTGCAAAGTTGTGATGTTGAGGAGTGGTAAGTTATTAAATGACACTATTGTGAGAGAGGTTGAGGATGAGAAATCCAATGATGAAGATTTACGTAGTAAGAAAGGTGATACTAAGGAAAAGAAAAGAGGAGAGTATTAGGAACCTAATATATTCCCTTGCACCATATGAGTCATGTATGTCCTTTCATGAAAGCTTAGCTAAGGCTAAACTTTTTTTTGAAATTTAAATAAGAATTTACTGAAATAGAAGAATATAAAAGATATAACTAATATACAAGTTCCTTATGACACTCCATACATTTAGGTTAGAAACCCTCATGTCAGCTATTCCATTTCATATTTTAACTACTTATTATACAAAATAAATTAAAGCTTAGTTAGCTTATAAGCACCATCTCATCTTCTTGCTTTGAGTTAATTTGTTATGTAAAACCCCTACAACAAATGTAAGTCTTCTTTGCGTCACTACCTTATGGAATAACTCCTCCTTGTTATTTTGATTTCGTCCAAATAGTCTAGAGTTCCTTTCCATCCATATGTTGCGTACTATAGTAGCAAAACAAATTTTGAACAGTTTGTTATCAACTTGATTTGTGAAGCCCATCTCACCATTCTTGGCCAGTTATTTGCATAACATTTAGTGTTTAACAAGGATGTTACTTTATTCCAAAGATGAGATGAGTACCTGCTTATATCAATGCTATCATTTTGATTCATTCATTATCATAATGTGTAGACTCTGTTGAATTTTAGCCTCTTCCTTGTAGAGATTCTTCCTTTAATTACAAGCCACAAGATGAAAACATATGTTGGTTATATCTCTTAGTCCCAAATAAGGTGGTACTAAAGAACTTTATGAGTAGTTATTATCAACAAGTAGTTTTTGTAAGACTTTGAAGTGAATAAATTGTTTAAGAAGTTTTAAAATGTTCTTAAAAAGCTATGAATTATTATCAATGCCCTCTTACGCTTAGTTCTCAAAGGATATATTATCTAACAAAAAAAACCTCGAGGATAATTAAGTTATAGCTTTTATTAAGGAGAATAATACCACAATTTAAAATAAATAACCTTTTGAACTTAAATATTTTGGCAGTGTCTCTACTCCATATACTATTGGTCACATGAGCTTTAACCATGCTTTGTGCAATTTATGGGCAAGTAGAACTAGTATTCTCATTCTAGTGTTGAGATAGCTCCAATTGTGCCCAACATATTATAGTACAAAAATCATGAGCAGACATATTTTCAATACATTGGGATTGAATGTAAGTATTTGGATTTGTCCAGACCCAGCTTGACTATCTTCAAATGTCTTTTGAGTATATAATATAATGAACAATGAGGAAAGGAAGCTTGTGCAGAACTTTCGCTTCAGAACCAACAAAAGGCTATTTTCATGTGCTTCTTAATTGCGAAGCTGTTCATCATTACCATTCCACTAAAGACTATAAGCGGAAGGAATTGATCATTTTCGAAGTTGTTAAGTTGATTCCACCATTCATTCACCAGGATATGGCTGTTATCGATTTCTGCCCAAGGCCGCAAGGGAGTTCTCCCTCTACTTTGCTTTAGTTACGACTCCAACTTTCTTGTATCCTTACAATTGTTTGCTAAGAATATGACGAATGTGTATACTATACTAGTTTTATAGAAATAGGTAAGTTAATCCATTTAGACCTCTACTGCTTTATTCGTAATTCACTAGACAAACATTGAACGAAGGTTCATTTCTAATGAATTGCTTAGTAATTGATTCCGCCAAATTACTAAGTAGAAATGGACCTCATAGATAATATAAGAAACGTGATTATTGTCTATATTTTTAAATTGTAACCTAACGATTCAATACTAAAAAAATATTTTAGAAATTTTTTAAAATTAATAATTGCTTTTTTAACTTACAAAATACTTTTTGTAGCCAAAATAATTTTGATAAATGGGATAAATTTATATTTTGAAGTCTATTAGTATTAACTACATTTATTTTAATTACGAATTATTTTTTGTAACTAAAGTAGTTTTGGCGAATAGTTTTTTTTATAGCAGAAAAGAGTTTCACAAACAAAATACAATATGCAAGTTTAAAAATTTTAAATCATAAAAAAATTAATTTTAAAAATTCAAAACTTGAAAATGATTAGGCCATTTTTATTAATTAAATTTATTAACTATTTTTACAAAATAATTGACTATATTTCCACACAAAAATTAATTAAAAGGTGAAAATGACTTCACAAATAATAAAGATGATACCCCCAAATCTGCCGCAATATAAGTATATAACGTCATGTCCTCTGTCTACATTAAAATGTAATGAAGATGATATATAATGCAATGACGTCGTATCCTCATATTGAAAGGCATTTAACATCTGAAACTTAAAAGTCTGCATCCTCATCGTCGTATACTCTCTTGTGCGTGTTCTGCGTCACCCTCATCCTCTGCCATTCACGCGTTAAGAACTCTACTGTGAGGAATCAAGGGTTGCTTTACTTGGTAAGTCCTAATTTCCCCTTTCTGTTTGCTCCGCCTTTCTCTATTCACCCTAATACTTTCTCTATTCGCCCTTATATTTTCCCCTTTTATGCACATTTTCTGCATACTTTCCTTTTGTTGTGTTTATGCACTCCTCTGGGCCCAAAGTTGTGTGATTACGACCTGATTCCCCAAGCGGGCCCTTTTCTGCATATTTCTGTTTTCAATTGCATAATTTCATACAGTTTTATGAAATTTTCGTACCATTAAACACTATAAGTTGTGATTGGATGTGTATATGCTTTTCATCAGGAACGTGCAGCATTACTGGCAAATTTGGATGCTGAAGACAAATGTAACATTGAGGTGGCAGCAGGGAGGGGCATCCAGGCTCTGGTTATGCTTACCACAAGCTGCAAGTTTGAAGGAGTGCTGGAACAGGTGATCCTACTTCCAGATTTCAGTGCATTCCACTAACATGATTGTTCAATATCGGGTCTTTAACCATTAGATCAATTGTTATTTCTCTTCCAACCAGGCTGCGCGAGCACTATCTAATATAGCTTTTGTGAAGGTACCCTTCGTTTTGTTGTTGAGTCTATAACGTCTTGCCTAGACAAGTGGCTTTTGTCTGCCAAAGTTGAATTTTCTTAATTGTAAGTAACCCAAGTTAAGTTCCATCTTGAAGTTCAAACTTTCTGCTGGGCTTTAACTAAATTTTGTAATCAAATAACATTCTGTGATTTAGAATAACTTTGTAAGCTCCTTATCTTCAACAAATGGATGGATTTGATGTTGTACTTCATAATCAGGCAACAAGCTGCTGGTGCTTTGTGTAATTTATCATTTGAGGATAAAAATCGAGAAGCAATGACAATAGCTGGTGGTGTTGTGGCCTTGGCATAACATTGCTCAAAATTTCTCTTAATTAAGCGTTTGGGTTCTAGTTTGTCTTAAAGTTAGTCTCGCTTAGTGTTTGTGATATATCATATCTACTTTACAAAATGACAATTTTTGGAGTTCTAGCTCCTATTAATCATCATACGACTCTCTGAAATGGGGGCTACATCTGTTATGTTTCTGTTTTTCAGAGAACTTTCATTTGCTATTTTCCTATTTCATCTTCGGTTGTCTAATAGTTGCCACTAGAACACAGCAATTAAGGTTGAAAATGGTGTATAGCCTAGTCGTAGTGAAATCTCGATTTGTGATTATGGTTACCCTGGAATGGACAAAAAATATGATGCGGAATCCTTTTACATGAAAATACAAGAGTAGGAGTTGTGGTTGAAATTTGTTACTAGTTGTTATAGCATCATCGCATTGATGACATTGTATCAGGTTCCAAGTTATTGGTTTATCTTTAATTATCGTTGTTTGATTTATTATTTGATTATGGTTGTCAGGTTTCTCTAGCAAAATCTTGTTCAAATTCCTCCCAGATTCTTCAAGAAACGGCTGTAGGTGTTCTCTGGGATTGTCAGTATCAGAATCGAATAAAGTAAATACAAATTTTATTTTAGATATGTTGTAATAGTTCTCTGAGTTTGCAACTTACATGATAGATTTGGCCAATTTACTTCTGGCTTTGATACTGACTTTCTTCAAGATTGTTTTTCTTACTCCCTTGATTCTCAAATTCTGATATAGTAGGCTCAAATTTTGATGGTAGGCTGAATCCTACTCTGGAGGTTCGGTTTTGAAATATCAAGCCCTTTCCTACAAGTTTGAAATGTACTGCATGTATATTTTTGGTCTTATACGTGATAATAATATAACGAGATACACAAAAGATTTATGTGAAACTTAGAAATTAAATTCGAAACCTCTAAAAAAAGCTAGAGCCATGACTTCCCATGACCAAAGTACCGGTACCAAGTTTTTCCACTATATTACATATGACTTCCTTAGCCTCTCCAGTCCTGACCACTTTCTTCACGTTTACCTGTTATACCAGTCAATAATCAGAGATAAAGAGAAAGAAAGGAAACAATAACAGATGAAGCAGAAGATGGATTTACATGGTTATTGAAATTCTTATAGATAGCTTCTGCTCGTTCCATCACAGACTTCACCAAAGCAGCGCTGTATCTTTCCATTGAAGCAAGTACATCGCCAGAAAACACGAATCCTGATAACAAATAGATTGTGATAAAAGAGAAGAGAAACTCGAACTCTAGAGAGCAGGAAAAGTAGAAACCTGTAGCATCAAACTGGGAGTAGATGATAGGTGAGGGCTTACGATAGGGTAAGAGTAGCGTGCTATTTGAATTACGAGTAACAAGGTTACTGAGACGCCAGGATACAGCTTGCATGCTCTCATCAATCTCGTCCACTGCGACCAATATCTTTCGTCCCTTCTTCATATTCACTCCTTCCATTGAATGACTGCTAGTTGCTTGCATGAACACCCATTTATACAAGCTCTTAGAAGTTTCTCGGCCTTATAATGTTGATATCAACAAATACCAAGCAACACGCCCTGGTCCAACTTGAAGTCAACGAGTGAGGCTCAGTTTGACCAAGCTTTAGATAGGACTTGGGCTATTTATGCCCGGCCTGAGACCCAAGGCTCAATAGCTATTCAAAAGCTGTTGGGCCTGGGCGAACCCGGCCCATTGCCACCTCTATAAGCGAGTTATTGTGTATGTATAGACAAACATTGGATGCTTGTAATTGACTCGTGTCTGCTATGGTATTCAGTTTCCTGGGTTCTTTGTTAGGTTTGACTGGTTTTATCAGTTCAGGTGGAATTCTTAGCGATATTTGTTTAGGAACTAGCTACCAAAATCAAAGTTTGACAATTGGTAAACTGAACACAACGCCAAAGCTTTTGCCCACTACTCTCAATCATATTCGTAGGATATTTTTGGGTATTGGATTTTACTACATACAGATTGTAATTCTGTAAGGCCTTTTGAGTTCAAGAGCATTTCTAAGTTGCAAGCCAACTTGATGTTGTTTTTAGTTGATTTTATAGCCATGATAGACCTTGTCTTCTTATCCCCTTTGGGAAATGATTTTAGACCATAAGTGAAGCTATCTGTTAAGTGGATACTGCCAAATTTTCTGGCCATAAACGTTGTTTTGTGATTCTATTGTCTTCCTAGGTTTTAGATTTTATTCATTGCAAGTTTGCATAGGTATATCTCCTTTTCAAATCATTTCAAAAATTAGAATAGTTTGTTTGATTATTGGTCTGAATCAAAAGTTCAAGTTTGATTTTTTTGCTTTCACGTTTATTTGTATTAATATTTATAGATGAATTAAGGACTAAACTATTTTTTTTTTTAATTAACAGTTAAACTATGTTTGGTGTTAAGTCCTAGCCTTATTCTGTCACTTTCTATATATATATATATAGCCTTATTCTGTCACTTTCTATATATATTATAATTTAACTTTAATACTTTCTTTTCGATTTACATAATGAATGATAAAGTTACGCATTAATTTGAACCAAATAACTATTGTATAAATTTTTTTCTTAATAATTTTGGTTGACTTTAACCAATCTTGTTATTTGTTATAGAGTTGTGGACTTTAACAACACTTTTGAATCGTCTTTGACAATATTTCAATTTATGATATTATTATGTTTACTAACTTAAGGAATGCTTAAACTATTACCAATATTTTGGGTAGGAAAGAATGAACAAGTAATGTTATATTACTTTTATTGGTATAATTTGAGGATGGTTATATAATTTTATTTATATAAGTAATACTCTGACTTTTGACTGAGTAGCTAATAATTTTTGTCGCTTATAATTTTTCTATTATCAGAAATTGAGGACGTTTCTTGTGATGAAATGGATTGGTTGTTTTTTTGAAAATTGAATGGTCCTACTCCAACAAGGCTGCGTTGTAGTGACGTGTTTGGTAAATTATTAGGCGACGACTTACGAGTTAGACCACACAAAACATGGCCCTTTTTATCGGCACTTAAGCCTTTTTGTTTCAAATTTAATAACTTGTTTGCGTTTTAGTTTTTACCAATTTTTAAAATTTATGAAAATTACAAAAGATAGGTTTTGTTTTTTGTTCTGTTTTTTCATAATTTGATTTATTATTATTAAATATGTATTGTTTAATTATTTAATATATTAACTATTAATAAGAATTATGAATAATTTATTTTAATATTATATTTAATCAATTAAAATTATAAGTAATTTAATTTTACTTAATAACTTATTTAATTTTCGTATTTAAATTAAATAAATAAATTTAACAATTAATATTAAAGATAACTAAATTTAAAATATGTTAAAAATATATAAATTTTAAATAAAATTTTGATTTAATAATTAAAATATATTTAAAATAAATTTGTAGATAAATATTAAATATTAAATTATTAATTTTAATGAAATAAAATAATTTTATTGATAACTTATTAATAAATATTATATAAGAAATTACATTGAAAATAATTTATTTTTAAGTTTTATCAATTACTAGTAATGGAAATATAATTATATTGATATTAACAAGTTTTTATATTTATTTTTAAAAAATTGAAAAATAAAAATCATAATTAAAAATTGTAATAAAAATTAAAATCAAACGTTCTTAGTCTCTTAGGTCGACTATAAGGTAAGATTATTCAGTATTAGACGCACACGGCCATAAACTTTGGGTCCCCGCAGGTCTTCAACGTTGGATTATCTTCTTTCACACGTTTACTGGAGGAATCATGTAGGGTGATCTTGCGTTTGAACGAAGTTCTTAAGTTTTGTCGCGGGATGTCAGAGATCATCATTCACAGGGTGGTTGAAGTTGTGTTGAGTTCTTATTGCTGGCACAAGAGTCACCATTTGTAGGAAAACTTATTACAAAGACACTAAGGAGGTAACTGATATTGATACTGACCACACATAATAATAATAATAATAATACTATCGTGTACCCCTCAAGACAGGGCAGCCGGAAGCAGCCCCTATAGCTGCATTTGTTACATTCAAGCTGGAACCTTTCATAAGACCACCGAGCAATTCTCCCCGGTCCATAAAAAACTCAACTTTCATTACTTTCATTTCTTCATTCACCTGTTTTTTTTTTTTTTAAAGAAAACAATTCAAAAAAGAAGTTGATCAAATTGAAGTAATTCAATGTAGAAACAAAGAAACGGAAATTGGGAACCGCTTATATCTACAATCTTGCACATCAAGCACCTGAAAGACACCGATGCCAAAAAGTTCAACCATTTCTCCAGTTGGCGGGTGACCCTTGAACGGACCCTCCATGAAACCCCAGTGCCTGAACTTGTAAGCAATTACTGGTGGACCAGAGTAAACTTGGAGAACTTCCAAAGAAAACCCTCTTGGGAAAGCTGTAGTAAAAGCCACATGAGCAGTATCCACAGTTTCTTCTGCAGGGTTATAGCCTCTGAGCTTCTCTGGTAAAGATGTCTGCATAAAGGCGTTATAGCCTCCCCCGAGCATGCGTTTTTCTTCCAAACTTACTGGTGTCCTTCCTGCAGGGTGTAGAGATAGATGAGAAACTTGCTTGATAGTATTATGGAGTTCAACGAGTTCCTCATCAGGGTGTGAAATCAACAAGATCGAATAGTTTTGATATTACCATTAAGGCTAGATGTGTAGTTCTTGGGATCAGCTATTGATTTATAGTCATCGAAGCATGTCTTGTGAAAAACCTCCATTTCCCATGTCTTCACAAGATTTTGAACTTTTTCTTCAATGGATCCAGGAGGCCACACCTTCCGGTGAACAAATGATTTAGCAGATTACAGAGAACAGGCAAAAATTCTTAGCAATTAAATATGAAATGACATTTAAACATATATAGGCTCAAGAGAGAGTGTATACCTTAGTTCTTCCCTCCTCAAAAAGCTTGTTGACGATATCGTAGTTTGGAGGGCCACCAAACCTCCATTTAGTGTCTTTCTCTCCCTCTCCATGTAGGTAGGAGCGGTATTTGTCACCAACCACACCTTTGCTCTCCATTTTCTTAGTGAACACAATACAGCTATGACCCTGAATTAAGAAAGCTGCAAGGCTCTTAATTTCATTCTAGAACTATCTAACTTTTTTTTTCTTAATTTTTTGCTAGACTTCAACTTATGTTATCGTTACATTTAACTATAAGAAAAAAAATCAAAATAAGCTTTCTAAGGTCACAACGAAAGTGTTACAATCTTAGCACTTTTGCTGGAAACACCAATTATTTTCCTTAATGTTTCAAATCTTGTCTTGGGCAAAACCTTGGTTAACATGTCTACCAGCTAACTTTCAAAACGATAATAAACTAAATTGATTTATTCTTTTTCTGCATCTCTCACAAAATGATATTTCATCTTTATGTGCTTTATTTTGTCATGGAAGACTAGTGTCTTCACTATAAGAATGGCTGATTGGTTGTGTCACAATATATCAATTGGACCTTCTTGTTTTTGCAATTACTCACTCATGATTTTTCTTAACCTACTGTTGTGATTGACTAATACAATTGCTGCAACTTATTTAACTTCTATAGTTGTTTGAGGCACAATGTCCTGCTTCTTTGAATTCCAACTGAATGAACTGCCAGACGTGCTTCTTGTATCATCTTATGAATCAGCTCAATCACTATCATCAATATATCCAATTAACTTTGACACTTTAACCTCTTAAACCAAATTCTCATATCTTTGGTGCCTTTAACATGCCTCAACTGTAACACCCTATTACCCTAGGATACGCATCGGGGCGCCCGTAGGTCGTTCCGACACATAACCTAAGATAATGGAGCGCTACGTGCGATTACTATCAAACTCCCCATGGCATCACATACATTAAAAGAATAAGAACCAGTAAATGTAATTCACAACATTTTTA
>JANIIA010000006.1:24175345-24204048 GCA_027478495.1 Erythroxylum alaternifolium | reverse complement strand
GTAAGTAATATACATATACATAGAGATGTATGGGAAACATGTATATTATTATAATCTAAATTAATTGATTCATAGTTAAATAATCAAGCTGGTCACTTGATTATGGTTTAGACTGTAATGTTGCGATTTATCTCGATCTAAGTAAAGGAGTTTACTCTAAGGAAATGATGAGTTTCATATCATGATAGTAGTTGACTATCGATAATTGCACTATTAAATGAATCTAGAATCACGTATGTTTTAATGAATAAAGTAGGCCATCACTTTAATCTTAAAATACAAATTTTAGCATTTGCTTATTATGGACCACAATCTGGATGAGTGGTGAACTCATATGTGTTTTATTATAATTCTTGATATGATCAGAATGGATTTTTATAGAGTATTAATCCAGTGTCTACATTTGGAATTATTAATTGAAACATGTATCAGGGAACATTCAGTCAAATAAAGAGTTTATAGTAATATCATCATTTCTAGATGTTTTATGGAAATTGGTGAGTAATTGGCACCAGGAGTTTGATGGACTAGCTACCCATCAAGTCTTAACACCAAGATGAGATATTATGTGTTAATCATCATATGGAGTAAAACGGGAGATCGAGAAGGAAAAATATAAAGGCAAAAAGGTAATTTTATGCTTTGTTGTGTGGATGGCTATAATAAGGTTTGCAATTGGACGTCTTATTTGAAATATGCGTTCTCATAATATTTAGTAATTCAAGAGTTCAACTAATTTTCTTTAGTGGAATGAAATTTAGTTAATAAGTCAGAATTAATTCTAATGAGATTAATTAATTCCGAGCTTATTGGAGGTTGAATTATTTAAGTCCAATTAGATTCCCCACTTGGCTTCTAGGAAGGTTATCAAGGAAAGCAAGAAAAATAAATGGTAGTTACCGAAAAGAAAAATGAGACAGTTTGAAGAGAATTGGACGAATTGGATTCGCACCAATAAGACCGGAATAATTTAATTAAGAGTTAATTAAATTAGGTCTTAAGCCTATTATTAAATGTTGGTCTTACACTAATTAATTGTTAATTATAAGCCCAAAGGATTTTTTAATATTAGGCCAGTTTTAAAGAAGGAAAAAATGAATTCTACAATTGTCACTACTTATGTACCTAAACCTGGGTGATCTATCTATGACTAGGAAGAAGATTTAGGGGAACTAAATGGAGGTAACCAACTTTTAGCACATAATAGTTTCTAGCACATAACTTTTATCTATTCTTTCTTCTAGTTTTTCCTTTATGTTGAGAGTTACTTTTTTAGTGTTTTGTTTTCATTGTGTTTAGTGGCTAGAAACCTTAGTTGGATTAAGGATGTAGCTTATATGTATTATTCAATTATTTATATATAATTTGATTATTTGATTGGTTAAATTTATTCTCTTTATTCTTAAGGATCATATTTATGGCTGACTATCATAAATTCAATTTCAGGTATTATCTAAAGAACTAAGAGGTGAAGTAGAATTTGCGTACTAGGAAAATAGAAATTTTAGTGCTAGAGAATAGCAGTAACGTAGACTTTAATGATAACCAAATAGATTAATTATACTTAATGAATTTGATTAGGTTAAATTGTGTATCGAGAGATGGTAGTTACCTATTTAGATATATTTGTGTGCATCAAGAGAAGTCACATATACTTTAGGTTAATTGTTCTTTCATCCTAAATGATCAAACTTAAATATTATTTGGAATTTCTTATAAATGAATCCCAAATCCATAGAGTTTGCATTATTGATTTCTCTTAATTAATTAATTTGTATTTTTTTATTCCAATAGTTTAATTATCTTCTATTAAATATTATTTTATTTATTTTATTTTTAGGCTACGATTAGTAATTATAATGAAATAGTTCCCCCTGGGATTCGATACTCTAGAATTACTCTAAATTAATAAAAACTTGCTAAAATTGACTATGTGTGCTAGCAAATTAGTTTAATTAAGTTTTTGGTGTCATTATTAGAGAACTTAGTTTTGTTATTTTTGTTGATCTTAGTTTATTTTTATTTTTATTTACTTTTTATCTATTTCATTTATTTCAAGTAGTTGATGTAAGATAAAAGATCTTGAATTGATAACTTGGATACCTTACTTTGATTTTATCTTATAATTGAATGAACATGTAAATAGAATCGAGCAAGAAGAAGAGAGGAGATGGTTGCAAATCAAGAGAATATAGTTTTAAATCTAAGGTAGGAGACACAAAGGAAGTACATTTGGGGCATTTAGTTAACTAAGATTGATGCAAGTCCTTTATACATTAGACTAAGTTAAAGGATGAGGAACTATAAGTTAAAACAAGTACATCTACACTTACCGACCTTTAGTAAATCACTTGGTCAAGACACAATAAATTTATGAAGGAATTTTATTTGATGATCTATACACTTCCAATAAGTTGCCTTAAAGAACAGGACCAGGTTTATAATGCATTCATGCTAAGATTTTCTCTCTACATAAAACCACCAAACTAAGGATGTAAATTCAAAGCTTTGTATTAAAGGAAGGAGGAGCATTTCACGAAGCCTGGGATAGATATAGACCTATTCTTAGTCAGTTCCTTTATCATTAGTAATCTTTGCAGCTGGTGATGCAATTATTCTATAAGGGTCTTATATTGACATGTCAAACTTTGGTAGACACTACAACTTAAGCTACCATTTATACAAAGTCTAAGAGGTTAAGGAAAGGTGTATGCTTATAAGGTACAAGCATCTTTAGTCTTTGTAACAAATGTATTTGGTCTATAGATATAAGTAAAGATGCTTTTAAATTGAGATATAAGCCACAAGATTGTATATTGTCAATGTTGCATTTATAAACATTGATCCCATACATACATTAATGTTGAGCCAACCTCTGATTACAATAAGGAAGTGAACTACATAGCTACCTATAAAGGAAAGCAAGGTATGAGAAATGACCCTTTCTCTAAAATATATAATCAAGGATGGATGAATTACCCCAATTTTTCATAAATGGAGTAGGGAGTTGGAGTAAGAAAAACTTTGGGACTACCTAGGTTCTAACTTAGATCTTAGTTTCAATAGCCACCACCATGAAGTAAGGTTTTGGAGGAGACACTAAAATAATCTATATTTAGAATACAAATGAAATTAAAAAAAGTCTATAGAATTAAAAATTGACACAATCTAATAATAACCTAGAGATATAACTGGGCTAATTAGTAAAGGTGGTGACGGAAAGAGCTCAAGATAGGCTACTAAGTAATACCCAAATGTGTACCATCAGTTTAAAAAGTGGTACAACATTTGATTTTGATATTACTATATATGAGGAAGGAAGGAAGTCAAGAAGATCTAAGGATAAGAACGAAAAGGATGTGTCTAGAAAGGAGATGACATTCGTTCCATCCTTAACCAATATTAGTTAAGAGCAAATACCAAAAACCTTAATGAAGTGCTATGCGTTATTAGGCCTATACCCTTAAAGGCTAAAGAAAAGATGAATGGTGATTGTTTCAACAAATTTTTAAATGTCTTTAATAAGCTATGCATCAATATACCCTTTGCTGGAAATTAGCACAGATACCTTTATATGTGAAGTTTCTAAAGGATATCATCTCCATCACAAACAAATCAGATGAGTATGTGATGATGCACTTAGATGAGGAGAGTTACCATTATAGATAACAAATTACCTTTAAAGTTAAAGAATTTAGGGAGTTTTAAGATTTTTTATCAATTTGGTGATTCTAAAGCTAATAAATTTTCATGTGATTTAGATGTTACTATCAATTTAATGCTTTTTAACTACTTTTTAAAAATCTAGGAATAGGAGAGCTCAAGTTCAAGAACATGTCACTCCAACTAGTAGATCATTCTATTAAGTACCTAATTGGAGTTGTCAATGACCTACTTTTAAAATTAAGGAAACTTATCATTCCAATCAACTTTCTCGTGATGGTCATGAAGCATAAAGACTATTCCATATCTATAGGAAAAAGGCCTCTTTCCTTAAATTAAGATTGCTTTAGGATGAATATAACAGATCTTAGTGTACATGAAGCTCTTAAAGCTATTATCAATGAATCATTAAATATATGTAAAGCTTTAGACTTAAAGATATAGAAGAGGAGTGAATAAGTAAGGATTGTGTTTTGAGGTTAGAAGGATAGTTGAAGTCTCCACTTCTAACAAAGAAAGCACTTTAAATGAAGAAGAAGAAATTGATTCGTTATTGGTGGTATACACACCTAAGAAATGAAATACATTTTATGTTTTGAGGTTAGAAGGATAGTTGAAGTCTCTACTTCTAACAAAGAAAGCACTTTAAATGAAGAAGAATAAATTGGTTCGTTATTGGTGGTATACACACCTAAGAAATGAAATACATATCCTACTAACTCTTCTTCTCCTTAATGTTTTATATTGGACAAAAATCAGGCTTATTTAAATGAAGAACATTAAAGGGAAGCCCATCTAAAATACTTCTGCATAAGCACTTATTAGGAGCCAACCCAGTAATTCTAACTCTCCTGTTTCTTTTATTTTACTTTCTTGATTCTTGATTTCATTTACTAATTTGTATTTTGATTTTAAGGTAATATTCATGGGATTTCTCAGAGTTCTATCTCACTAAACTTGCATAGAATTAGAAGACAATTCTAAACCTTAATTACCTAATTGAATTAAGTTTAGTACCTTAATTTTTTTCCATTGAGGATAATGCAATGACTAAATGCGGGGGGTTAAATTTTCTAAGATTTTTTTTTGTTTTAACTGACATAGTTTTTTTTGTTTAGTATTGTCTGATGTGTTTGGGTTGTAATTTTTAAATTATTGTATGTTAGTATATGCATGCATATCATGCTTAATGAACAAAGTTCATAGAGAGAAGAATTAGTGGAAAGAAGATGAAAAAAATCAAGTTGAAGCATCAATTGGGGTTATAGAAGCTAACTAGTTTTAGTTTGCAAATTTAGATAGGTTCTAGTATTAAAACAACAGAAGGTAGTGCCTAGAGATATAAAAAAATTAACATTAATATGGGAAGTATGTCTTCTGCTGGTCTCAACAGGGAGCTAGCACTCTAAAGAAAAAAAGAACTATTGCCAATGTGGAAAGCATGTCTAGCATCAAACTTATGAGTGAGGAAAACTTTGAAGAAGCATAACCAAACCACCAAGTTTTAAAGTGTTTCTGATGTTGATCTTGTCCTGAGACCCCAACCCTATATAAAACTATCTTGTCCTTTTCCTCCCCAGAACCTTAAATTCCTCCTCCTGTCACCTTTAACTAATATTTTCATTGGATACTTCACTCATATTACCAAATTTTTGCAATAATGAGGCACAAAGTGTGGATTGTAAATTCAAGGAGTTTTGAGAGATATTAGGGCACATGTATTTACTTCTCCTTTGTCTAAGTAACTCAATCTATCTAGCATCATGGTAGTAATGAACTAAAATTGAGAATTAAGCTTGATTATGGAAAAGTAATAGGTTATGTACTACTTTTATGGAACTGTAAGAATATTAGGTTGGAACTGTGGAATTTGCATTGATTGTAGTACATTATGCTTAGTATTATGAAGTGTTCAAGGAGTGTTATAGTAGTGTACAAGCTTTTTTTAAAAAAAAGAATTAAATAAATAAGTAATCAGTTACAAGAGGCCACTCATAAGAATACATCCTAAATTCACAATAAAGCTAGTAATCCCTACATTTCAGCTAAATAATCTAGAAACTGGGTGATGGCATAAACCTAAAATGTGTTAATTTATTAAGTTTTAAAATTGTTATATTCTCTAAGAATTCACCAGTCTTCGGCTACATTTCTTTGCCATATGATTAATGATAAGCTGCTCTCTTATGCTTTCAATTGTTAGCTCTACAAAAGTATATAAGCTTTTAGACTTCCCTGCAAATCTTCTAAAATTACTTTCTTTCCAAATCTATTGGAAGCAAGTAGTTGTTGCCACTATATATTCCTCCTTATCCTACTTAAAGCTTGACATTTTCTGTACTCTACATAAAATTCATACTAGCCTACTTTGGTTGAAACTATGCCTATATAGTGAAGAGATCCTCTGCCACAAAATAAGTTTATAGTGTGAAGTTTGTGACCTGTGGTAAATTATTGGCACAATCGATTGATTTGATGTTAAAGGGATGCGTATAAGATATAAGAGAATAGCTATAAGGAGTGATATTCTAGCTTATTCTTTGACACCATCCTCTCTTGAAAACATTATAAGGTTTAGAAATTTAGAGAAAGAGGAATGGTACAATAAGATAAGCAATAACCAAACGGTTATATAGAAGATTATCATCCCAAACATTGGTAGAGTTTTCAAGACCCAAAATAAGCCCTAAAGTCTACAATTGGATTATTTGTTGACTCTTCAAGGAAACTATTACCAAAGATGGTAAAGGAGTTTTATTTCAATATTGAAGAGAAGTATAAACCAAGACCTTTATCCATTCACCTCTATATATATGACAATGAGGTTATTTCAAAGGAGACAATTATGGAGCACGTCAGGTTGCCATTGAAGGGTAGGAGGTTTAGTTTTCATTAATATGAGTTTTTTAGTGCATCATGAGTAGAATTAGATACATTACATAGGTTTGGATTAGGGATCACCTGTTATATTATATCGATGCACTTTTGTGTAAGAACTTAGCTTTCCAACCTAGATTAACGGCTTATATGTTAATCCTTAGGTCCAACAGGTCGAACCAAATTAAGATATAGATATATACCTATTAGAACTGCTCTTTAATGGTTTAGGCAAGGAACTACTAGTCTGATTATCATCCTTAATGATGCATTCCATCACCAACTTTATTTAGTATGGGTTATATGAAAAAAAAAACTTGAATTCCATCTTTTTAAGATTACATCTAAGATGTTTGTAAACATTTAAATGATACAAGCACCTTGGATTAATCTTGAGCCTAATTGCTTACCTTATTGTACATTAATCCATTAGTAAACCCTTTGAGCCTAATTTAAAATTCTACGTTTTTCTTTGATGGTTCTAGGTTAGAACATTAAGCATCCTGAAAATATTATGCACAATTATTATATTAGGGTATGCATGTTAAAGTTTCACAACTTTGAGCACAAAATTTTTAAGTTTATTCATCTATTTTTTATTTTGCAAATGTTTACAGAGAGCCACATACTCTCTAAACACACTCATGTAGACTTGCACAATTAGATAGACTCTTATGTAACTGACCGTGTAAGTTTATGATGAGTTACAAGTTAATGACTTATAGTAAACCATATAAGTTTGCAATAGTCCTTAAATTTGTCCTACCTCCATTTTTCTCATTTTGTCTTCTCTCTCTAACACTCCTGTTGTCACCAATCTCACTCCCCATTCCATTTATTGCATTTTTTTTCAAATTTGTGACAACCAAGTAAGTATTCTTATTGATTTCACTTGTTTATGCATAAATAATTGAGTGTTTTGCAATTTTTATTGATTTTTCACACCAAAAATGCTAGTGTTAAGTTTTGGGATTTTGTGAAATTTTGTGTGATTTTTTGGTTAATTGTGGTTTAATAGTGGAATTTCATCCGTACCTATATCATTATAGGTTCATTTTGATGAATTGCATGAAATTTGGATGAGATTTCAATTGAAAATGCGATTTTGCTCACTAATTGTTAAATTATGATGATTTTGCATGAAATTAGGATTAATTAGTTGTTTTTTATGTTAATTGAAGTTGTATTCTTGTTTAATTTCATTTAATTTTGATTTTTACATAAATTCAATGTTTAATTTTTCTAATTTTGCATAATTGTTATATTAGCTTTGTTAATTTCAAATTTTTGGGCTAATTTCATAATTCAATAATTATATTAGTTTTATTTGTTAATTATAATATTTTTAATTTAAATTTAGTGATTAATTACAATATTAGTTAATTTTTCAATTATTTTTTCTTATTTTATTTTATTTATTTATTTACGTTAGAGTTTGTACTGTCTGTTTAATTTTCTCTTTTTTAGTTCCTTTTCACGTTTAACAGTTTAGTGAGCATAAGAAATAAGAGTGGGGAAATTAGTTCTTTCGTAATTTATTTGTAATTTTGTCACATTTATTTAAAGTTTCAGGCATAATGACAGGACCATGACTCATAAAACAAGCAACAAGAAAGAAACAACAAGGATAAGAATTCTCTAGAGACCGAGAGCAGCTTATACAGTCTAACTACTCGAGTGACCTTTGATGCTACTTTTTAATGTTGTGGGACATGAGGAGTAATATTAATAGATCAAGGAGAAGAAGTTTGTAATAGGTTGCAACATTGACTAGGAGGCACTGGGGCAGGTCGGTTTGGTCTAGCAAGTTCGAGACCTTGTCAATGTTGGAGCCTAGTCCCTTTTTTAAGATGATGAAGCCCGCATCTAGAAGATAATACTTGAGGTGCTCTTCAAGATCATGGAGTCATATGCTAAACGGACGGGGTGATAGCCATGGCTTTGTCAAAAATCTGGATATGTTCTACCTTTAGAGCATGAGCGACTCTTAATACTCCTAAGGCACTCATTAACCCAATTTATCAAATGTTAGAGTAAGGAGAAGAAGATCAACAAAATTTGTATTAGACCTTATGTAACTAAGTTTACATAGAGGATAGGGTCTTCAACAAATTACCAGTGATGCGAATAGTGGTGACCATGGCAATGCTAAATCTTGAATTGATTAAGCATATGCACATGGTCAGCAGATAACGAAGGCCTATAGGCGACATCAACTGCATCATTGAGATCCTTAATAAGCCAATAGCATCGAGAGGAGCTAGGGACTAGACACACATGACTGAGTAACCACCACAACAACATTCATCGCCATCCCAAACGGGAGGGGTCATATAAGATGAGGGTAGTGTAGAAGTACCTAAAGTATGGATACTAAACTAGGACCAGCTGAAGATAGTTCAGTTAGAGCGACACATAGGGCAGCTTATGGGTACTCAACAGATTATCTGAGTGTATCAGGAAGAGATTATGGAGCAAGTAGGCTAGCTCGCAACCTATACTAGATGGATAGAAGATCTATTGATGCAAATGGAGAGCAATCAGGGCATAACTTTTCAACCTCCTCCATCTAGAATGGGTACATCAACTCCTCTACATTGCGAGTCCATACAACCCGAGGAACCTTCATCGATTGACATGTTAAGAGTCACAGTATGAATGAAGGATATTGCAATTTGGTATTTTCTTTTCTTTTTATCATTACTTGTGTATTTTTCTTAGTTTCTTTCCTTTATTATTTTCTTTTGTCTACATATTAGTGCAATATATTTTTATTTATGTTATTTCTATTTCCATATTTCGTATCCCATATTTTTATTTTTATTTTTATTGTTTCATTCCTTTTTATTTATATTTTGCAAGGATTATTATATCTCATTTCGGATGGCACCTCATCAAAATCAAAATTTTGAATTTCTTATTACTTAGGAAAGTACCAAATTCCTACCCTTTCTTACTTTTTATTCATGTGTGCCTATATTGTGTACATTGGGGACAATATACAATTTTAAGTAGGGGGAAAGGATTTCTTAAGTTTTTATAATTTTTGTTCTTAGATCCTATTAACTGATATCTCGAATTGGTTAAAATTTGTCCAAAAATACTTTGGATCATCATTGATTATTGAATTGAATTAGTATGCAAACAGATGAAAGTTAGAATAAACTTGCTTTTTTAGTCATATTGTTAGTTGTCATTGAAATAGTTAATTTGAATGAAAATTGCATATATTTACACATTTAAGACCTTTTTTTGAGCTTTTGAGCCTAAGAGCAAATGCATCAATTTTTAAGCTCTTTTATTATTTCATGTATGTTATCATACATCATTGGATAATATTAGAACTTGCTTTTATTATACATATTAAGACCAAATTTGTTGAATTAGAAGCATTGAACTGATAAAGGCACCTAAATTCTACATTTATTTAGCCTATTTTATTAAATTACCTACCATATTTTATCTTTTAGGAGCAACCGATTTTGAGCCTTGGCCTTTTTCATTGATTATAACCACATTATTAACCTTTACCTTATCTTTCTTGAAGCCTTGTTCATAATTTGAACCATAAAGGTTATTTACAATACTTGATTATTTGAAACTTAAAAATTGAAAAGGTCTAATATTTCTTTAATTATTGGTACATAATGAATGTTTGTATTATTGAAAAAAAAGGTGTTTAAAGTTATGGTATTAGTGGATTTAAAATGTGAAGGACCTATATAGTGTGTTCTTTGTAATGTTGTTTTTGTAAATTCCCTTCAGTTTTATCACCTTTTTATTATCCCAATCATACCTTAGCTAGACCCCATTAAAACTTATATTAATACCTTTTAACTTTTGTTTCTAGTTTACTTACATGTGGTGGAGATATGATAATATTGCAAGCTTACAATTAAGATTTTTTTTTTGCATTGTATAAAGGGTTCTTATACTTTTCACCCTAAACACTTGAGTGCATTGAGTGAAACCTTGGTAAGGGTGTAAAGATTTGTTCTTTTGATTTTAAAAATATTATTGATGTCATTATTAATAATATTGACTTGTAAAGGTTAATTATAGGATAACTTGATTCTAATTGTATGGTAATTTGATCAATATGATATAATAACTTAAAGTGTGAATGGACAAGTTAAAGTTAATAAAGGATGGATGTTAGTAAAATTAATAATTTAGATTATGATTTACGTGAGCACAAGAAAAAGCTTAAGTGAGGGGATTTCTGATAAATGATTATTTGAGTATATTTTATATACCCATATTTAATGTGTTTTGCTTATTAATCAATATTTTTATAGTATTTTTAGTACCCAATTCACTTCAAGTGTATTTGTAGGTGCTAATTGCCTTCTTGAACAAGAAAGAGAAGAATTTGGATGAAATCGTGGCATGGAATGAAGATTTAAAGCAACTTGAACCTATACGACTATGTACAGTGACTGTGTAAGTCTCTGTAAACATATGGAGATTTAAAGAATAATGTTTATAGTCAAGTGAAGTTACAAGCTTGTGAATTTTGATATAAACGGTTTTGTATTTTGCTAAAGTAAGTCTTTATGCCCCTGTAGAATCACGAATTCAAGTGTTTTTGAAGATACATGATCACCTACTAGATCATATATATCCCAACCCTAGTTTTGTATTATCAAAGGATGTGAACGAAGGTAAAAGAAGAGCAGGCGAGTTTGGAAGTAATTTTGAGTCAAAAGAAATGTAGAGAGATGACAATTCTGAATAGAGGATAAGGAAAACATGAAGAATATATCACAAGATCCAATATATAGCAACATCCAATCCAACTTACAAGAAGATCCATTAAAAGAAAAAAGGAGATTTAGAATTATGATTTCTTTTTTTCTAGTTGCTCTTCTGCATATTTATCTTTGATTTTGTTTCCTACAGATAAGAGCTAAATTTATTTAGTGATGAACCCTAAATTATGATAACAATTTTATTTGATATTTTATTCAATGCTATTTGATTGATTTACTAAGTTATTGATATTCAATTATACATTATATTCTTGTTCTAATATATCCAAAATATTTGTTCATGATTTGATTTCATATGATTGAGAATGAGAAATCCTTTTGTATAAATCGTTCTACCATAATTGGAAGTAGTTACATGCAACCCTAGAGATAGGTCAACACAAATCCTCTAAATTAGGTCCAAACCTAATAATGAAATTCATGAATCAATAATGCAATCCTAGGGGTTTTAACTAGAAAGATTTATGATAATTGATATGTGTTTAATTGATTATATATTTATTTCACAACACTTGGTGATTAATGTTATAAAATGTTTAAGAAACTCATTTTGGTTCAGATTTGGTTTTAGGTACAATTTGGAAGTTCAAGAGCTAAAATAAATTAAAAGCACATTCTTTGAGCCATCCTTTTAGTGTTCAATCTCATTTGTGTTTGTTGAATCAGAATGAATGGATTAGGGTAAAGATGGGACAAGAAAATGCAAGAAAATGAACATTTCATCATGACCTACTATGTATCTACTTCCACAATTGTGCATCTTATTGATTGGAGATTTTTTTACACGACTGTGCACATTTGCAAATGAGGCATTTTTATTAGCCATGCATCCAACCGTGCACCTCCCAAAAAACTTAGTTTTTGATATAAATAGACATCTGAGTGGCCAAAAAAGGGATGAATCGTTTTTGAAATAAGAGGAGGGGTAGAAACCTTACTCCTTTGGAATCTATAGAGGACAAATATTCCTTCTTCTAATTCGAAGGTAAAATCATAGCCAAGGATTGCATTTGAGCATCATTTATTGTTAAATCTCTCTCTCTAGGGATTTTTTATGTTATTCTTTGCTTATTGATTTGGGTATTTGGGTAAGGATGATCTAAATGCTTATATTAGATTGTTTTTATATATACTTATTGTTAGAATCTTAAATACAATACGTAATAGTTGTGTTTTGGATTCATTTGTGGCAACTAATGTTATTGAATCATTAGGAATAATATAACATAGGTTAAATGACCCAAGCTTGTGTGGTTGTTGCCTAGATTAATTTTTTTTTCCTTATGTTTATTTATGGTTAGGCTGAGATTAAACCAAGAACTAGATTCCAAAATCATTCATCAATTTTCTCACTTTTATCCTTTTTAATTTAATTTGCCTTCCTTAGTTCAATTTTACTTTATTTTATTATTTGCATCCAACCAAACCTCACCCCCCCCCCAATATCCTAAAAATCAATTCTTTTCATTACAAAAGCTACACGTATATTCCAAGTGGATATGATCCTGACCTACACGTCGTAACGCTAGTCAAACTAAAATAACTAGACTATTACTATAGCAGTAGTGAGTCTAGGTCAATCCCACAGGGAGTATTCGGTTAGCTTATAAAATGAAATTAATCAGTGTTTAGGAAAAATTGGGGGATTTGGATTTTGGAATAAGAAAATAACATGAAACTAACTAATAAAAACAAATTAAAGAAAATATGCAAAAAAATGGTAAAATTGGGGAATTCAGTAGGGATCCAGTTCTTCAGTTCAATCTCGACCTACTCTTTAATTAAGCATATTTCATTGATTTGTTGTTCTCAAACCTCTCCTAGAAACTATTAATCATGGGTTAATAATTAACCCGAGTTTTTCCTTAGGTTTGGTTTAATCAAGATACGATCTTTAATTAAAACTAAATATCGAATAACCTAAGATATTATCTCTAAATTTAATTAAGCAGTAGCATTACAACTCAGAAAACCGATTAATCAAAGCAAGAACCACATACGATGCGTCATTTAACCCAAGTTATGTTATCCCTAATGATTAGAAATCATTAGTCGCTACATATGAATTTCAACATAAAAATTATAGATTATATTGAAATTCTAGCAATGGTTATACAATCAAACGATTCAATGAACGCATTAAAATCATCCTTTCACAATCCCAATGGGTTCATACATAAATAACTGAACAATAATAAAAATCCAATTATCCATACACAAAACCCAAATCAATTAACATAGGATAACATAATCAATTTCTAATGAGAGAAAGAAACAATAAAAACAAGAAAATATACTTAACACAGGTTGTCGACATTAGGATGTTACCCCTCCATGGGTCTCTCTCAAAAAAAGGCTTCAGCCCCCATTAATATCCCTACCGAAAACCCTTGCTACCTTCTTCTCACCGCCGCAGTCTTCTTCTCTTTATCTACTCTAGCCGCCTCCAGTTTCACTTCTCTCTCTTCAGTTCCCACCTTTCACTGTAGCATTTGATTTGATAATTTTATTGGAGAGTTTTTGTTCCATGCTCTACTCACCAAACCCAGCCTCCCTTTGCAGCTGCGTAATACGCTATCATTTTACGCTAGCCTTAAACGCTAGTTACAATGCTAGCGTTTTACGCATGCGTTAATGCATGTCATTTTGGTGAGATTTTGACTCTCCATTAAATACATTTGGCTGTCATTTTGAGCTAGTTCACCAGCTGCTTGTATGTCATTTTAAGCTTGTGCTAATGCCTTCACACTACTATTTTGTTCACCATTTATCCACCTATTGCATGCTTTGCTCCTCACCACAATCTATGCAGCTCACATTCTTTTCTTCATGTCTCTATTTTTGTTTTATGTTGCCGCCAACAAGCTGTAATCTCTTTTCATTTTGTGCCTTTTCGTTGTTAAACATTTGTGCTCCAATTTTCTTTAGAATCTTGTCTTTTTGGTCTCAAATATATATCAACATATCCAACCTAGCAGTCAACACAAATTAACCATTTTATCTTGAAAATAAGACTGAAATCATATGGAAATAGATAAGATAATATAAGATAATTCAATCATATCAGATATCTACTCACCGCTACCATAAATTTAGTTATTTAGAGTTAGGTTTATTTTCTGGTGCGTTTAATATGCATCAAGATTAATTAACTGATGGATTAGTTATTATTAATCTTAAGTAAGATATTAACATAAGATACGAATTTCTACCATCCAATAATCAATAATTCAATTTTTTGATAAAAGGTTAATACTTTAATAATTCTTAGGGGGATTTGTCACCTAGGTACTATTTATTTGATATAGACTTTTCAAAGTATTTTCCTCTATTTGAGTTAATTATTGTTTCAATCTTAATTTAATTTGTTTATTTTAATTTTAATTAAATATGTAATTTGATTTGATGATTAGATAATAGGAAAAGGTAATTACTAGTATTTATAGTCTTCGTGCGATTGACCTGTATTTACCTGTGTTAACTATAACTATGTTGTACACTTGCGATTTTAAAATTGATAAATTGTTATAAGCAATAGAATTAAGATCAATAAGACTCATAAAGGAAATCTCAAATTTCAAACAAAATAAAAGGGAGTTATTATATAAAGTATGGGAGTGATTCAAAGAGTTACAAAGGAGTTGCCATATCATAACTTGCTAAAGGAGTTCCTTCTGCAAACATTTTACAACGGTGTTAATCCACCCATGTAAGGCACCATAGATGCAGCAGCTAGTGGCTTTTTAAAGAGGAAAATTATTGAATAAGCACATGATTTGCTAGAACAGATGACAAATAATAGTTGTCTATAGATGTCAGAAAGAAGTAAATAGTAGCCAACATTTAGAGATCTAAAAGGAGTTTTGATATGGATTCAATGACAACTTTAAATGCTGAAGTAGCAAACATATCCAAATAATTAAAAAACCTAAAACCCACTTTTTCCAATCGACTCAAGGTAATTTAACATAGATCCAAACTATATGGATAAAAAAATTCATGTCCCAGTTACTTGCTTCCTAGTGGGTAACAACAATATAAAGCAGCTTAACTTCATAGGAGCGCAAAATGGTCGAGGAGGTAACAATACCTATTCCAATACTTATAATTTTGGTGAAAAAAAAATTAATTTTTTCTTGGTCTAATAATGTAAGAAATCCAATGAGAGCTTAAAGCCCACCAAGATTTCAGCAAGATAGGCTCAGTTTATTAGAATTGAAGATGGATAACTAATGAATGTTTTGAATTCCAATTTTGTATGCCAAGATGAGAACCGGAAGTAGCTAGGGGTTTTGAACAGATTACAAAGAGTCATGCTTCTTCCATCTATAAAGAAATCACTTAGCATACTGGAGTATGTACTAGTAAAAATGGACAAGTTTATTATTCATATGGATTTCATAGTGTTGGTTTGAAGATGGTCAAAATTGTCCATCAATTCTTAGTAGATTGTTTATGAATACAAGAAGAGCCTTGGTGGATGTTTATAAAGGGAAACTTATTCTTTGGATTGGTGATGAGCAAGTTAAATTTAACATGAATAAATTATTGAAGAATTTGAAGGAAAGAAGCTCTTACATGAAGAATGATAAAGTGGATGAGTGTACAAAAGAGAAAGAGAATTGTAATACAAAAGGAGTACAAACTAGGGAAGGAGGAGTTAGGTGACAAGTTAAAACATGAGTCACTAGTAAGGATGGAAGCACCAATAATACCCTCTATTGAGAAGCCACCCTTTTTAGAGTTAAAAACTGATGGTGAACAAGAAAAGTGAGTGGTGGATACAATTAAAAAGCAAATTAGAACCATGGAATGAAAAATTTTGGACATATAATGTGATGATGCATAGGACTTTAACATTCAAAAGTGGAGTTGGCTGAAAAAATAAGCTAAAATGATTAAGCTAGTGACATTAAAATTAACATGTTATATATTTTAGGTAGTTTTTTGTAATTTTTTGTGCGTTTATTGCCTTATTTTATTTTTATGATTTTCTAGTGAGTTGAATTGATGGATGTTTATATCATGAAATGTATCCAAGTTCCTTTGTATTCCTTTTATTTTTTATATTTTTATGTGTGTTGTTTTCAATTTTGTGTCATTTTCCATGTTGAGGAAAACGTGTTGTTTAAGTGTAGGAACATATATACACTTGCATATCATTTGTGTGTGAAATTACATTTTCATTTTGTTTTTTTTATTAGGTTAGCATTATGTAAACATTTTGTTGCGTAATGTGTGCATTGTATAAATGTGTCAATGTCATAAAATTGAAAGAAATTAGCTTATTTATGAACATGATCATTTAATTTACGAAGAAAAATTAGCTTGTTAAGTTTATGTTTTAAGTGTCTTTTAGGTGAATATGCAAGTTAATTAGAATATTGTACTTATTTATGACACTTGTTTGGATGCACTTATAATTAAATTCAATTAAATTGGTAGACATTATTACTACCTTTTAATGGGAGTAATTGACTACGAAGAAGTGATGTAGGTAAAATGTGACAGAAAACCCCAAAATACCAAAGTGTGTTACATGAATGTGCTAAATACATTTCCTATTCTGTTGATCTATTAAAAAAGGGGTTAAGAATGGAGTTAGTAGCCAGTTATAAGTTATGATATAGTTGAGTAACTAGGAGCATTCATGATAAAATGTTTTTCTTCTCATCAAAAAGCTAAAATGACACTCCAACTAAGCTTAATAATATGGTGTTGACAATAAAATTGAACCTATAGATCTTCTTATCAAATGTCAAAATAATTTTATGAATGGATATTTAGTGATGGCATACCTCTTTAATTGGTATATAAGAATGAGTGCATGCTTATAAGTGTCATATGTCGATTTTTTTGTTGTTATGTGCATTTAAATCAAAGCACTTATAAAAGAATGGAATAAGTTAAGTGTGTTGGAACATTTTAAGTGATTGATATTTATGGTTAAGTTAATTTCATAAGATTTGAAGCTTGTGTGTTGTGTGTTGTGTGTTTTATGTTTTGTTCATTTTTTGGTTTTAGTTTTGCTTGGGGACAAGCAAAGATATAAGTGTGGGGATGTTAATAGTTGCAAAACTTAGTAAGTTTTCTAGGTTTTAGATTGTGTTTTTAGTGTTTTCTTATACGATAATCATATATTTAGGACTTAAATTTTATGTTCTTGCTAGTGTTTTTTGTTTGATTAATTGTTGTTTAAAGTAAGAGTTTGATCTTAATTATATATTTCAAGGATTGTTTGAAGTGTTTAGTGATGAGTAGAGACAGGAAAAAAGTAAAGAAAAGATGAAGAAAATTTTTTAGAAATAAGTCTGGCATGATCGTGCATAGCCATGCATGATCGTTCATAAAGAAATAGCAGGTTGCCAGAGAGGTGAAGAAAATCCATACACAATTGTGCATAGAATGCATGAACGTACAAGGAGCAAATTTCAAATTTTTCAGCTCACGAGTTTTTTTTAATATTTCATTATTATTTTTGGAACCAAAATAAGTGGGGAAACCCTAGAAAGAACCCTAGAAGACTTAAGAATATATAAGTAAGAGAAAAACATCACTTGGTAGCTTAATTTTTAATTATTCATCTTATCTTTTACCTTAAACAAAGTTTACAACAATTTTTGGGTAACTATTATAATCCTCATGGGATGATATCTTTTATATTATAATTTACATTCAGTATATTTACAGATGAGAAATTTTCAATTAAAACTTCAATACAAGGACAAGTTTAATATTTTAAAAAACTTGAAAGACTTTGGAAACTTTTTTTAAGGAACAAGTAAGGTAAATATTATATTTTAATCCTTCAAGGATATTATATTAGGTGTTTAGATGAAATCCAAAGCTTTTTGGTTCGTGTTCTTTATTAAGAAGAAGTGTAAGAGCTCCTTTTCACTCAAGAAAGAAATAATATATAATAAAGGTTCCTCCTCACATTTTCGATAAAAAAAGTAAATGAAAAATCCTAAGTGAATCTTAGAGAGTGAAAAATAGGCTAAGATTATTATCTAAACTATTATAAAAATTGCTTCTATTTTGTTTCACTTTTATTATGCTTATTTGCAATTTTATACATTAAATTGCAAAATTCATTTGCTCAAATTATTTAGGCTTAAGCAATTTTTTAAACTTATGTAGAATTTAAAATTGATCAAAGGTACAAATTCACTATAATGTTTTAACAAAAATTCAAATAAGCTCTTAAGGTTTTAATAAAAATCCAAATGCAAAAAAGTGTACTTTTAACCTTGAATTACATTAAAATATAGGATAAACCTTTACATTTTATAACGTTCAAAAAGATCTTAACATGTCAAATCTTTTAAATTTATTCTTAAATTAGTGAAACCCTTAATAGGAATATATCTTAATTGGTTAAGTGCATTCACTTTAATTAAACTTATTAAACTAATTATTCTTAATTTTAAATTAATCTTAATAAAATTTAATTAACCCTTATTAGCTTAAATTAAAATATTACAACAATAATAGCAACAATATTGATAAACAACACAAGTGAGAAAATTAAAAACTATGAAACCAAAATCATTCATAATTGCGTTTACGTTTGTGAGATATTTCTTTGTTATACTTTTTTCTAGATCTTCATTGTAATTTTGTGTTCAAAGATAGATATAATTTATTAGATTCGCCTCTTGGGTTTTATTTGTTTTAATCACTTGGTACTGTATTTTAATGGGTTTGATTTGATATTGAGAGATCTAAAGGATATGCAATTGGGTTTAGTTGCACATCTGTTGAATAGAAGAATAAGCAAGCCTTTTTTCTCTTCCTTTCATTTTTGCCTATAGTTATTAGTTTCTTTACACTCCCCCTTCTATTAGAAAAGCATCAAAACCTTGTTGAAATTTTTTTTTCCAAATATTTCCTTATGAACTTGTTTGAATAGAAAACAAGTACTTTAATGCTCCTGTGTGAATTCCAATTGTGATTATAGATATACTCATCATCTTTTCAAATGAAATGTTCCATTTCAATATATTTGTGTAAGTCAAATAAAGCCATATTAGCTTGTGACTTTGCAAAAGGAGCTTTGTTAGTTGAGAGAAGTTTCATAATTACTCTACTAGTTTAAGTATAATAGAGTATGCAATGAACACAAGTTAAGTGACTTAAATGACAAAATATATAGCTAAGATACCTATTTATGTCAAACAACACTTTTGATTATGGAATTATAGGCTAGTGTCATTCTCCTATTTTTGGTTTTGATAAACTCTTTCACCATCTTGAAAAACTTTTAGTTTTAAAAACAAGATTAGTCACTTCTAAGACTTTAAAGGTTGAGACAAATTCTTTTAAAGCTCTTTTTTTGTAACAAATTTTTTTTTGTTCTTGTACATTATGAGTAATAGCTAGAGCACATTGTCACTCCCAACTGACAATAAAGCCATAGCCAATGCCAAAATGAAGATATAGTATACAGGCATTTTCAAATTTTGAGAAGTTAAACAACAAGAAAAGTGCTCTCTTCTCTCTGTTTGTCCTATTTCTCTAATTATTACTCTCTCATGTCTTATGCTTATCTCATGTCAGTTTCCTAAGGTGATCTTTATGATCCTCCATAACCACCATTACTTCCACAACAAACAATTGGGTCTATAATAAATAAATTTTGATTTTGGCACATATCCTTAGCACTTTAACTTTGCAAAAAAAATTTTCTCTCAAATGGTTTCTCTATTTTTTTATTTGTCTTTAAAGTACACTTCCCTATATATTTTTATCAAGACTCTTAAATCTTTTTGTTTTCTTTTTTTGTTCTTTTATATATTTTCATGTTTTTATTTTGTTCTCAAGGTTTTTTTTTCATCTTTTGTTCTTTGCATTACATAATAAGGAGATAAAAACTTTGAGTGAGAATAAAAAATATATAATATAAACAAAAGAGAGGGATGGCAACATAAAAATAAATCAACCATGAGAAAAGAGTCAAAAGAAATAGCGTACGAACAAAAAGACAATAATGTAGCAACAACAAAAAAATACAAGATACTTGGGGGGACAAAATAAAAAAAACTAGAGTCGAACAAGGGAAAAAACCAAAAGTTGGGGAGGAAGGGAAAAGCACGAGAAGTAATTAGGGAAGAGAGTTGGGGATGTAACAACATGTTGAAAAAAGGAGAAATCGTGTGATTAGGTTTGATTAAGTTTATATAGGGTTAATATTAAATTAGAGTTCATTAATAATGATTAAGATTTATTAAGGTTAATTATAATTAATTAGTGTTGATTATAGTTTATTAAGGTGATTCTTACAATGTCACGTGGTTCTAGAAAATAATAAAAATATAAAAAATAAGTGGCACAAATATGCTCACGTGACACTTTACTTATGAAAATATAACTTTGTTAAGGATTCCATCAATTTAAGATTAAATTTAAACAATTTTATAAAGTTTGATTCAATGCTTTGAAAAGCTAAGGTTTGACTTATGTTTTAGTGAAAATATTATAGTTAAAAGTATACTTTTTGGCAAAATTCAAATAAACTCTTAAAATTTGACGTTTGTAAATTAACCTTTATATTAATATTTGTTCATAAAACTATCCTTATAAGCATAATTTATTAGTTAGTATAAATAAGGATAAGGTATTATCTTTCTATTATATTTCCTTTTCATATAAAAAAAGATTGCTTCGTAAATAAATGTTGAAGTCAAGAATTATCTTTAAGCAATTATTCAAATTTTTATGAAAGTTTATGAAATTAATTTATACAATTTTCTTTTAAAATTTAACTTATGATATGTGTGATAGTTTCATAAATGGATAAAGTGTAAAGAAGTAATATTTTTTCAATTTGGATTATAAGATAATTAAAATAAACAAATGGTCAAATCAAAGTTTTGAATTATAGGAAGAAAGTAAATAAAGTGTTCAAATTGATGCATTTAACACCATTAGTTTAAACATTTTGTTTGTAACCATAATTATGATGGCAAGGGAATTTCTAATAATCTTTTAAAATTCAAAAAATTAGAAAATATAAAAGTTAAGTTGTATCAGCACTAAATCATAGAAGTTCTTAATATTAACCCTAATTCCTTACTAAAGTTTTATGTTTGTAACCTAAAGTAGGAAATCTTGTATTGTTACAATTTGGTTATCTTATCAACCTTCTAACGATGGAGAGTTCACAAGGAATGCAATTCACCAAGAAAATGTGCACCTCATTTTTATTTCCTAATACACTAGATTTTCTACTTTATCTAGGTGATGTATCTCCAGAACAAATGAAGCCTGATGAGACATATTTTACTATATTAGTTTTAACAGTTCTCGTGGTGCGTACGTTAGCTTATGTTGTTGCAGCCAATCGATTGGTTACAATTTTATATATGATATTATTATTTTATTTAATAAAAGTATTCTTTATCTTTATGTATTTTGTTAATTACATTTATAAGTGAAATTCATGGAATAATTACTGTGTAATTGAAGTTATGATGATAATATAATTATGAGTATCAATTTGTATCTATATTGTTCCTAGTTTCAATTACATAAAGGCATGTTATTTATGAAACGACAAAACTAGCACATAGTATGTTTCTTTCTTATGAATAAAGTAATTAATCTCATAAATTTAAAGTATAGGGATACTTAAACAAATGTATGAGTGTTTATTAGAGAATAAGTTCACTAAAGTGACTCGATTATGAGGATCTCAAATAGAATATTATTTATATGTCCATGTATTTCCTGATCTTGATGGTTGTATAATTGATCCTTAAACTTGAGATTACAAAGGCATCTTATATGAGAATTATTGTGTTTTAATGCTACTTATAACCTAGTCTATTTAAGGCAGTTCAGTCAACAATACTTGAATATAGTATGAACCATATAGAGATAACTGAGTAAGTCAATAAAGGATTCTTCACTCTAATGTAATTAGAGAGAGTGTTATACTATTCTTAATTAGTAGTGAGTTAAGGAATTCTCTAGCCAGAGTGAATTGATATTTGAAAATGTATTTTCAAATACTAATTATAAATTAATTACCAATTAACAAAAACAAACGTGATTAAATTTAATAAGAGTAAACACTCTATCCATACTCTATATCAAATTGGAACATTGAATTATGAAATGATAAAATTATATGTCATAATTATACATAGACAGGATGAGTCAAACCACTTTAACATTCTTGATATTTGAGCAGTCATAACATGTTGTTAGATGTCAATATTAATCTATGATTATAAATTGTTTAATTAGAGAATTAAAGATAAATTAAGTGGAGTTTTAATTTATCTAATTCTAATTATAAATTATATTTATAATTTATAATCATTGCCAATATATGATAAACCTAATGGGTCAGAGTCTAGTCTGGCAAAAAGTCCATGATGTTGCTCTGCCTTCTCTCTAAACAATGATTTCTTCTCTCTAGCTCTGTTCTACCTATATATTAGCTCTATTCTAATCTATTTTTGTCCCATACACTAGCTTTTAACACCTTCTATTGTACATCTTTGTCTTCTCACATTTCATTTTTTCTTTTACTTCTCATTTCCAGCTTCGCACCGTCTCCTAATCTCTACCACAAGGTTACTTCTGACTTTTTTTCTCTTTCTAGTTAACCATTGTTCCCTTTTTAGCAATTGCCTCTATTACTTTTTATCTGAAAAACTATAATATAGTTAGTTTTCTTTTACACTTGACATTATACAGTGTGTCTCTTCTGATGCTTTGCACCATTACCCCTCAAAAACCTTCAACCAAATGCCCTCCCCCTCTTTCCACATTCTGACCAGCTTCCTCTATAACTAAAAAATCATTCACCAAACCAACTTCCCACTTAAACAGATCAGCATCCTTCCCTCCCCTAACACATAAATTCTGACCACCATCTTTTTCAAACAGAAAATCCACTTTAGCAACTCACTCAAATAAATCAGTAACCATCTTCCACCAACCCACAATCTTCTGCAACAAACCATCTATGGAATAAGAACTGTAAGCAAGTAATAAGGGAGCACTTAGGTATCACATTGCAATACAATCCACCTAAAGAAATAGAAGGTAGAGCAGTGGTTGCTCCTGATATTGAGACTTTGCGAGTGAGTGCCAAAATTTTGGAATCCTCTTTAGTAGGTTTCTTTATGGAGCATAAACCTCCTTTCCCTGTCATACAAAAATGGGCAATTAATTAATGGAAGAGTAAAGGGCTTACAAATGTGCTATTTACAAAGGATAACCTAATTTTATTCTCTTTTTCCACCCAAGATTAAGCAAACAAAATTGTGGAAGAGGGTCCTTAGTATATTGCTCAACTTTCATTATTCTTGCAAGCATAGAAACCTAGCATTAAGTTGGAAAATGTCAAGATACATAATTTTCTGTTTGGATGACTTTACATAGCATACCGTTGGAGTATCGAACTACACAAGGTCTTAGCTCACTGGTTAGCTATATGGGCAAACATTTTTGTATTGATGAACATACTGCAAGAAGAAATAGGATTGGTTATTCTTAGATATATGTTAGTGTGGACAGATCTAAATAACTCCCTGACTCTATTCTAGTTTTGAGACTTGGCATTGATAATACTTTACAAGAAGATATTGTTCATGTTTCTTACATTTGGAAACCTAATACCATCTCACCAGGGAAGGTCTGAAAATCGACAGGGAAGGTTTTTATCAAAGGTGATTTTGTTAAACTAATAGGCTTAGAGCTTGACATAACTATTCCTAAAGATCCCCCGCCAAGTCATGAGGATGTTGATGTAGCAAATCCTGAAAAACTCATTTCTTTATACAAATCAATTGCAAGAGAGAAGGAAATCCTAGAACTAGCTAAAACTTTAGCTCCTATTCAGCCTCCAAACCTAGAAACAGTTGAAACTACAAATCTTATACAACCCCTTGTATGTATATCAGAATTTTTTGATAAAGAGGAAGTGAATTTCTCATCTACTAATTTCCCAATCCATCTTAAAGACCTGGAAATAGAGAAATGGAGTTGGATGATTTTCAAAATATGACTAGCAAGAGGACTCAAAGAAGTGGAAGGAGGAAAGGTGCTAAAGGTAAAAATATATTAATATGATAGTGTTAGTATGGAATGTTCGTGATATTAACAACCCAAAAAAGTTGAATGCTTTAAGGGATTTTACAATGAAGATTAAGCCCCATATCATAGTCTTGCTTGAAATAAAAATAAGATCCGAGAGTACGAATAAAGTGAACTTTTTTTCCTTGTTGGACTTTTTGTAACATCCCAGATTTCTGTAAGTGAGAAATAGTAATGAGAGAGTAGAAAATGCATTTCATATTCATGCATAATATTAGCATGCACACATGTGATTATTGAAAATTACACACATTACAATGATTTTTCGTACACTCAATAGTAAATGTTGTACACATTACAACATTTACTAGGTATAATTGATTCATAAAGGTGATTATATGGTGAATTGTGGATAATATATATCTTGAAAATTTATTTGGTGTACATAAGTATTGATTTAGAATTTTTAGTGAAAATTGAGTAAATGCCTGAAATTTATGAGTATTTTAGGACTAGGAAAAATGTCAAGTGATAGGACAATTGATGAATGTTAGTAGAAATAAATATCAAATGGCAGTAGAAATTTTTAATAAGTGACATTAAGATTTAATGACAAGTGTCATTGAAAATTGAGAGATAATTGAATTAGAAATTAGAGACAAATAAACTGGATAATAAAGAGGACCCATTAGAAACTATAAGGTGGTGACATATGGCAAGTGTCAAGTGTCACTTGCCTTGTCACACACCCATCTACGATATTTTCATTTGCAAGACATCTTTAGTTGTCCTTCATTTGGCCAAATGCTTTCTTCTTCTTCGTTGCTCACTTCTCCTTCTTCATTCACAATGTTTTTCGCCAACCCTACTCTCCAAGTTGAGCTGCTATCATCCTCCCCTTTAGCTCTTTCAAGATCTTTGTTTCTACAAGATCATATTGTCTTCTCCTTGAAGAAGAACCTAACCTACTCCACCTTCTATGATGATGATTGTATGATGATGGAAAGTTAGCGTTAAGTGTGTTTTGAAGATCTTGAAGTAAATAAGTAAGTATACATCATTACTCTTCATGATTTGTTGAATGAAACATGTTTTGATAATAGTTAAGAGTTAAATGATCATAAAATGAGGATGTGTACATGCTTAAATGTGAATGAGAAATATGGGTAGGTTCATGTCTTTCTTTTGTATATTTGATGATCAATATTTCATAAGTTGTTGCTAAGATGATTTTAGAGATAGAAAGATCATCAAAATGATGTAGAAATTGTGCAGAAAATATGACGAATGTGTGTATATGATATGTTATGTTTTTAGTGTTAATGATCAATTATAGAATATGATTTGTTTGTGATTGATATTGAGCTAAAATGGAAGTAGGAATGAAGATGAAATAACGAGGACATAAGCTAGAAATGATAGACTAAGGAAAAGAGATAAACTAGGATGAAAATGTTGGTGAACTGTACTGGAATATGTTAGATGGAGTGTTTTCACTACATAGGTATCTGCATTTTGGCCATATCTTGATCTGTAGATATCCAAAAGGGATGATTTTTAATTTAGATTAAAATAGAGACATATGGATACAATTTTCTTGAAGGAATTGAATTTGAATTCTGTCCCTAAGGGTTTGAAATTTTGGCTTGAAGTTGAGTATTGGGTGCTGTGCAGTTTGAGAATAGTCCTTAATATTTTGGGTATAACTTGCAGAATACTGAACCAAATTGCATTAAATATATGTCGTTAGAAACTTAAGACACATAGGAACATTTGTTTAGAAGAAGGTGTTGCCTAAATACCTCATTTTTTAGGTTATAATGGTCATACAAAACTGACCTAAAAATAGAGTTCGAAAAGCTGAAAAATGGGAATGCCTAATGAATGCAGAAACTTTCTGCCAACAAATCCCACAATTGTAGGAAGTTGTCCATGATCATGGGAATTGGTTAAACATCAAATGTACTTCGTTTATGTATGGTTTGGAACAACAAATGATTGGTTTCTTTCCTATGATGCTTTTAGGCTTGAATGAAGCTTGAAATGAGCTAAGTTTGATGGTGAAACAAGTGATTAAATGAGTGATATGATTAGGATGATAAATGAGGATATAAATTAAGAATGGATTGTTGAATATTAGGTGTTAAAACCTATAAAATTGGAGATGTTATGAGAATGAAAGTAAACCTATGATAGCTAAAGTGATTCAATTAAGATAAATGGTGAGTATTAAGTAAAGATGAATAATAAAATTGATATTATGTGATCTTATTATGCTAGAATGACCTTCGTAAATGATTGAATTATGATATTAGGATGGCCAAGTTCTTTGAGGTATGAACCTAAAAGTAAGCTTGACATACATAAATGATGTTGTTAATAATCAAGTGATGTGATTAAGGATAAATACCCAGAATAGCCAAATTGAGCATGCATTATACATTACACATATACATATGTGTATAATTGAATGAGTATATGATTGTGCAATTAATAATGTGTATGCAATATGTGTATAACATAATGTTGATATACAGGATAGAACGTCAGCATCCAGATATTTCCAAATCATGGAAGCTAATGCTCATCTGGAGCGTATTGTAAGTCGACCTAGATGGTCTCCTCTTAATTAATTATTTTGTTTAAGCATCTGTATTGAATTATTATGTGATGTGAATGTATTGATTCTGGAATTTAAATGTCTGAGGTGTTTAATGCATGAAAATCATTGGAAGTGCTCATTATATGCAAATTTGACTAAATAAGTGATATTCAACTTAATTGTTGAATGCAGACTAAGGTCCGATTATAAATGTGAATGTGAATGTGGAAAATTAAGCATAAGTCATTGATTGAATATATATGAATGTGATGTATTTCATTACACGAATCTATGAACAGATAAGGGCTGTTGTGACCAAAATAGCCACCGAAAAAGAGATTAAAGCTCAAAATATGGTAAAAGCCTCTGGCTAACTATAGATAATGAGCCATGTATCCCTAACAGATAAGGGATAGTTATTAATGAGCTCAGTATTCACAATGGATACGGGATAATTACAGGCACTCAGTCACAATAATAACTGTGGGAAGTGAGTCTCATGAGCATTGCATATATAATTGATATTTATGTTTTAAATGATCGAAATGAATTGTTTGACTACTCTGAATATGAAATGTGAAATAAGTGATCAAAGTGTTATGTGATGCTATATGATTATTGATGAAATGATGTGCATTATATGATGACATGAAGTGTATATAAAATTGAAGTATGAATTATTATGTTATGTGATATAAGTGAGCCATCGAGGATAGTCTGCTCATTAAGTTCGCAAAACTTACCAAAATTGCAATGTTATTTTTCAGGCTCAGAGGAGATAACCAGTTAGACAAACTGAAATATAACTGTCGAAATCGAATCAGAGATAGAGGTCAGGATCAGTTAACATCTGCATTTATCTTCCATTCTTTTGTTTCAAGATTTGGTTTCCACAACTGTTGAAATTGTATATATATATGAATTATGTACAATATATATTAGAATTCAGTTTGTAATAATAGTTGTGACTAAAATGTTTTGTATCTGTAATGGGCCCAAGTGACTACTGAAATTCTGATGATATGTATATTGTTTGTAACACTTATGATTCAATATGTTTATGAATAAAATGAGCCGAAATTGATTATTGGTTTTCTGTAATATGCATGCGATGTTTGAAAAATTTGTATTGAGTCTGACAGACCATCCTAGCATATCACCCTTGTAGAGCGTATTCTCGAATACCGTCAGTATGTTCAAGGATATGTACTATAAGAGTGGGGTGTTACACTTTTATCTCAAACCATCAGCAATATTATTATGGCAGAATTATTATTGGTTACAATGAGAATTTTATCAAAGTGGAAGAGAAGTTTTCAAATGAATAGATGATGCATCTAAAAGTTCATTTCCTTTTAGAAGGAATCACATTCCACTCCTCTTTTGTTTATGGTTTTAATACAATTTTCCAAATGAGTAGTCTATGGTCCTTTTTAAGAAACATCCAAAATCTTTTACTTACAAGTCCTTTGATTATCTCTAGTGATTTTAGTTCTACCATCTATAGATCTGAAGCTGAGGGAAAACAACAACTTGAGGAATTACAATGAAGATCTTATGCTCTGTGTGGATCATTTGGGTGTAACAGATCTTAAACAAGAGGGCTACTCTTTCATTTGGAGTAGCAAGCAAATGAATGCATAGGCTATTTGGAAAAAATTGGACAGAGCTCTAGTAAATGGGGACTGACTTTTCCAATTTACTAACACCGTGTTTGGTTACTGTCCCCGTGATTGGGG